>OX940880.1:74834883-75434883 GCA_954870665.1 Stratiomys singularior | reverse complement strand
GGTTGTTTTTAATGTCGTTCATTAACTGATTTATCAGTTTCTCTAATTCAGTTGTTTTCGTTGTGGACATTGTGGGGTGGTTGTATACCGGTATCGTTTTATGGGTATTTGTTGTCTCTGGACTTGGACTTGGATATTTACTTGGTTCTGGTGGTCATACTTCCGTGGGTTTGGTATTGCAGTTGATATAACTTGGGCATACGTCCTCGTCCTTAAAGTTTTGTTAACCGCTTCGTTTGTGTTTCTGTAGTTGACTTTGCTCTTTTTGTTTAGCAAAGGGAAGGACTCATCCATGCTATCCTCGTCTTGTAGGAGCTGGTAGTTGTTTGTGTATAGGGGAGTTTTCACTTCTTTTATTGAGATATTCTTGATTGAGCTTATTTTTACCTCATCTTCATATTTTTTTCATTTTGGTCAATCTTTATTCGTAGCAATGTGCTCGTTTGAGTTGCAAAGTATGCATCTAGTTTATGTGCATTTCTTATCACAGTCAGTTTTGGCTCACTTATGACATTTGGGAGTTTTATCCTTGCAGAATTTCTGATTGTGTCCCAACCAGAGGCAGTTAGTGCATGGTCTTGCATTTAATTTACAATGCACGCGATGTGGGGAACATTGATGTTAATATGACAAATTGGTGACATTTTAAATGAAATTTGCTGGGAATTGTTTTTGATTTTTTAAAAGTTTTGAATTTGGAATGTTCCTTCGTTTAGCAAATAAAAGCCTTAACTAGGATGCACGAAATTTTCATTCAAAATTCATTCATAATAACCAATGTACTTATAAAGTAATTAAGGCGTTTGAATTTCAAATTTCATTTAAGCCCCTTATTGTATTTGACACACGTCACACACATCGTTGCGAGGAATTTTAGATTCTCCGAATATTTCCCGCCTCGCATCGACGCATCGCAATCATTGTACGATGTCGCATACAAATGCATATTACGAAAACTGCTTGACATTTGCTGCGAGACTCTCGTATCGCAGTCTGTCACTATTGGGCGAGACTGCGCACAAAAAATTAAGGCCTTATCTCGCACAAACAATAAGGACTTACGCCCGAAATACAATAGTTCGAGACTGCGACGACAGTTTCGCGCATAGAGGTATAAGATTATAGAGACGACATCAAGCAAATTTTCAGTCCTGATTTTTGGCAAATCCACTAACATTCACATAAATTTAGCACCACTAACATAATTTGCACAAAGACAGTGCACATTTCAGGGGCAGAAATTTCGTAAATTGTACAATGGTAAAAAATATTAAATTAACTATTGTTTTTATCATTTTTCAACCATTTCTCTTTATCAACAGATAATTGTGCATATCTAGCTTATACAAAATATGGTAAGAGTATAATTTTCGAGGGGATACGTGGTTTTGGTGGCGTTCAATCCAGATTGATGTCAAAAATCTTGTTTGTTGTGAGCATTTGTGTGAAATGTCCTTTACTTTCGAGAAAATGAAGTTGAAAGATGATAATATTTCTTTCATTTAAAACAACGTTTTAAATGTGAGTTGTTTAGTGGAGAATAATAATTTTTCGTATTCGTTGTCTTAAAAAGCAAAGCCACTATGAAAAAATGTCCGCAAGAACACAATTCCTTCACGAAACTGGATAGAACTTCACAAAATTACGCTTCGTCTCCCGAATCATATTCTAACCCAAAATTTGTTAAACGTGCCTCCCTCTTCCTTTATCCGGACTTGGGACCGGCTTCGGCGGAATTAAGGCGCTGGCTTTTAAATAATAAATACATATACATTTTCGGAGAGCCGATAAATTAAATTTTGATTTCAGGACATATTCTTTTACATGCCTTTGAAATGAATAATTTTTGTTAACTGATGCCTTAAAGAAACTTTTTCCGAATTCTTTTTGGCTATAAAATAATATCTCGTATTCAGGTATCTATCTACTATGAGTTTTATGTAAGAACTATAGTGCATGGTTTCATGCATGTGGTTGGAGAACTAACTTATGAACAGATTTTTTTCGATGCATTGAGACTGGACCAAGTTTAAAATGGAGTAAAACGAATCTTTGTTAAGGATTCCCCCCTTGTTAATTTGTTGAGCCCGTCGGAGCTCATTCTCGGTCAACTTGCATATTTTAATAACGCTTTCTGATGGTGATTTTAGGCCACCTCTATTTTTAAATGACATCAGAGAAAATGGGTTTACTTCGCCTTGTATTAATGTGATGAATTCACTGCATTTTAGTATATTGCACAGCTTGAACACTATAAAACCATCAATGTATTCAACGACATGCCCTGCATAAAGTGAAAGTCTTTTTGGATCTGAAGCGTAGCTATGTTCAAGAAGAAATTCATTGTTTGCAGCTTCCTCATCAAAATTGAGCTCATCCATCATGGAACTGCGTTCTACGCTAGTGTTTGTTAATTCTAGTGGAGATTATTTTTCCACGTTTAATAGGGGAATATGCTCCAATGGCATGCAATTCCCCATACCTCCATCTTTGAGCTGCGTATGGAATAGTAATTTTTTTATATCTTGAAGTAATCTGTCCTACTGTTGGGTAGTTATTATTTCCTAAGCCACCCCTTATTGACCCGAAAAATAACTCCAAATGGTCTCGGCTTAGCTTATATAAAGGAATAAACTTCAGTTTACCACTAGCAATGAATCTCCCGTATAACATTTTCACATTTTGCATACCGACAATTAGGCCTACAAAACCTACATATCTTTTTGATTGGATTATTGGCACCCCGGAAAGCAGTCTTAGACCTTTTATGTAATTAATGTGGTGAGCGCAAGAGCTACTCAACACTTTAAAGTTTCGCTCGCATAGAGCTTGTTTTGATGCAGGAAACGATGATAATTTTCTTGAATTTAAAATATCAAAAATTTCGTTAAAAATCCGAATAAAATTTGCTGTTGGTCGGCTTCCAGCGAACTGCTTCAACTGCAAGCTTTCTCTGAAAAAGTCTAAGGCGTCAGCTACGGAATCGCTTAAAGTTTGTACCGCCAAGCGCACCTTCATCTTTTGTTTGCCGAAATATGTGTGCCTTTCTTAGCTTGTTGCCTAAATGCAAGCCTTCACTTTCTTGCAATTCCTGTAGTAAAAGTATATAGCTCCATTTGATAAGATTTCCATCATTATCAACGAGTTCTTTCATATCTGCCAGAGTGTTGCGACATAGATTGAACATATGACAACTATCGGGATGGAATATATACTTTACCGGGGGTAAATATACTATTTACAATGCAGCGAACGTCAGAGCCCAAAAGTTTCGACATATATAAATTGGATGCCAACCCGTCGAAAGTTACACCAACAATTTCTACTCCTGTCTCAAGCAGATGGTTAATGCACATTGATACAATGTTTGCTTTTTTTTCGGCGGTTACGGTTGTTATAGGGAAATAAGCAACCGGAATTTTCCAAGGCTTATTAATAAAGCCGACCATGAAGACTAGTATTTGTGTAGCTACTTTGCCAATGTTCCCAGCATTACCAATGTCGACATATCCAAATGCATGATGGCCATTCCACTCCACATTGTTGTCTGATATGCATTTCATCGAACATAACATTTACAACAATTCTTTCGTCTGAAGAATTGCGCACAACGTTTTTTATGGCTTCAAAAGATTCTTGTGTGAAGCCTGATATACAGCCAACTCCTTCGTACCATCGTCTCAGAGTCCTTTGATGTGGCAACCTTTTTCCAAAAGTGGTGCGTAAAAACTCATATGCTCTAGGGGAACAAAAATGCAAGTTCAGAGCAAAGGCTTTAATAGTCCCATCGAATTGATTTGATGCGTTAAAGTTCTTACGAACGAATAAAAGGTGTTGCAAAGTTTTGTTGCAGGGTGCACCTATGTTATCGATAATTAGTTCGGTATCTTCATTCACCAATGTTTTTGCTTTTAATTTACCGAGTAATTGCTCCACATTTAATATTTTCCTTCTGTCACGGCATGCACGTTTTTTTAATTTATCCACAACTTTATTTCGGGCTCGAAGTTTCTCTTTTATGGCCGCCAATTTCTTCTGCAGACTTTTTATCAGTTGTCTTTGCTTCTTACATTCGAATCGTCTGCATACTTCAGTTTTTTCCTACATACATTAAGGCATTTGATTTTTCAAATGAAGATTCTGACACATATTTTCTACATAATATAACACAGAATTATGCTAAAGACGATCACATCTAAAAACAAAACAGCCCAGAAAAAAATAAAGAAATTGTAATTGAATCGACGTTTACTTAATAAGTTTGAAGACCTAAGACTTTAGTCGCCAAAGAAGACCGAATGGTTACGGTAGAAAATCGACTTCGATGCAAAATAAAAATTTACATTACAATAAAAAGAAATCTCTTATTATTATTTTCAGATCAAAAAGTATAAGCAATACAGTTATCCTCAATTAAATCCGGCTCATTTCTACTTTTCTATTATTAAAAAATAAAAGTTATCTTAAATGGAAAACAATTCATGAAGCAAATTATGAATTGATTAAAAGACTTCATATAACGGATTATAGTAGATTTATTTAAGTAGCAAACTCTATACTATGAACAATATACCTATAATGTATAACAATATACATTTTGTATTTTTGCTGGGAACACACAAAAAAGACAAACAAACACAAGATTCTGAATTAAATTAAAAATACTCACATCTAGCACTAAATTCGTACTCTGTGGCGATAACACCTGGTTACTTTGCAGCGTCTCCTGCAAAAAAATATATTAATAGGCAAAGATGTCACCCACATTATGATACACTACTTACAAGAATATGTTCTGGAGTGATATCTAATTTACAAGTAGAGTCCATTTGCTCCATACTCGCAGTATATGATTTTTCCGGGGAATACTAAGCAATAAAAAGGAAATGTAATGTATTCGGTAATAAAATTCATATAAGTAGTAAATAAGTTACCTTGCGCAATTCAGAGGAATGCTCATCAGCAACAAACGGATCCAGTATATTTAAAGTGGAATAGTTTCCAGTCTGATTCTCAATGACCTATGAAAAGATATTTTATAAATGAAAACCATAGATAATCATGCAAGGCTGATAATATAGATAGACATAGATAACCATGCATGACATAGAATATTTAAGAATAAGACAAAATTTATGACATGCAAACAATTCACAAGATTTCCATACGTATATAGAAATTATCTGCAATATTGTGAGGTTTTATATTTAACCATTTACTTACATCAAATGCCCATTTAATTTTCTCTACCATAGGCCCCTGATTCTCAGTGTTTATATCACTCTGTAAGTAAACAAATTATCATATTATCAAATTCATCAACATTCAACATTCATCTTACCGTATGATCGTTTCCAGTCAACGTTCCGTTGATTGTGTCAAGATCATTTTGGCCGTTGATGTAACTCGATGTTTCAGGGTCACTCTGAAAACGTAGTATTGTATTAATTTATTACTTTTCAAAGATAAATTTACAAGTCTGCCAAAATATGGAACCGCATCTTCATGCAGAACATATCTGCCTCGCCACTTAATTAGATGCTCTTGTTTGAAATGAGCACTACATATCACACTGGCTTTCGTTAGAGGCCGCATCATAATACCAACATGTCCGAGCCATTTCACTTTTTTGTCCTCATCCCGAGGAAATCTGTTATAAACATTCTTTAGAATTTCTGAAATATGCACTTTTTCTTGTTAATGGCAAAAATATCTTAAATATGCCCCCAATAGTAATAATTTTGCCACGTCAATGAACGCAAGGGAACAGACTTAACGGGAATGTAAACTCCTCACAAAGTTTACTGCACGAAGAATAACACTCAGTCCATTTATACAAACTATACAAACATTGACGGGGTTTCAGCTTAAAATCAATTAATATCACTACTTTAAGAACAACAGTGAAAGCAATTGCTAGATAAACATAAACCAAATCAACCTTTGTCAATTTACCTATAGAATGAAATCCCTGGTGGGCGGAAAATTGAATTATTTTCGCACGTCAATATCGCGCACTTCATTGCCACTTTTCTACTTGATTTTACTACGCGTCACTAGCACTTTTCACTTAATATAATCATTGCGAACTTCCTGTACGCACGTATACACTTTCGTACGGAAATTATTAACTTAACGACGCAAAATTCGAAATTTAAGATAAGCACACGACACCGAACACTAAATTGTATACAATTCGGTGTCAATTTGACATAAGCTCCACTTCGGGTAAATTTTTAGAGAGCCGAATGAGCACGTGATGGAAGATGGCCATGTTTCTAAAATTCACTTAGACCCCGTACACGCTAAGCGATTGAGTTGAGCGTGCATAATAAATTTGATACTTAATGTGCTTGGCATGCTTTATGAGAATTCAAATAGTCAATTGCTAATATTTACTGCGCTTTGCTTTTTTAATTACTTAAAATTTTGTAACATTCATCGAAAAATATAATGAAAACGCAATCATTTTTAGTAAAGGCGTGAACTTACCCTTACGTACAATACTTCTTCTATCGGGAATGTAAACTCCTTGACAGATCCAAAAACGAACACGCAAGTTATGTTTTTGATTATTCTCAAAAATAAAAAATATACTCTTACGAGTTCTTTCCTCGGAAATAAGAACACTTGATGTTTTCATGAAACACTTTATTATCTTTTGAACATTGAATACTAACTGAACTGTATCACTTGACCAACTTGAATAATTGAACTTGAACTATTGCCACCGACTCAGAGTGGTCTCTTGCTTAAATAGTATTATTTTGATTAGGTCTGCAGTTTGCATTTCGCTTGGTGATCGCATCAGATCTTTGTTATAAATGTGCTGAATATGCATAATATTCATATCGATAAACAATTATTGTTGAGTGGTCATATCTTTGTTACAAATGTGCTAAGTATGCATAATATTTATATCGATAAACAATTATTGTTGAGTCATGGATATTTGATATTTTGTTGTGAGTCCTACTTATAATGATTTGAACTTAGTAACTATAATGTAAGTATTATAATATAAGTTTTAATTAAACTTAGTGGTTATATCCTTATTATTAGGATTAGTATTGAGGTCTTGAGGGTTATGTGTAATTCCTCCCTCCTTAAGATTGCTGTCGTCCTCGACAGTGTTTTTTATCGGTTGTAATTCTATATCCTTTTTGTTAATGACTTTAATCTTGATTGATTTATGGCATGTAAAGTAAATATATATTATGAAGGATACAGTGAGTATGATAATTATGAACAGTAATGTTGTTCCAATTGCAATGGAATTTTTTTTATGTTCAAATTTTATTTCTTCGATTTTTTCTAGATTTTTGATATCTTCAAGTTTTAAATCTTCAACATTAATTGTGTGATTAAATCCTGAAATATTTTTAATTGGTTCCAATGTTAAAATTTGTTGAAATTCTTTTATTTGGTTTGTAAATAATTTGCCTGCAATCTCAAGTTTACAATTGTTAAATCTTATTATGTAGGTTCCATTTAAGTAATATGTTTTTTCATTACAATTTTGTTTTATCTTAGTATCTATGTTAACAGTAAGTATTAATCCTTTTTCAATTTCTATTACATTATTATCATCCTCATATGTTCTTATACAGTTAATATTTTTACATTTTAAAAGATTTTTTAAAGATTTAGTCCTTTTTTCTGGTTCATAATATTCTCCATTGTAAAGTACAACTTCTTTAATGTTTATATCCAAAGTTTCTGATTTTGAGTTAGGTATTTTTCTTACATAATAGGATAATAGGGGTTGAGTTAAGACAGGGATGCTAATGATTGTTGGGTGTAGGTTTCTGTAAAGGCAAAGGGTTTTTATTGTAATAATTTTCCCTGTATTATTTCTAGGATAATTTTTTGTCTAAAGTATGGGATATGACATTGAGAGTAGTCTAATTTATGATTTCTGGCAATGAATTCTGCTGCTATGCAAGTAAATATACCGCAATCATTTGCGTTTTCCTGTTTTGGGGCGTTTCGCACGTTTTCTTTTGTGAATGTATTTATATCGAGGACTTTACACAACTTATCTTCCGATTCGTCTGCTAAATATTCACCTAATGTATCTAATATTCCATTATCGCTGCCTCCTAATGAATCATAATATTTTATTTTTTTACTCTGTAGATCGATCGTAGCCAAACACCAATGTCTTTCATTTACGTGAACCGGGATCAGAATTATATCGTATGAGAAAATGTCCACTTTTCGCGTCCATTTCTTGACTGCACTAAATCCTTTCTTTTTGAGTGTCGGGACAAAGAATGTGTTCATGATATAGACTTTGGGTAGGTTTACAGAATCCTCGTTTCGTTTACTGATGAGGTTCAAATAGAAATTAATTATTTGATCGTTTACCCATTTTTGATCAATTAAACTGGAGATATCGGTTCGAGTAATATTCAGATTGAAGTTTGACGCAAGAGTCTCGTTTAAGGGGCCATTATATAATGCGTTATTAATGATTGTTTTCTGTTCTAATGTAAGCGTATTCGGAATGCTTACTGTATTTGGTATTTCTGATCTTGGTTTTGATTCTGTTCTCGTATGCTTCTTAATTCTTTTTATACGAATTGGGTGTATCCTATTTTGATGTCTACCTTTTTTTGTCGAAATTATATTTCCTAAATTATCTTTTATTATCTCAATTTTTCTGTACTTAGGTTTCTCCTTATGGCGTTCATTTTTGTAGTTTTTGATAAATATTTCTTTTTGGTCGATTTCTGGTAATTTCTCTCTATTTTTATTGTGGTAATCAATCCATTTAGTCTTTCTATTAATTAACAATTTATTTATTTTGGTTTTATCTATTCTACCATATTGTATGTCGATTGGTTTTGCTTGGGTTACTGAATGTATATTGGTATTGTAATGCTCTGTTGCTTTTAGAACTCGTTGCACAATATTTAGTTCAGGATCGGTTATCGCTAATGTTCTAATTTGCTCTAATAATGTGCTATGACATCGACTCATGTCTGAATTACCTGTATGTGATTTTGGTGAGTTAAAATGAATTTCAATTTCTTCTCTTCTGAAGAAGTCTTTTACGTTTATCATATTGAACTCATTATCGGCAACTATCTTTCTGGGTTTTCCTAGTATAGCATTTCTTTCTCTAATAAGTTGTATGAAAGTTATCGCATTTTTATCTGTAGTTTCTTTAACGTATAAATGTTTCGGAAATTTATCTATTGTAGTAAAGAATTGTCGTTTACATATAAAGAATATGTCAATATGTACTATTTCATTTATATCCTCGGGGGTTTCTGTTAATTTGAATTCTGGTTTTAAAGGTTTTCTGTCATATTTTACCAAATTACATACTTCGCAGTTATTTATATATTTTGTGATTACTTTTAATATTTTATTAAAGTGATATTTATTTTTAATTTCTGCGTAATTTTCTATGATTCCACGATGATTACTTTTTTCGTGTATTTCCTTGATTCTCTCCAAACATTGTTCTTCACTAGTTAAATCTATTGCATTATTTGTACATTTAATGAATTTGAGGTACTTATTATTTGAATATAATTTTATTATTGCTACTTGCACTTTGTTCCATGTATGGTCATCTAGTTCGCAAAATATTCCTACATATCCTTTTTCTGGTATGTATCTCCTAAGTATATCTATTATTTTGTTTTCGTCATTTATGTCATTCTTTTCTATGAATATCTTTCGCTTTTTGTTTATTGATTCAAATTCCTTATATTTTCTTTCCACTATTATTATTTGAGTTTTATATATATTTACTATTCCTTCCCTAATTGCTATATGGTCATTTTCATTCTCGGGAGAACTGTGTATAGTTACATGTTCACTATCGTCTATTTCTATTGCGTTTTCTTGATTATTGTTGTTGGTTAAAACGTTAATTTCGCCTTTTTCTGCGTCGATTCTGCTCAAGAAGTCTGCCACTTTATTATCTTTTCCTTTTATGTATTCAATATTGAAATTGAACTCGTTCAATTTTATTTTCCATCTCTGTAATTTAGAGTTTGGTTCCTTAAAGTTGCTAAGCCATACAAGGGGTCTGTGATCTGTTTGAATGTTGAATTTTGTACCGTATAGGTAGGGTCTAAAATATTTAGTTCCCCAAACAATAGCTAATAATTCTTTTTCTACAGTCGGATAATTTCTTTCATGCTCGTTTAGAGTTCTGCTAGCAAAGGATATTGGATGTCCTTGCTGAGATAGTACTGCACCTAAAGCTTTATCTGAGGCGTCAGTAGTAAGCGTGAATTTTTGTTTAAAATCAGGGTAATGTAATATGGGATAATTAGTAATTAGATCCTTCAACTTCTCAAAAGCCGCGATGTAACTGGGATCTTCTGTATTAATTTTTCGATTTTTCTTTAGAGCATCTGTTAAAGGTAAGGCTATTTTTGCATAATTATTAATAAACTTTCTGTAATAGCCGGTGATACCTAAGAAAGATTTTATTTGTTTTGTGGTATCGGGGATTTTTAAATTTCTAATGGCATCAATTTTTCCAGGATTTGGTTTAATTCCTTCGGTTGTCAATAAGGGACCCAAATACTCAGTTGATTTGGCAAAGAACTTACATTTGTCTGTTTGAATTTTAAGTTTGTATTTTCTCAGGGCGCCAAATATTTTTTTTATGTTAATCTCCATTTCTTGGAGTGATGTGGCAAATATCAAGATGTCATCCAAGTATACTACGCAAATTCTGTTGATGAATTCTCTAAGAACTTCGTTAATCATGCGTTGAAAAGTTGCCGGTGCATTTTTGAGACCAAAGGGCATTCTAATGAATTCATAATGACCTTGTGGGGTTGAAAAAGCTGTTTTATGACGGTCATGTTCGCTGACTTCGATCTGGTGAAAGCCTTTCGCCAAATCCAGAGTTGTAAAATACTGTGCTTTTCCAAGTTTGTCAAATATTGATTCAATGTTAGGAATCGGAAATTTGTCATCAATTGTTTCCTCATTTAGTTTTCTATAATCGATAACTATTCTCCACTTTTGCTTTTGTGAATTATCCATTTTTTTGGGAACTACCCATATTGGAGCATTATAAGGGGAATTTGAGGTTTGGATGATTTTTTGTTTCAGCATTTCGCTAATTTGTTCTTCTACTTCCTTTTCATGGACAGGCTGAAAACGATAGATTCTGGAATACAGGGGTTTATTGTTTTTGGTGATTATTTCGTGTTTTGTCTGAGTGGTACAGGAAAGATTTTCTCCTTCCTTATAGAGTAGATCCTCATATTCATTGAGTATCTTTTTTAGCGAATTTGCTTCCTCTTTATTTAACTCATTAAACAGCTTATCACGGTTATTCGTCGCACTGAGCTTACTTTGAAAGTTTATCTCTTCAGGGATGGCATAATTAAATTTTAATTTTTGATTATTAGCTTCCATGGTTCCTTCTCCCAAATATAATTTAACGTTTAATGGATGCAGTAGATTTTGACCTATCACTGCTTTAAAAGTTTTATCATGGAAATCCATGACGTTCCACATAATTTTGTGAGATTCAGGAAGTTTGAACTCTACTGGCATGTTGGTTTTTATTTTTTCCGTGACATGGCATGAGCCACCTAGGCCGTTAACTGTTATGTGATTATTTAATTTTATTTTTTTTATAAAGGGAAAACATTTTTTGTCTATACTAGAAATAGAAGCGCCAGTATCTATAAGTGTTGGAACTACTTCATTCTCTATTTGTAAGTCGATTACTGGTAAAGGGTTTCCGAGGCACATTGCTGAAAATTTACGTCCATAGGTTCTGGATTATTGTCTCTGTTTCTGTACATGTTCGAGTTGTCAACTTGCATCAGTTCTTGTCTGTTATTTTGATTATTTTGTGGGCGATTATAATTATTAAAACGATTATTGTAATTGTTCCTAGAAGGATTATAGTTATTTTGTTGGCGGTGCATAAATGAATTTGGATTGTGTCGGTTATTTTGGTATGAATTTTGATTGTACCGATTGTTTTGATTTGAATTTTGATTGTACCGATTATTTTGATTTCGGTAATTGTTTGGATTTTGGTTATAATTTCTATGATTTGGACGAGTACGAGGGTTAATGTTTTGTACTGGATTGTTATTGTCAGTGTTGTATTGAATTTCTCTAAGGATATTGTATGCTTGGTTGAGTGTTTGACAATTTCTCATTTCAAGTAAAAATGATTTGTATTCTGGCAGAAGGGATTTAAATTTGTTTAAGACCAACCCTTCGTTTCGGACTGGGTTAAATTCTAAATGTACATTTTGTTGCGGATCTTGTAGGTACTTAGTATTTATTCTATTTAATAATTTATTTAGAGTATGGTATGCGTCGTCGACATTTTTGAAGCTTACCTTATGTATCCTATTGATTATGCTGCTATATGATTCGTTGATTCCGAATGTTGAGATGAGGATTGCTTTAATCGTTAACCACGTTGGATCTGGTATTTTTTGTATTGTGTTTCTGGCTGATCCCTGAATTTTGTGCAGGACGAGTCTGAATAGATACGCTTGCTGGTTTCCCTGAGCCAAATTGAGAATGGTTTGTGCTTCCTCCAGCCAAGAAGATAAAGCGTACTCTCTGTTATCTCCATTATATATCGGTAGTCTGCGTACTTCCTTTAGTATTTCATCGAACGAGAGGTCCAATGGCAACGGTATTTCCTGTTCCGCCATCATTTTGTAGATGCGTTTAATTTATTTTGTGAGACTTTTGTCTCCACTGTACAGTTTATGGTACTAGAGGACCTTATTACACTTTTTATTAGAATTCCTCAGTGTTTACCACAGAGAATTGAGCGCTTTTTCCTAAAATGCAGCTCACTGCTTTGCTATACAGTATATTAATTGGTGTTATTATTTTTATTTTAATATTTTATTGGTTTCTATTAAAATTAGATTTTCTCTAATTTGGATTTTATTTTATTAAAAAGTTTTGTTTTTTGTTCCTACCCTAATAGTCTAAGTTTTCCTTAGCTAGTTTTGTGGGCGTACTTTTCAAAACTTTTGTTTTATTTTACTTTGACCAGATTTTCTCTAATCAAAGGAGTTTTTGTTAAGTTCACTTTCACACGAGTCACTTTTTCCAATTTTTACTTGAACGCGACTCTTTGTGTCAGAGGTTCTTTGTCATAGAGGTTCCTCCCTCCTATGACGGACGACTGCGCCAGTTATGTTTTTGATTATTCTCAAAAATAAAAAATATACTCTTACGAGTTCTTTCCTCGGAAATAAGAACACTTGATGTTTTCATGAAACACTTTATTATCTTTTAAACTTTTGAACATTGAATACTAACTGAACTGTATCACTTGACCAACTTGAATAATTGAACTTGAACTATTGCCACCGACTCAGAGTGGTCTCTTGCTTAAATAGTATTATTTTGATTAGGTCTGCAGTTTGCATTTCGCTTGGTGATCGCATCAGATCTTTGTTATAAATGTGCTGAATATGCATAATATTCATATCGATAAACAATTATTGTTGAGTGGTCATATCTTTGTTACAAATGTGCTAAGTATGCATAATATTTATATCGATAAACAATTATTGTTGAGTCATGGATATTTGATATTTTGTTGTGAGTCCTACTTATAATGATTTGAACTTAGTAACTATAATGTAAGTATTATAATATAAGTTTTAATTAAACTTAGTGGTTATATCCTTATTATTAGGATTAGTATTGAGGTCTTGAGGGTTATGTGTAATTCGCACGAACATTAGCGTGATAAAAATATATTGTAAACAACAATTCAAATTTACAATACATGTATGAATAAGCAAATGTTTTATGGTTTTTATGTTTTTGTTAGTTAGAAAGCATGCCTGTAAAACCACAGAAACTAATTTTCGACGGTTCTATCTGATTGTTAAGCAGTTATATGCTTGCCAGCATTTGATTGAAAAACAATGCATTTTTCAGCTTTTTACCGTGATTAATGAATAGATTTTTTATGTTAATGTCAATTAAAATTAAGTTAGAACCTTAAATTACATTTTGAATATACTTTACAAGCAAGTTTTCCCCCGGTCTCTTCAAAATCATCGAAATTTTGATAAATTTCTTGATTCCATGTTTGTTATTGATTAAGTGTAGTCACGAAAAGTGCCGAGTATATGAACAGCTGATGAGGGGAAAAATTAGCTAAATCCAATTCTTTGGACGCTCACGGACAGTCACATACACGGGGATAGCCTCTCTATTGTCTTATACCTCTATGGTTTCGCGTCATCAAACGTCACAAAACGTCAGCAATTTGACATTTGTCATACGAACATTAATGTTCTCCGCATAGCGTGCGTTGCAAATTGAATGCGTTGCGTGACGACGAGGGAGAATCGCATCGCCGTCACGCAGTGTATCACGTCACGCATTCACTATTCACTATTGCATTCACTATTGAATGAAAAGTGAATAAAATGACACAAATATGTCATATGAACATTGTTGCGATTACGCTGCCGCGGTCGCAGACATTTATGTGGCAGTGATCTCATAGCCCCCAGGTGGCATACTGAGGACGGCTAGACTCAGCTGGCCGGGGTCGTCCGGGGAAGATCACTGCCTGTGCTGGGCCACCTTACCTACAACACCATCATTTCAAAATTGGAGGGGGAAGAAGAGATAAGGACGAAGGGGAGGTTGCTCGGAGAAATGAAAAAAAAAATTAGTAAACGAACTAGAATAATACCAAAAATGAGCAAAGCTTATACCCTCTCGGAACTATAAAATACAAAAATACTTTAAAACTATAAAAACTAAATATAAAACTATAAAAAAATTATATATAAAAAAATAGAGTCTGCCCGCCGTTATAAAACTAAACCAATAAAAAGAAATGCATCAATAAAAGAAAAAAAACAACTTAACCCGATCGGGTATGGTTCACATACATTACATACATGCTATATAGAATTCAGTTATAACTAAATTTTCTGGACGTTCGACTCGTTTTACTCTTGCGCTCTAATGATGTTTTCAATATTTTCCCATCAAATACGATTACCAACTATTCCTCGTTCAGGGAAAACCTTTCACGATGAGTGCAATTCAAAATAATAGTTTAATCGTACCGAGTATATTTTTTTCACTTTAAGCTTATTCATATAAAAAAGTTATTTCATTTTATGTCAAATATCTCTTATAAGTTTTGTTAAAAAGTCACATACGCACCATATACAAACTCTAACATGGGAAACATGGCTTCCATTTGAATATTTAAATAATGAAATACGTGGCTAAGCTCAATTTTTACTTTGTTTTTTTTTTCAATTAGCCAACGCTGGTAGCACCTTACAAAATTTTTAATTTGCTTCTAATTGAAGCAACAAGTTCATATTTCACTTTCACACAATTTTTCAAATCGTACTCTTGGGCACTGAGATTTTTTTTAAGTTAAAATTCTTGCTCTCAACGAACAAAATAAAAATGTTATTTTTAGTAACAATTCCAAGCCAAAAACAGATTTCAATAATTTCACTAATTTCTCCCGGCGCACGATGAATCGTATCTCCGTAAAACAACATGCGAAATATAAATTGAAAGTACTGAGCCGTGGGGTTACACAACGTTAATAAAATAGCATAAATTCACTTAAAAAATTTTCGAATAACAATTTTCAAAATTCTTTATGTAACACCACCAACTTGTCGATCAAGTATCTTCATCTTCCAGCCCAAAACTCTCAACCTCACCCCCCAAAAATCCTTTTTTTTCCTTTCCCTCGCCAGACCTCCTCCGTAAGCTCCGCTATCGCCATGTCCCGTTGACGATAACTGAGCTCTTCGACCCGCGGATGTTAAAATTTCACCCTTTTGGGTCAAAGCAATCATCCTCATAGCGAATCGTATTTGATTTCACATACAAATACCTATCACTATGAAGATGTTTGCATTAATTATAAAAAGTAAAAAGGTTAACACCAGTACTGGATTCGAACGGCGATACTTAGTCTCCGCTTATCTATTAGACTACGGAGATACTTGACGATTCTATTTCACTCAAGCATCTCCGCATCTGCTCTCTAATTCAACCAGCGTGAATTGCAACAGTCGTGGGGACTCTGAATGTCTCATTCAGCCGGGCCAAGGGAGTTGTTCATTGGAGGTCGCGGATATCTTTGGCGTGAAAAACTCCCAGTAGTTTCCCAGACTCATCCTCCAACTCGTAGGACACCTGCCCAAGACAGCGGCGGAACACCGCAGCAACGAACCGTGGTCCGAATTTAGCAGCAAATCGGTCGGCAGCCTTGCTCACTGCGAAGTTCCGGACAAAAATCTTTTCACCGGGAATCAGCTCACGGGGTCGGGACCTCAGGTTATATCGATGGGCACCTTTTTTATAAGCTTCTGCTATCTTGACTTTGACTAAATCATGCACAGCTCGCTGTCGATCACTGTTAGCACTTAGTTGTACCTCGCCGTCTTCAAAAGCATTAAGTGTCCGAAGGAGAGCGTAATCCGAGCCATGCTGGAAAGGATGATATCCGAACATAAGGAAATAAGGCGAGAACCCTGCAGAGTCGTGGATCACCTTACGAAAGGCGAAGCATGACTCCGGAAGGTTCTCGTCCCACTTAACATGGTCGGTACCTATGTAGGCTCGGATGGCATTCAAGGTCAACTGGTTCGATCACTCCGAAGCGTTCGCCTGCGGAGAATGGTAAGGTGTAAGGCAATGCTGCACGCCGTAGTCATTCAATAGCTTGGCGAAGACTTTGGAGACGAACTATACCCCATTGTCTAAGTGTAACCATTCGGGAACCCCAAAGGTTAAAAATATCTGACGCTCTAAGAATCGAGCGGCCGATTCTGCGGTGGCCTTTGGCAAAGGGTGAGGCAGATGAATTTGGTGTAGTCGTCGAAGACCACTAGCAGCTGGGTGTTACCTAACCTAGAACGTAGGTATGGGCCCATAAAGTCAACAAACAGTCGCTGCATCGGTCTTTCTGAGTCCCGCGAGGATCCCATAGGTGGTCGCAGTGTGGAATTCGAAGACTTTACTTGCTTGCATATGATGCAATTCTGGATGTACTGAATTACATCCTGACGCAAGCGAGGCAAATAGTAATATTTGCGTAGTACTTCGGTAGTTTTACGAATTCCGCAGTGAGATTTTCGGGGATCATCGTGAGATCGAAACAATAATGCCTGATGACAACTCTCCGGAACTCACAACTTTGTTTTGGGAAGTTCGCTATACCTATTATGGTTCGAATGGGCAAACGTATCAAACAAAAAACAGACAAAACGACAACAAAGCCCGCAATAATAATAATAACAATAATAATATTAGAAGACTAAATAATTATAATAATTACGACAGTAATATTAATAACTATCACAATAACAATAGTAGATTTAATAATTATAATGACAACAGCAGGTCAAATAGTAAAAATAACAATAATAATAGTAACAATAATAGTAACAGGTTTAATAATAATAGCAACAAAAGACTTTATAACAATTACAATAGAAATAATATTAATAGATTTAATGTTAACAACCAACAAAACGAACGACGAAATAGACCTCACGAACCAAGTTACAGACTTAACACAAATGAAGGTCAAAATCCCTATAACTTCGATGCATCCGCAAATCCTTGGTATCCGGAACGGCAACCACCACCAGAACCCATGGATATAAATAAAAACGAGATGGCAGAAAATTTTCCTTCACAATCCTCGGACGAAGACTACCATATATAGTCTTTAAAACAAAAACCAAGCCCCTAAAGTTTATCGTAGATACAGGAGCTACTCACTCAATCATTCATCCTGGCATTTGCCATCCTAAGTGGAAAATTAACACCCCAAAAATAAGTCTGAAGACCCTTCAACATACAGTTGATCTTTGCTAGAAAGTAAGGATCCCCCTCTTTGAGGAATTAGGCGACAGAACTCACGAAATTGAATTATTTGTCTACTAGTTTCATGACTTTTACGAAGGAATATTAGGAAACAATATATTGAGACAACTCGATATAATTATAGACTATAAGAAACGAGTATTACATACGGGTGAAAAAACTATTCCCATCCTCTTCGAAGATGAAGAAGATAATCAACATTGTCTATTTAATAAGGCCGGATGCTATGAAGTAGCCGTGCCTGTAGATCAAGAAAATGGCCTGGTACACTTCCCCGGGAAGTCTTCCAAAGATGAGAAGATCAAACTCGAGGAAGGTATCTATAATGTAGTGAATTCTAAAATGCTCGCTCAAGTAAAGATATTAGCTGACCGCCCTGTTAAAGTAAAAGTCACAACCCAAAAAACTACTCCCGTCACTATCGAGAACTTCAATATCATAGACAACAAACCAATGGAACATTTCTCCATCTCGAGTCAAATTAGAATAAATCATCTTAACGATTGTAATGGATTTAATCCCCGTCGTCACGACGACGACTAAGGACTGAAGTCGGCCTCGCACCGACACTTGGACGTGCAGTCCTTGAGACGTGGCAACGAGTCGTACCCCGCGGGTCAACAACTCGGCCACTCGGAAGTTCACTCGCGTGGTGGCTGCTGGCTAACTAGCTCAGTGCGGCGAGGATTGCGGACGTGGGTCGGACCCAAGTGAACTTCCGCTCTTGGTTCCATTTGAACCAGCCACCGAAGAGTCCGATTTACTATGCGACGTTTCTAAACAAATTACGTTACTTTACTCTAAATTTTTTTTTTCCATCAAGATCCAAGAATCAAAGAATCCAACTCCCCGACTAACGCGCATTCACGAACCGATATTACCGCGGTGCCCGAAAACAGTCTACGTTAATTTCATGCGAACGTAAAACACGCGAACCCGAAAAACCGAACTAGTAGTCCGCGACACGACTACAAATTATTACCGGAACAAAACTACTGCACCGCGGAACCCGAACGACGAAACACGATTTTGGCCCTACATCCTCATGCACTTACCTTCGCGCCATTTCCTCCTGAAAGAAAAAGGTTGCTGGAAGGAAAGAGCGTTATTGTTTTCAGCACTTCATTTTATATATATATTTTTTTTTTTATGGATCAAACAAACTATCGTGACTACAATCTTTACAAGCTATTCGGTCGCTTAAAGTATCGTCTTACATCACATGTAATTCTAGGTAATTCTAAATTAGAATTTTTCTTTTTATTATGAATTAGTTAGATGGTTGATTATTTAAATAGGTAATTCGCTTTATTATTTTATATTTTTATTTTATATATATATATATATATATATATATATATATATATATATATATATATATATATATATATATATATTTTTTTTTTTATGTATATTAGGTTGTCATTTTCATTATATATTTATAATTTTCTTCTGTAAATTTTTTTTTTTTTTTCCAAATACAACATCTTATCCTATTTGAGACGAGTAGTCTTTGAATACTCCAACTCCATTTAAATATGTTGACAATTATAAATTTAACATGAGTAATAATTTAATTTATCTATAACGATAGCAAGAAGAAAAATCTGGTTTAATTCACCGTTGATGTGTCAGATAATTGCAATATTCTGCAATATTAATCTTTAAACTTTTAAGATTGCCTTTTAAGGTTGTTGAAAAAATTTTAAATTATAAACATGAAAGTCAAATTATAAACATAGATTATTGGTCATGCTCAAACACAGACTTGCGTGAAAATATGAATTCAATTATAAATCAAAACTAGGTATTTCAAAAATTAAATCGGTTTTTCGAAGTTGTCACACGGTTACATTGAGACTTGATTTAACCATACCGTGGCTTTAGCTTATAACTAAGTTTACACATATAAATTAGATATAACAACTCACTAAAATTGGATGTTACTTTCCGTATTTCTTGTTGGTTACACATGCTGTTCTCTATATGCGACGATTGATATTTATTTAGATAGACATTTGAAAAATTTCTAAATTCAATTCTCCTTGCTTTAAATCGTATCAATGCGAAAGAAACACATCCAGTAGACTAATTTTTGCAGCTCTTGTCAGCACTAGTTTTCCTTAAGCAATTTGCATTCCACATGTCATACACAGGCTTTTGCGTGATGAAATAATCTTTGATGAACATATCGGAGTATTTTAGAAAATTAATCTAAAATGGCTGTTGCTAACTTTATTCTTAGCGGCCATGAATCTTTCACAGATTAAGTGCTAATGCGATGATGTATTGTTTCTTTGTATGTCAACTGCACCAAATCACTCGGTGAAACATAATTCGGATAATTATTTTCTGAGTGCTTAACTGAAGAAGCTGCGCATAAAAACATGCGAAATTGCTTATTTGAAGCTACCAAAACAATATGAAGCAAGCACACTTTTCAACTTCGTTGTCAACTTGTTCTAACTGTAAGTTTGATACTTGGCTCCTCGAAGCGAATTTCATTATTTTAAAGTTTTTCTGTTTTCATTTATTGTTTGATCATCTTTCTTTCGCCGTTTTGCTTATATTCCAAGATACGAAATAGATATACTGAGAGATGCCGGTCGGCCCGGTAAAATCATCCGTACAAATTTAGTGTTCACTTTACGGAGCAATTTTCATTATTTCGTGCACAGACTTACAATTATTATCTGCACGGGTAAATCGGAATGTGAATGTAAACAAAACATGTATGAATTAAAGCAGCCGGCGAGTAATCAAAATTTCATAACAAATCCCAATCGTATGGACGCAATTGCATAGCCGACATTGAATGCATCATTTTTCAAATAAAACTATATTTTAAGGAACACTGAACACTAGTCACTTAAATTTTTTACTGTCTATTGATTTTTAATTCACTCAATTCAATGCTATTCGAATTTTACACCATGCGCGAATTGATTCCGTGAAGGCGTACTTTTACAACCGCTTCAATACGATTTTACGCAACACTTTCTCCCGAGTAGTTTTCGATCGCCGACCTTTACGTTTTTTTCCGACCTCCTCTTCCCACCGCGTGCTTCTCTTTTTTCTTTTAATATATTTTTTTTTTCTCTAAGCGCGTGCTTCACTTTTCGCGGCCCTCGACGAACCCCCCCGTTCCGGAAATAGAAAAACTGTCTTCTGACCTGAAGTGGTCGCCAGGTCGTAGGTCAGCTGACTTTCGACCTGTCCGCTGAACTTTCGACTGCGGGAAAAGATGGTGGCGCCTTCTTCAGGTCAGTAGTCACTACAGGGCAGCCTCTCCGATGTTGTCTACAACCTGGGGAGGCTTAAGGTCTGTCCGGTTTATGTGTTCCCGGGGAACAAGCAGGGATGAGGGTCTTGCAGACCTCGGAAGTCTCAAGAAGTAAAAGTATAAGGGTAGAGCCCAGATCAGATAGGGTACTCTCTGCGGTTCTGGGTAAACAAAACCTGGGAACCCAAAAAAAAATAGGTATGGTTGACATGCAATTAAATATGTACTAGCACTAAACAACAATTAACTAAACCTAACCCAAAAGAGGTAATAAAAAAACGACCCAAAAGGGGTATAAAGAAAAACAACCCAAAAGGGGTAAAAGGAGTATTAACCTAATAGAGGCAAAAGAAGTATTAACCCAATAGAGGTAGACAAGACCCTAAAAAAAAGGTAAACGGACTCACCAACAAGGAACGAAATAAAATGTGAATGTAAACCCACAAAGGTCAGACAGAAAACAGAGAGAAGAAGAAAAATTTAGGGTGCCTAGCTAACGCTACCTTAGCCGAAGAACTAACACCTATCTAAGTGTCTTTCCTTCCATCACCCTATTTTCCCAGGGAGAAAATAAGGCGCTCAGGGGTGCAATACCTAACACAGGACCAGCAGGTGTTTCGTCTCGTACCATCACAAAAGTTTTCGCGTTTTATTAATTTTACTTTACTCTACGAACCGAGGCAAGTGAGCAAACCCGTCAATGACAACGACCAAGCGGACGCATCCGCGATGCACACGGCATTCAGCGCCGCGTAATTCCAGCGATGGCCGGCTGTCACGACGAATCGACCCACCCCTTATCACGCATAAAAAAAAACGAGAGTTCCTCCGATACATAAGAGTAAGGAGGGAGGTTGGTACTTTTGAGAGTCTATCTAGCGGCGTACGACACCACTAGTAGCCGTTCTCATCAAAAGCCCAACCGTCCTTACAGGTCATTCAACCTAGGACAACACGTCGGAGAAACTCTATCGCGTATCAATCAAATCAAAAAAAAAATAGAGCGGAGAGTGAACGATACGGCTCGCGTGAAGCGACTCATTGGTGTTAGACACAACTTTTCACAACTCCGTGTGTGGGCGTCCTCATTCGGAGTACATCCGGATCGAATTGATCATGCTAGGTCAGAAACTGACCGAAAACTAACGGTTAGAGGGCCCCACGTTGGGCGCCATTGTAATGGATTTAATCCCCGTCGTCACGACGACGACTAAGGACTGAAGTCGGCCTCGCACCGACACTTGGACGTGCAGTCCTTGAGACGTGGCAACGAGTCGTACCCCGCGGGTCAACAACTCGGCCACTCGGAAGTTCGCTCGCGTGGTGGCTGCTGGCTAACTAGCTCAGTGCGGCGAGGATTGCGGACGTGGGTCGGACCCAAGTGAACTTCTGCTCTTGGTTCCATTTGAACCAGCCACCGAAAAGCCCGATTTACTATGCGACGTTTCTAAACAAATTACGTTACTTTACTCTAAATTTTTTTTTTTTTTTTTCATCAAGATCCAAGAATCAAAGAATCCAACTCCCCGACTAACGCGCATTCACGAACCGATATTACCGCGGTGCCCGAAAACAGTCTACGTTAATTTCATGCGAACGTAAAACACGCGAACCCGAAAAACCGAACTAGTAGTCCGCGACACGACTACAAATTATTACCGGAACAAAACTACTGCACCGCGGAACCCGAACGACGAAACACAATTTTGGCCCTACATCCTCATGCACTTACCTTCGCGCCATTTCCTCCTGAAAGAAAAAGGTTGCTGGAAGGAAAGAGCGTTATTGTTTTCAGCACTTCATTTTATATATATATTTTTTTTTATGGATCAAACAAACTATCGTGACCACAATCTTTACAAGCTATTCGGTCGCTTAAAGTATCGTCTTACATCACATGTAATTCTAGGTAATTCTAAATTAGAATTTTTCTTTTTATTATGAATTAGTTAGATGGTTGATTATTTAAATAGGTAATTCGCTTTATTATTTTATATTTTTATTTTATATATATATATATATATATATATATATATTTTTTTATGTATATTAGGTTGTCATTTTCATTATATATTTATAATTTTCTTCTGTAAATTTTTTTTTTTTTTTTCCAAATACAACATCTTATCCTATTTGAGACGAGTAGTCTTTGAATACTCCAACTCCTTTTAAATATGTTGACAATTATAAATTTAACATGAGTAATAATTTAATTTATCTATAACGATAGCAAGAAGAAAAATCTGGTTTAATTCACCGTTGATGTGTCAGATAATTGCAATATTCTGCAATATTAATCTTTAAACTTTTAAGATTGCCTTTTAAGGTTGTTGAAAAAATTTTAAATTATAAACATGAAAGTCAAATTATAAACATAGATTATTGGTCATGCTCAAACACAGACTTGCGTGAAAATATGAATTCAATTATAAATCAAAACTAGGTATTTCAAAAATTAAATCGGTTTTTCGAAGTTGTCACACGGTTACATTGACACTTGATTTAATCATACCGTGGCTTTAGCTTATAACTAAGTTTACACATATAAATTAGATATAACAACTCACTAAAATTGGATGTTACTTTCCGTATTTCTTGTTGGTTACACATGCTGTTCTCTATATGCGACGATTGATATTTATTTAGATAGACATTTGAAAAATTTCTAAATTCAATTCTCCTTGCTTTAAATCGTATCAATGCGAAAGAAACACATCCAGTAGACTAATTTTTGCAGCTCTTGTCAGCACTAGTTTTCCTTAAGCAATTTGCATTCCACATGTCATACACAGGCTTTTGCGTGATGAAATAATCTTTGATGAACATATCGGAGTATTTTAGAAAATTAATCTAAAATGTCTGTTGCTAACTTTATTCTTAGCGGCCATGAATCTTTCACAGATTAAGTGCTAATGCGATGATGTCTTGTTTCTTTGTATGTCAACTGCACCAAATCACTCGGTGAAACATAATTCGGATAATTATTTTCTGAGTGCTTAACTGAAGAAGCTGCGCATAAAAACATGCGAAATTGCTTATTTGAAGCTACCAAAACAATATGAAGCAAGCACACTTTTCAACTTCGTTGTCAACTTGTTCTAACTGTAAGTTTGATACTTGGCTCCTCGAAGCGAATTTCATTATTTTAAAGTTTTTCTGTTTTCATTTATTGTTTGATCATCTTTCTTTCGCCGTTTTGCTTATATTCCAAGATACGAAATAGATATACTGAGAGATGCCGGTCGGCCCGGTAAAATCATCCGTACAAATTTAGCGTTCACTTTACGGAGCAATTTTCATTATTTCGTGCACAGACTTACAATTATTATCTGCACGGGTAAATCGGAATGTGAATGTAAACAAAACATGTATGAATTAAAGCAGCCGGCGAGTAATCAAAATTTCATAACAAATCCCAATCGTATGGACGCAATTGCATAGCCGACATTGAATGCATCATTTTTCAAATAAAACTATATTTTAAGGAACACTGAACACTAGTCACTTAAATTTTTTACTGTCTATTGATTTTTAATTCACTCAATTCAATGCTATTCGAATTTTACACCATGCGCGAATTGATTCCGTGAAGGCGTACTTTTACAACCGCTTCAATACGATTTTACGCAACACTTTCTCCCGAGTAGTTTTCGATCGCCGACCTTTACGTTTTTTTCCGACCTCCTCTTCCCACCGCGTGCTTCTCTTTTTTCTTTTAATATATTTTTTTTTTCTCTAAGCGCGTGCTTCACTTTTCGCGGCCCTCGACGAACCCCCCCGTTCCGGAAATAGAAAAACTGTCTTCTGACCTGAAGTGGTCGCCAGGTCGTAGGTCAGCTGACTTTCGACCTGTCCGCTGAACTTTCGACTGCGGGAAAAGATGGTGGCGCCTTCTTCAGGTCAGTAGTCACTACAGGGCAGCCTCTCCGATGTTGTCTACAACCTGGGGAGGCTTAAGGTCTGTCCGGTTTATGTGTTCCCGGGGAACAAGCAGGGATGAGGGTCTTGCAGACCTCGGAAGTCCCAAGAAGTAAAAGTATAAGGGTAGAGCCCAGATCAGATAGGGTACTCTCTGCGGTTCTGGGTAAACAAAACCTGGGAACCCAAAAAAAATAGGTATGGTTGACATGCAATTAAATATGTACTAGCACTAAACAACAATTAACTAAACCTAACCCAAAAGAGGTAATAAAAAAACGACCCAAAAGAGGTATAAAGAAAAACAACCCAAAAGGGGTAAAAGGAGTATTAACCTAATAGAGGCAAAAGAAGTATTAACCCAATAGAGGTAGACAAGACCCTAAAAAAAAGGTTAAACGGACTCACCAACAAGGAACGAAATAAAATGTGAATGTAAACCCACAAAGGTCAGACAGAAAACAGAGAGAAGAAGAAAAATTTAGGGTGTCTAGCTAACGCTACCTTAGCCGAAGAACTAACACCTATCTAAGTGTCTTTCCTTCCATCACCCTATTTTCCCAGGGAGAAAATAAGGCGCTCAGGGGTGCAATACCTAACACAGGACCAGCAGGTGTTTCGTCTCGTACCATCACAAAAGTTTTCGCGTTTTATTAATTTTACTTTACTCTACGAACCGAGGCAAGTGAGCAAACCCGTCAATGACAACGACCAAGCGGACGCATCCGCGATGCACACGGCATTCAGCGCCGCGTAATTCCAGCGATGGCCGGCTGTCACGACGAATCGACCCACCCCTTATCACGCATAAAAAAAAACGAGAGTTCCTCCGATACATAAGAGTAAGGAGGGAGGTTGGTACTTTTGAGAGTCTATCTAGCGGCGTACGACACCACTAGTAGCCGTTCTCATCAAAAGCCCAACCGTCCTTACAGGTCATTCAACCTAGGACAACACGTCGGAGGAACTCTATCGCGTATCAATCAAATCAAAAAAAAAAAAATAGAGCGGAGAGTGAACGATACGGCTCGCGTGAAGCGACTCATTGGTGTTAGACACAAATTTTCACAACTCCGTGTGTGGGCGGCCTCATTCGGAGTACATCCGGATCGAATTGATCATGCTAGGTCAGAAACTGACCGAAAACTAACGGTTAGAGGGCCCCACGTTGGGCGCCATTGTAATGGATTTAATCCCCGTCGTCACGACGACGACTAAGGACTGAAGTCGGCCTCGCACCGACACTTGGACGTGCAGTCCTTGAGACGTGGCAACGAGTCGTACCCCGCGGGTCAACAACTCGGCCACTCGGAAGTTCACTCGCGTGGTGGCTGCTGGCTAACTAGCTCAGTGCGGCGAGGATTGCGGACGTGGGTCGGACCCAAGTGAACTTCCGCTCTTGGTTCCATTTGAACCAGCCACCGAAAAGCCCGATTTACTATGCGACGTTTCTAAACAAATTACGTTACTTTACTCTAAATTTTTTTTTTTTTTCCATCAAGATCCAAGAATCAAAGAATCCAACTCCCCGACTAACGCGCATTCACGAACCGATATTACCGCGGTGCCCGAAAACAGTCTACGTTAATTTCATGCGAACGTAAAACACGCGAACCCGAAAAACCGAACTAGTAGTCCGCGACACGACTACAAATTATTACCGGAACAAAACTACTGCACCGCGGAACCCGAACGACGAAACACAATTTTGGCCCTACATCCTCATGCACTTACCTTCGCGCCATTTCCTCCTGAAAGAAAAAGGTTGCTGGAAGGAAAGAGCGTTATTGTTTTCAGCACTTCATTTTATATATATATTTTTTTTTTATGGATCAAACAAACTATCGTGACTACAATCTTTACAAGCTATTCGGTCGCTTAAAGTATCGTCTTACATCACATGTAATTCTAGGTAATTCTAAATTAGAATTTTTCTTTTTATTATGAATTAGTTAGATGGTTGATTATTTAAATAGGTAATTCGCTTTATTATTTTATATTTTTATTTTATATATATATATATATATATATATATTTTTTTTTTATGTATATTAGGTTGTCATTTTCATTATATATTTATAATTTTCTTCTGTAAATTTTTTTTTTTTTTTTCCAAATACAACATCTTATCCTATTTGAGACGAGTAGTCTTTGAATACTCCAACTCCTTTTAAATATGTTGACAATTATAAATTTAACATGAGTAATAATTTAATTTATCTATAACGATAGCAAGAAGAAAAATCTGGTTTAATTCACCGTTGATGTGTCAGATAATTGCAATATTCTGCAATATTAATCTTTAAACTTTTAAGATTGCCTTTTAAGGTTGTTGAAAAAATTTTAAATTATAAACATGAAAGTCAAATTATAAACATAGATTATTGGTCATGCTCAAACACAGACTTGCGTGAAAATATGAATTCAATTATAAATCAAAACTAGGTATTTCAAAAATTAAATCGGTTTTTCGAAGTTGTCACATGGTTACATTGACACTTGATTTAACCATACCGTGGCTTTAGCTTATAACTAAGTTTACACGTATAAATTAGATATAACAACTCACTAAAATTGGATGTTACTTTCCGTATTTCTTGTTGGTTACACATGCTGTTCTCTATATGCGACGATTGATATTTATTTAGATAGACATTTGAAAAATTTCTAAATTCAATTCTCCTTGCTTTAAATCGTATCAATGCGAATGAAACACATCCAGTAGACTAATTTTTGCAGCTCTTGTCAGCACTAGTTTTCCTTAAGCAATTTGCATTCCACATGTCATACACAGGCTTTTGCGTGATGAAATAATCTTTGATGAACATGTCGGAGTATTTTAGAAAATTAATCTAAAATGTCTGTTGCTAACTTTATTCTTAGCGGCCATGAATCTTTCGCAGATTAAGTGCTAATGCGATGATGTCTTGTTTCTTTGTATGTCAACTGCACCAAATCACTCGGTGAAACATAATTCGGATAATTATTTTCTGAGTGCTTAACTGAAGAAGCTGCGCATAAAAACATGCGAAATTGCTTATTTGAAGCTACCAAAACAATATGAAACAAGCACACTTTTCAACTTCGTTGTCAACTTGTTCTAACTGTAAGTTTGATACTTGGCTCCTCGAAGCGAATTTCATTATTTTAAAGTTTTTCTGTTTTCATTTATTGTTTGATCATCTTTCTTTCGCCGTTTTGCTTATATTCCAAGATACGAAATAGATATACTGAGAGATGCCGGTCGGCCCGGTAAAATCATCCGTACAAATTTAGCGTTCACTTTACGGAGCAATTTTCATTATTTCGTGCACAGACTTACAATTATTATCTGCACGGGTAAATCGGAATGTGAATGTAAACAAAACATGTATGAATTAAAGCAGCCGGCGAGTAATCAAAATTTCATAACAAATCCCAATCGTATGGACGCAATTGCATAGCCGACATTGAATGCATCATTTTTCAAATAAAACTATATTTTAAGGAACACTGAACACTAGTCACTTAAATTTTTTACTGTCTATTGATTTTTAATTCACTCAATTCAATGCTATTCGAATTTTACACCATGCGCGAATTGATTCCGTGAAGGCGTACTTTTACAACCGCTTCAATACGATTTTACGCAACAATTTCTCCCGAGTAGTTTTCGATCGCCGACCTTTACGTTTTTTTCCGACCTCCTCTTCCCACCGCGTGCTTCTCTTTTTTCTTTTAATATATTTTTTTTTCTCTAAGCGCGAGTTATAGTTCAAATAGAACTATGTTTCAAAATAAACCAATTTTAAATTATACAACGTATATTTCTTCCAAAGTCTAATTAACAACTCCCTTTCTTCTTCAATTTTTCGGTTTTTATATCCTTTGAAGCTAACATGTGCAAAAATATATCTATCGGTTCTTCAAACTACAGTTTTACTTTTCTAAGAAATTTGCTAAGATAGCCAGCACGTGCATGAATAGGTGAAGGAAAACACCTGCAATTATATAAATTGTTGTGAAGAATTTGTGTGCACTTCCGGCACGTGGGGTCCGTCTCAGGTGGATTAAAAATGTTAGGGCGATGATCTCGTAATTCCTCCCCCTTTAGAAGGTTGCGATGGCCATAGAAACCGGATCCTTGCAGGTTCGTTGGACTGAGCTACGACTCGTGAATCCTGCTGGAGTTGTATTACTTGTGATCTTTGCAGATAACAGATTGTGCAGGCAGTTGCGATGATGGTTAAACAGGACATTATGGTAAGTGCTGTATAGAATTGCTGTTGGTACGTAAAATTGTCGAGAGTAGCGGCCTTCCTCCTGATGATTTGATGTTTCTGTAATTCATCTAGTTGGATGTTGTTGGTACTGGCGGGTGTGAAATTCACTGTTGAAACAAGGTTGGAACGATATGAATTTCGTCCCAATGGATTGGTCTTTTGGCGCTGTATGTAATTCCATTTGTGGTTATTTCTCAATTATTGTAGCATTTTTCGTCGAGACTATGTGAGTTGTTAAGACTCGAAAGGAGATAGGGTTTTGTTAGGATGGTTTTGGTTTTGTTGATCGGGAGAGGGATTATGTGATATAGAAAGTAATGTTCTTTTAATGTAATAGGGATTCGAATGTTGAAGATTATATTGGAATCGTTTGAGTAGGCTTGTAGGCTCAATCATTCGTAAATTTGTTCATTGGATTTTATGTCTAGCTATTGATTTTCGAAAATGGAATTTATCTCGGATAGTTCTAGTGGACTAAGAATTGTTCTTGATATAATATTTAGTTTTGCAAAGATGATTGCTTCCGAAATGCTAGTGATATGATCGTTTAGTAGGTCAATGTTATAGTTTACTTGATTTTAATACTGTATGTATTTTAAATTATTATGTTCCTTAATAACTTGGTTTTTAGGATTTTCGTTTATATAGTTCAAATAGTTTGTAATAATTTTTTGTTGTTGATTAATGTGATTTGTCAAAACGTTTTATCATTTGTTCGATTAATAGGTATAAGGTTAAGTAGTTTGTTATTAAGCTCTGCCACTTTAGCTTTTGTCATGTCTAAGGATAGTTTGAGTTCTGAGATGTTTTGAAGGTTGCGAGTGTGTCTTGTATGTAGTCGATATTTGTTCGATAGTCATTCAATCGTACGATATGTATCAAGTTGTCGTAGGATGTGATAAGTCGTGCTGTTCCAAGTTTTATGGGTAAGACTCCATTGTTATTCGTCAAGTCCCGTATGTCCAGTTCCTGTCCGTGTGCTATGAGCATGTGCCTGGAATTTGCGTTTTTTCTTTAATTTACTTTTATGGATTTTTTTATTTTTATTTGAGATAATAGTGATATGGTTATTTTGTTTTACTTCATGTTTTGAAAATCTTCGATTTAATTTGTTTCTACGACATTCCTTTCTATATACTATTGATCCTTCGTTATATGTTTCAGGGCTTTCTCTAGAGGAATTTAATTTTTCGTTTCTTTTATTAACTTGTTCTTCTAGTAGTTGCTTTATTTGGGGGTATAATTTAGATTGGAATTCCTTAAGTTTCTCGAGATATTCGTGCGTTTGACAGAGTGTTAGACTGTTATTAAATTTGTATGTTCTACCATAGAATAATTCATAGGGAGTGAATTTCGTAGCGGAATGAATAGAATTATTGTAAGTGATTATAACTTCGTTTAAAATGTCTTCCGGGTCATTTTCACGATTTTTTTCGTAGACTATTCTGTAGATTTCCGTTAAAGTAGAATGTAACCTTTCTACTGGTGCATTACTACTGGTTTGTTGATATGACGTCGTGGAATGGTTTATGCCGAATTGTTTGCAAAAATCATTGAAGAGAGTGGAGGTAAACTCTGATCCCTGATCTGTAACAACAGTTATTAAATGTTGGGGGGTGCCGTGTAGACTGATATAGTGTTTTAGTGCTTTAATAATGGATAAACTATTTCTTGCGGGTAATTGGTATGCTACTGCAAATTTGGAGAATTTGTCGATGATGGTTAGAATGTAACGTTTGTTTATGGTATAAATGTCTGAATGAAGTATTTCTAAGGGTTTGTTGGGTGTTTGAGACGTTTGAAATTCTGGTTTGGGAGGACTCCTCTCATATTTGAGAAGTTGGCACTTGTCACAATTATTTATAATTTGCGTTATTTTATTTTTTAAATAAGGGAAGTAATAGTCTCTTTTGAGATGAGCTAGAGTCTCATTTATTCCACGGTGGTTATTTTTCAAATGATAGTTATTTATCAGAGCGTCCTGGTTATCGCTTTCAATGATTTCTTTAAGACGCTCAGTGCATCTAACTAATTTGTAGCATCCGGATTGTGAAAAATGTTTTGAATAAACGTTTTGAATTATTCTAAAGATGTCGTCTGTTGAGAAAATTGCCGTAGTTTTATTAGGGGGAATATATTTTCTAAAGATTTCCGTAAGCGTGGGTTCTGAAAAATCCTGCATTTTAATCGTTCGTCTCTGTTTGTTCCTAAACGGTGTTTCGACGGAGGTTGAAGGTTATCTATTAGTTCTTTCCAGGACTAGTTGAAGCGAGAATTCGTTTAAAGGTTTTTCTGAAATTGGTATACCGATATTCATGTCTTCTTCTGCCGGATGTATGGTAGTACCTCTTGTACTCTGAGCTGAAATGTTGGAAGGTGAGTTTGTGGTTTCGTTGTTATATATTTCCACGGACGCTGCTTTCATGGTTGCCGGTGATTTTATTCTACTCAAAGTATCGGCATTACTGTTTTGGGAGCCTTTCTTATAAATTATCTCTTAATCATATTCCTCAAGTTTAAGTCTCCAACGTATTAATCTGGAATTAGGATCCTTAAGACTCATTATCCAGGTGAGTGGTTTGTGATCGGTCACGATCTTAAACTTCCTTCCAAACAAATATGGTCGGAAATATTTAGTGGCCCATACAATGGCCAAAAGCTCCTTTTCGATCGTGGAATAATTTGTTTCTGAGTCATTTAAGGTTCTACTTGCGAAGCAAATGGGACGATCATTGCCAATGGGTCCTTGTGATAGAATGGCCCCAATCGCGAAATTGCTCGCGTCTGTTGTTAAAACAAACGGCTTACTAAAATCAGGATGTTGCAGGATCGGGTCATTCATAAGAAGATTTTTACAATCGTGAAAGGCGCGTACGTAGCGATCATTTAAATCTATGGTACGTCCTTTCTTCAAACATTCTGTCAAGGGTTTTGTCAATTTTGCAAAGTCTTTTACGAATTTGCGATAATATCCTAGCAACCCGAGAAAGGATTTAATCTCCTTTGGTGTTTTTGGTATAGGATAGTTGGCTATCGCATGGATTTTTTCGGGGTTGGGTTTAATACCCTCTGTTGTGACGATGTGACCCAAAAATTCGATCTCCTTCTTCAAGAATTCTGATTTGTCCAGTTGAACCTTCAGATTTGCCTCTCGTAATTTCTAAAATACCTTTCGAAGGTGTTCGCCATGTTCCTGTAAGGACGTCGAAAAGATGATGATGTCGTCTAAGTATACTAGGCACACCTTGCCTTGAAGGTCCTTTAGTACGTTGTCCATGACACGTTGAAAGGTGGCAGGCGCATTTTTTAGGCCGAAAGGCATACGAACGTATTCGTAGTGACCGCCTTCGACTGTAAAAGCAGTTTTTGGAATATCTCTGGCATCCATTTCCATTTGGTGGAAACCGGAAGCGAGATCCAGTGTTGTGAAATACATAGATTTGCCCAATTTGTCTAATATTTCGTTAATATTAGGAAGTGGATATCTATCGCTTATCGTTTTCTCGTTTAACTTCCAGTAATCAATTACCAGTCTCCATTTTTGTTTACCGCTAGCGTCCAATTTCTTAGGTACTATCCAGATGGGTGAACTCCAAGGAGAATAGCTCGGACGGATTATGCCTTGTTTGAGCAAATCCTCGATTTGTCTGTGGACTTCTTGTTTATGCACGAAAGGATATCTGTAAGATTTTGTATAAATTGGCAAATCGTCGGTGGTGTTGATTCTGTGCTTTACCTGATTGGTGAACGTCAGATCCTGATTAGCTTTAAAGAAGATATCATTGTACTGATGACAAATTTTAAATAACAATTTCTTTTCTTCGCGATTAAGGTGGGAAACTCGTAAAAGATCGATGAGATCATTTGAGTCCGTGAATGGAGAGCTTTGTTCGCATCTAATTTCCACGTTGTTAATTTCCTCATAATTGTCTGAAACTTGTTCTACCATTAAGGGTTGTTCGATGAAGAGCACTTTCTCGTTTCCAGACACGTTAGTTACTTCTATGGGGGCGTACCAATTAACAGCTGTGTATATGCCTTCAGAGATGAATAAATCTGGGGTAATTTGGATGGGTTTTATAAGAATGTCTCCATTCCGTGCATCCACAGGCAATTTTGCGATGAATTTTGAATGAGGTGGTACAGTATACTTTTCAGACATGAAGTTTGGTTTGAAGTTGAGTGGAATTGTTGCGTTTTGTGTTATGAGTACGTTCTTACTGAAATCAACTTTAGCGCCTAACTGAGATAATGTGTCAATGCCTAGTAGGCCATCAAAATACCCGTGAAATTTGAAAATCAGGAACCTTATTGTTCCTGGTTTGTTAAACTCGATAAAATTAGGAAGAGTCACTTCTTCTTTCACTTCATGTTTTGCTAGAATTGTGCAGATTGAAACTGGTTTTGTTGGTTTGACGTCATGGGGATTCACATATTCAGGATTGATGAATGATGAAGATGCGCCGGTATCTATGAGAAATTTCAAGGGTCTTCCATAAGGAGAAGATATCTGTATGTAGGGTAGAGTGTTCCCATGTTTGTTTACGTCTAGGTACCCGATGGGTTTGTGGAGGCATTCAACTGAAAATTTTCATCGTCTACCTCGGTGTTAGGAGGATATGAATCCTGGTCAGAATGAGAGTCCTGGCGATCCATGTTAAAAGGTTCGTAAAGATTTTCATAATTTTGAATCACGGATCCTGGATTATCCATAGGGTAATAGTCCGTTGGCAACATAAACTGTTGGGGTTCGAATTGAATTTGGTTGTCGCTGTTTGTGTAGTAATTTGGAGGATTTTGTTCCGAAATATTAAATAATTCTCTCACAGTGTTTCTTGGTGCTGTTTGAGGAGTAAAGAAGTTATTTTCTTGTGGGATAGGTGGTCTTTGAGAGGTCTCCTTATTGTTCCTGATGTTTCCATCGGTTCAGGCTTTGACTGAATGTTATTGTTTGGTCTGCTAAAGAATGATTTATTTTGAGGAGTAATTGTATTGTGATAATGATTTGGTCTAAAATTATTATTTGGCAACATAAATTGGTTACGATTAAAAGATTGATTTGGAGCACTGTGACGCTGGAGGCCAAAAGTGTTATTATTTGGCGCTTGATAGTTTGGCATCATAGTTTTCAGTGGGAGGAATGTATGTGGCTGGTTGTGGGGATGTCTAGCATAAATTCCTGTTGGTATGTGAAACTGTGGTGGTTTGGGCCTTAATAACATTTGTTCGTTTGTTTGCGGTCGTGATTTAGCAAAATGATGCCTATCAGAGTCAGATTTGGAATAAAACATGTTTTGTTCTTTAATGCAACATGCATACGCTGCTGCAAGTGTTTCTGGTTTCATAGCTCGAATGGTCGAGCCCAGTGGTTCCTTCAAGCCCGAAAGGAATGCGTTTAGGCACATTTCCGAGAATAAAGATTTTTTGGCGGCTATAACGTTAGGATCCACTTCATGTATATTTGTGTGGGTATTCATGCTAGAAAGTATTTCTACGATATTACTGTAGAATTTATGTACGGAGTCGTTATTCTGCCGTAGATCGTGAAGGTCTCTGATAAGAGAGGTTTCGTTCCTCTTATCCGAATAATGTAAGATTAAATTTTCCTTAATCTGGTTCCACTCCAAGGGAGTGCCGTACATGTTAAGCACTTCGTTGGCTTCGCCGACGATTTTATTCCTTATGGCTCTCAGAAGGAGTTGCCCATAAGCAGTGCCATTTGTTATACTGATTAACGACAGAATTTCATTAACGTTGTCCAAAAAATCAAAGAGGAGCCGCGGATTTCCGTCGAATTTTGGTAGATCTTTTATCGCATCCGGGACGCGGAGAGAGTTAAAAATATCAATGGTTGTCATAACAATTTCACCTTCTTTATTAGTCATTGGAGTTCGCGAGTTGTTATTTAAATTATTTTCACTATTATTAGTATTGTAATTATGATTAACTATTATATTTTCACTAGTATTATCGATGTTATTTACGTTTTTACTATTATCGGTATTTTAATTATTATCAATTGTTATACTTTCACTATCACTACCGATATTATTTATATTTCGACTAACGCTATTCACACTTTCACTTTCCGAGATAAATCTTAAGTTTGTGGTAAAATTTGTAAAATTTCTTAGCCTACGTGTGAGAGTAGGATACGGGTTAGGGGCGGATTTCTTTTTTGTGGAGTGGGTAGTGGCATAGGAGTAAAAAAAAGTCTCGACTTACCAGATAATTATTAACCACATACTTGGGATAATTCAATTTTCTTGAATTTCTGCTACAGCAACAATTGCAAATGCCGATTTTTTCCTACACTTGACCGATAAACCGTAGGATCGCCACCTTGTTTCCGATAAACCGTCGGACCACTATTTCGGTTTCCGATAAACCGTCGGATCACCACTTTGTTTCCGATAAACCGTCGGATCACTATTAATATCTCCGCCGCCTAAGTATCGACTGCGCCAGTTATAGTTCAAACAGAACTATGTTTCAAAATAAACCAATTTTAAATTATACAACGTATATTTCTTCCAAAGTCTAATTAACAACTCCCTTTCTTCTTCAATTTTTCGGTTTTTATATCCTTTGAAGCTAGCATGTGCAAAAATATATCTATCGGTTCTTCGAACTACAGTTTTACTTTTCTAAGAAATTTGCTAAGATAGCCAGCACGTGCATAAATAGGTGAAGGAAAACACCTGCAATTATATAAATTGTTGTGAAGAATTTGTGTGCACTTCCGGCACGTGGGGTCCGTCCCAGGTGGATTAAAAATGTTAGGGCGATGATCTCGTAATTCGCGTGCTTCACTTTTCGCGGCCCTCGACGAACCCCCCCGTTCCGGAAATAGAAAAACTGTCTTCTGACCTGAAGTGGTCGCCAGGTCGTAGGTCAGCTGACTTTCGACCTGTCCGCTGAACTTTCGACTGCGGGAAAAGATGGTGGCGCCTTCTTCAGGTCAGTAGTCACTACAGGGCAGCCTCTCCGATGTTGTCTACAACCTGGGGAGGCTGAAGGTCTGTCCGGTTTATGTGTTCCCGGGGAACAAGCAGGGATGAGGGTCTTGCAGACCTCGGAAGTCTCAAGAAGTAAAAGTATAAGGGTACTCTCTGCGGTTCTGGGTAAACAAAACCTGGGAACCCAAAAAAAATAGGTATGGTTGACATGCAATTAAATATGTACTAGCACTAAACAACAATTAACTAAACCTAACCCAAAAGAGGTAATAAAAAAACGACCCAAAAGGGGTATAAAGAAAAACAACCCAAAAGGGGTAAAAGGAGTATTAACCTAATAGAGGCAAAAGAAGTATTAACCCAATAGAGGTAGACAAGACCCTAAAAAAAAGGTAAACGGACTCACCAACAAGGAACGAAATAAAATGTGAATGTAAACCCACAAAGGTCAGACAGAAAACAGAGAGAAGAAGAAAAATTTAGGGTGCCTAGCTAACGCTACCTTAGCCGAAGAACTAACACCTATCTAAGTGTCTTTCCTTCCATCACCCTATTTTCCCAGGGAGAAAATAAGGCGCTCAGGGGTGCAATACCTAACACAGGACCAGCAGGTGTTTCGTCTCGTACCATCACAAAAGTTTTCGCGTTTTATTAATTTTACTTTACTCTACGAACCGAGGCAAGTGAGCAAACCCGTCAATGACAACGACCAAGCGGACGCATCCGCGATGCACAAGGCATTCAGCGCCGCGTAATTCCAGCGATGGCCGGCTGTCACGACGAATCGACCCACCCCTTATCACGCATAAAAAAAAACGAGAGTTCCTCCGATACATAAAAGTAAGGAGGGAGGTTGGTACTTTTGAGAGTCTATCTAGCGGCGTACGACACCACTAGTAGCCGTTCTCATCAAAAGCCCAACCGTCCTTACAGGTCATTCAACCTAGGACAACACGTCGGAGAAACTCTATCGCGTATCAATCAAATCAAAAAAAAAAATAGAGCGGAGAGTGAACGATACGGCTCGCGTGAAGCGACTCATTGGTGTTAGACACAACTTTTCACAACTCCGTGTGTGGGCGTCCTCATTCGGAGTACATCCGGATCGAATTGATCATGCTAGGTCAGAAACTGACCGAAAACTAACGGTTAGAGGGCCCCACGTTGGGCGCCATTGTAATGGATTTAATCCCCGTCGTCACGACGACGACTAAGGACTGAAGTCGGCCTCGCACCGACACTTGGACGTGCAGTCCTTGAGACGTGGCAACGAGTCGTACCCCGCGGGTCAACAACTCGGCCACTCGGAAGTTCACTCGCGTGGTGGCTGCTGGCTAACTAGCTCAGTGCGGCGAGGATTGCGGACGTGGGTCGGACCCAAGTGAACTTCCGCTCTTGGTTCCATTTGAACCAGCCACCGAAAAGCACGATTTACTATGCAACGTTTCTAAACAAATTACGTTACTTTACTCTAAATTTTTTTTTTTTTTTTTCCATCAAGATCCAAGAATCAAAGAATCCAACTCCCCGACTAACGCGCATTCACGAACCGATATTACCGCGGTGCCCGAAAACAGTCTACGTTAATTTCATGCGAACGTAAAACACGCGAACCCGAAAAACCGAACTAGTAGTCCGCGACACGACTACAAATTATTACCGGAACAAAACTACTGCACCGCGGAACCCGAACGACGAAACACAATTTTGGCCCTACATCCTCATGCACTTACCTTCGCGCCATTTCCTCCTGAAAGAAAAAGGTTGCTGGAAGGAAAGAGCGTTATTGTTTTCAGCACTTCATTTTATATATATATTTTTTTTTTATGGATCAAACAAACTATCGTGACTACAATCTTTACAAGCTATTCGGTCGCTTAAAGTATCGTCTTACATCACATGTAATTCTAGGTAATTCTAAATTAGAATTTTTCTTTTTATTATGAATTAGTTAGATGGTTGATTACTTAAATAGGTAATTCGCTTTATTATTTTATATTTTTATTTTATATATATATATATATATATATATATTTTTTATGTATATTAGGTTGTCATTTTCATTATATATTTATAATTTTCTTCTGTAAATTTTTTTTTTTTTTTTTTTCCAAATACAACATCTTATCCTATTTGAGACGAATAGTCTTTGAATACTCCAACTCCTTTTAAATATGTTGACAATTATAAATTTAACATGAGTAATAATTTAATTTATCTATAACGATAGCAAGAAGAAAAATCTGGTTTAATTCACCGTTGATGTGTCAGATAATTGCAATATTCTGCAATATTAATCTTTAAACTTTTAAGATTGCCTTTTAGGGTTGTTGAAAAAATTTTAAATTATAAACATGAAAGTCAAATTATAAACATAGATTATTGGTCATGCTCAAACACAGACTTGCGTGAAAATATGAATTCAATTATAAATCAAAACTAGGTATTTCAAAAATTAAATCGGTTTTTCGAAGTTGTCACACGGTTACATTGAGACTTGATTTAACCATACCGTGGCTTTAGCTTATAACTAAGTTTACACATATAAATTAGATATAACAACTCACTAAAATTGGATGTTACTTTCCGTATTTCTTGTTGGTTACACATGCTGTTCTCTATATGCGACGATTGATATTTATTTAGATAGACATTTGAAAAATTTCTAAATTCAATTCTCCTTGCTTTAAATCGTATCAATGCGAAAGAAACACATCCAGTAGACTAATTTTTGCAGCTCTTGTCAGCACTAGTTTTCCTTAAGCAATTTGCATTCCACATGTCATACACAGGCTTTTGCGTGATGAAATAATCTTTGATGAACATATCGGAGTATTTTAGAAAATTAATCTAAAATGTCTGTTGCTAACTTTATTCTTAGCGGCCATGAATCTTTCGCAGATTAAGTGCTAATGCGATGATGTCTTGTTTCTTTGTATGTCAACTGCACCAAATCACTCGGTGAAACATAATTCGGATAATTATTTTCTGAGTGCTTAACTGAAGAAGCTGCGCATAAAAACATGCGAAATTGCTTATTTGAAGCTACCAAAACAATATGAAGCAAGCACACTTTTCAACTTCGTTGTCAACTTGTTCTAACTGTAAGTTTGATACTTGGCTCCTCGAAGCGAATTTCATTATTTTAAAGTTTTTCTGTTTTCATTTATTGTTTGATCATCTTTCTTTCGCCGTTTTGCTTATATTCCAAGATACGAAATAGATATACTGAGAGATGCCGGTCGGCCCGGTAAAATCATCCGTACAAATTTAGTGTTCACTTTACGGAGCAATTTTCATTATTTCGTGCACAGACTTACAATTATTATCTGCACGGGTAAATCGGAATGTGAATGTAAACAAAACATGTATGAATTAAAGCAGCCGGCGAGTAATCAAAATTTCATAACAAATCCCAATCGTATGGACGCAATTGCATAGCCGACATTGAATGCATCATTTTTCAAATAAAACTATATTTTAAGGAACACTGAACACTAGTCACTTAAATTTTTTACTGTCTATTGATTTTTAATTCACTCAATTCAATGCTATTCGAATTTTACACCATGCGCGAATTGATTCCGTGAAGGCGTACTTTTACAACCGCTTCAATACGATTTTACGCAACACTTTCTCCCGAGTAGTTTTCGATCGCCGACCTTTACGTTTTTTTCCGACCTCCTCTTCCCACCGCGTGCTACTCTTTTTTCTTTTAATATATTTTTTTTTTCTCTAAGCGCGTGCTTCACTTTTCGCGGCCCTCGACGAACCCCCCCGTTCCGGAAATAGAAAAACTGTCTTCTGACCTGAAGTGGTCGCCAGGTCGTAGGTCAGCTGACTTTCGACCTGTCCGCTGAACTTTCGACTGCGGGAAAAGATGGTGGCGCCTTCTTCAGGTCAGTAGTCACTACAGGGCAGCCTCTCCGATGTTGTCTACAACCTGGGGAGGCTGAAGGTCTGTCCGGTTTATGTGTTCCCGGGGAACAAGCAGGGATGAGGGTCTTGCAGACCTCGGAAGTCTCAAGAAGTAAAAGTATAAGGGTACTCTCTGCGGTTCTGGGTAAACAAAACCTGGGAACGCAAAAAAAATAGGTATGGTTGACATGCAATTAAATATGTACTAGCACTAAACAACAATTAACTAAACCTAACCCAAAAGAGGTAATAAAAAAACGACCCAAAAGGGGTATAAAGAAAAACAACCCAAAAGGGGTAAAAGGAGTATTAACCTAATAGAGGCAAAAGAAGTATTAACCCAATAGAGGTAGACAAGACCCTAAAAAAAAGGTAAACGGACTCACCAACAAGGAAGGAAATAAAATGTGAATGTAAACCCACAAAGGTCAGACAGAAAACAGAGAGAAGAAGAAAAATTTAGGGTGCCTAGCTAACGCTACCTTAGCCGAAGAACTAACACCTATCTAAGTGTCTTTCCTTCCATCACCCTATTTTCCCAGGGAGAAAATAAGGCGCTCAGGGGTGCAATACCTAACACAGGACCAGCAGGTGTTTCGTCTCGTACCATCACAAAAGTTTTCGCGGTTTATTAATTTTACTTTACTCTACGAACCGAGGCAAGTGAGCAAACCCGTCAATGACAACGACCAAGCGGACGCATCCGCGATGCACAAGGCATTCAGCGCCGCGTAATTCCAGCGATGGCCGGCTGTCACGACGAATCGACCCACCCCTTATCACGCATAAAAAAAAACGAGAGTTCCTCCGATACATAAGAGTAAGGAGGGAGGTTGGTACTTTTGAGAGTCTATCTAGCGGCGTACGACACCACTAGTAGCCGTTCTTATCAAAAGCCCAACCGTCCTTACAGGTCATTCAACCTAGGACAACACGTCGGAGAAACTCTATCGCGTATCAATCAAATCAAAAAAAAAAATAGAGCGGAGAGTGAACGATACGGCTCGCGTGAAGCGACTCATTGGTGTTAGACACAAATTTTCACAACTCCGTGTGTGGGCGTCCTCATTCGGAGTACATCCGGATCGAATTGATCATGCTAGGTCAGAAACTGACCGAAAACTAACGGTTAGAGGGCCCCACGTTGGGCGCCATTGTAATGGATTTAATCCCCGTCGTCACGACGACGACTAAGGACTGAAGTCGGCCTCGCACCGACACTTGGACGTGCAGTCCTTGAGACGTGGCAACGAGTCGTACCCCGCGGGTCAACAACTCGGCCACTCGGAAGTTCACTCGCGTGGTGGCTGCTGGCTAACTAGCTCAGTGCGGCGAGGATTGCGGACGTGGGTCGGACCCAAGTGAACTTCCGCTCTTGGTTCCATTTGAACCAGCCACCGAAAAGCACGATTTACTATGCAACGTTTCTAAACAAATTACGTTACTTTACTCTAAATTTTTTTTTTTTTTTTTTCATCAAGATACAAGAATCAAAGAATCCAACTCCCCGACTAACGCGCATTCACGAACCGATATTACCGCGGTGCCCGAAAACAGTCTACGTTAATTTCATGCGAACGTAAAACACGCGAACCCGAAAAACCGAACTAGTAGTCCGCGACACGACTACAAATTATTACCGGAACAAAACTACTGCACCGCGGAACCCGAACGACGAAACACAATTTTGGCCCTACATCCTCATGCACTTACCTTCGCGCCATTTCCTCCTGAAAGAAAAAGGTTGCTGGAAGGAAAGAGCGTTATTGTTTTCAGCACTTCATTTTATATATATATTTTTTTTTTATGGATCAAACAAACTATCGTGACTACAATCTTTACAAGCTATTCGGTCGCTTAAAGTATCGTCTTACATCACATGTAATTCTAGGTAATTCTAAATTAGAATTTTTCTTTTTATTATGAATTAGTTAGATGGTTGATTACTTAAATAGGTAATTCGCTTTATTATTTTATATTTTTATTTTATATATATATATATATATATATTTTTTTATGTATATTAGGTTGTCATTTTCATTATATATTTATAATTTTCTTCTGTAAATTTTTTTTTTTTTTTTTCCAAATACAACATCTTATCCTATTTGAGACGAATAGTCTTTGAATACTCCAACTCCTTTTAAATATGTTGACAATTATAAATTTAACATGAGTAATAATTTAATTTATCTATAACGATAGCAAGAAGAAAAATCTGGTTTAATTCACCGTTGATGTGTCAGATAATTGCAATATTCTGCAATATTAATCTTTAAACTTTTAAGATTGCCTTTTAAGGTTGTTGAAAAAATTTTAAATTATAAACATGAAAGTCAAATTATAAACATAGATTATTGGTCATGCTCAAACACAGACTTGCGTGAAAATATGAATTCAATTATAAATCAAAACTAGGTATTTCAAAAATTAAATCGGTTTTTCGAAGTTGTCACACGGTTACATTGACACTTGATTTAACCATACCGTGGCTTTAGCTTATAACTAAGTTTACACGTATAAATTAGATATAACAACTCACTAAAATTGGATGTTACTTTCCGTATTTCTTGTTGGTTACACATGCTGTTCTCTATATGCGACGATTGATATTTATTTAGATAGACATTTGAAAAATTTCTAAATTCAATTCTCCTTGCTTTAAATCGTATCAATGCGAATGAAACACATCCAGTAGACTAATTTTTGCAGCTCTTGTCAGCACTAGTTTTCCTTAAGCAATTTGCATTCCACATGTCATACACAGGCTTTTGCGTGATGAAATAATCTTTGATGAACATATCGGAGTATTTTAGAAAATTAATCTAAAATGGCTGTTGCTAACTTTATTCTTAGCGGCCATGAATCTTTCGCAGATTAAGTGCTAATGCGATGATGTATTGTTTCTTTGTATGTCAACTGCACCAAATCACTCGGTGAAACATAATTCGGATAATTATTTTCTGAGTGCTTAACTGAAGAAGCTGCGCATAAAAACATGCGAAATTGCTTATTTGAAGCTACCAAAACAATATGAAGCAAGCACACTTTTCAACTTCGTTGTCAACTTGTTCTAACTGTAAGTTTGATACTTGGCTCCTCGAAGCGAATTTCATTATTTTAAAGTTTTTCTGTTTTCATTTATTGTTTGATCATCTTTCTTTCGCCGTTTTGCTTATATTCCAAGATACGAAATAGATATACTGAGAGATGCCGGTCGGCCCGGTAAAATCATCCGTACAAATTTAGCGTTCACTTTACGGAGCAATTTTCATTATTTCGTGCACAGACTTACAATTATTATCTGCACGGGTAAATCGGAATGTGAATGTAAACAAAACATGTATGAATTAAAGCAGCCGGCGAGTAATCAAAATTTCATAACAAATCCCAATCGTATGGACGCAATTGCATAGCCGACATTGAATGCATCATTTTTCAAATAAAACTATATTTTAAGGAACACTGAACACTAGTCACTTAAATTTTTTACTGTCTATTGATTTTTAATTCACTCAATTCAATGCTATTCGAATTTTACACCATGCGCGAATTGATTCCGTGAAGGCGTACTTTTACAACCGCTTCAATACGATTTTACGCAACACTTTCTCCCGAGTAGTTTTCGATCGCCGACCTTTACGTTTTTTTCCGACCTCCTCTTCCCACCGCGTGCTTCTCTTTTTTCTTTTAATATTTTTTTTTTCTCTAAGCGCGTGCTTCACTTTTCGCGGCCCTCGACGAACCCCCCCGTTCCGGAAATAGAAAAACTGTCTTCTGACCTGAAGTGGTCGCCAGGTCGTAGGTCAGCTGACTTTCGACTTGTCCGCTGAACTTTCGACTGCGGGAAAAGATGGTGGCGCCTTCTTCAGGTCAGTAGTCACTACAGGGCAGCCTCTCCGATGTTGTCTACAACCTGGGGAGGCTGAAGGTCTGTCCGGTTTATGTGTTCCCGGGGAACAAGCAGGGATGAGGATCTTGCAGACCTCGGAAGTCTCAGGAAGTAAAAGTATAAGGGTAGAGCCCAGATCAGATAGGGTACTCTCTGCGGTTCTGGGTAAACAAAACCTGGGAACCCAAAAAAAATAGGTATGGTTGACATGCAATTAAATATGTACTAGCACTAAACAACAATTAACTAAACCTAACCCAAAAGAGGTAATAAAAAAACGACCCAAAAGGGGTATAAAGAAAAACAACCCAAAAGGGGTAAAAGGAGTATTAACCTAATAGAGGCAAAAGAAGTATTAACCCAATAGAGGTAGACAAGACCCTAAAAAAAAGGTAAACGGACTCACCAACAAGGAAGGAAATAAAATGTGAATGTAAACCCACAAAGGTCAGACAGAAAACAGAGAGAAGAAGAAAAATTTAGGATGCCTAGCTAACGCTACCTTAGCCGAAGAACTAACACCTATCTAAGTGTCTTTCCTTCCATCACCCTATTTTCCCAGGGAGAAAATAAGGCGCTCAGGGGTGCAATACCTAACACAGGACCAGCAGGTGTTTCGTCTCGTACCATCACAAAAGTTTTCGCGTTTTATTAATTTTACTTTACTCTACGAACCGAGGCAAGTGAGCAAACCCGTCAATGACAACGACCAAGCGGACGCATCCGCGATGCACAAGGCATTCAGCGCCGCGTAATTCCAGCGATGGCCGGCTGTCACGACGAATCGACCCACCCCTTATCACGCATAAAAAAAAACGAGAGTTCCTCCGATACATAAGAGTAAGGAGGGAGGTTGGTACTTTTGAGAGTCTATCTAGCGGCGTACGACACCACTAGTAGCCGTTCTTATCAAAAGCCCAACCGTCCTTACAGGTCATTCAACCTAGGACAACACGTCGGAGAAACTCTATCGCGTATCAATCAAATCAAAAAAAAAAATAGAGCGGAGAGTGAACGATACGGCTCGCGTGAAGCGACTCATTGGTGTTAGACACAAATTTTCACAACTCCGTGTGTGGGCGTCCTCATTCGGAGTACATCCGGATCGAATTGATCATGCTAGGTCAGAAACTGACCGAAAACTAACGGTTAGAGGGCCCCACGTTGGGCGCCATTGTAATGGATTTAATCCCCGTCGTCACGACGACGACTAAGGACTGAAGTCGGCCTCGCACCGACACTTGGACGTGCAGTCCTTGAGACGTGGCAACGAGTCGTACCCCGCGGGTCAACAACTCGGCCACTCGGAAGTTCACTCGCGTGGTGGCTGCTGGCTAACTAGCTCAGTGCGGTGAGGATTGCGGACGTGGGTCGGACCCAAGTGAACTTCCGCTCTTGGTTCCATTTGAACCAGCCACCGAAAAGCACGATTTACTATGCAACGTTTCTAAACAAATTACGTTACTTTACTCTAAATTTTTTTTTTTTTTCCATCAAGATCCAAGAATCAAAGAATCCAACTCCCCGACTAACGCGCATTCACGAACCGATATTACCGCGGTGCCCGAAAACAGTCTACGTTAATTTCATGCGAACGTAAAACACGCGAACCCGAAAAACCGAACTAGTAGTCCGCGACACGACTACAAATTATTACCGGAACAAAACTACTGCACCGCGGAACCCGAACGACGAAACACAATTTTGGCCCTACATCCTCATGCACTTACCTTCGCGCCATTTCCTCCTGAAAGAAAAAGGTTGCTGGAAGGAAAGAGCGTTATTGTTTTCAGCACTTCATTTTATATATATATATATATTTTTTTTATGGATCAAACAAACTATCGTGACTACAATCTTTACAAGCTATTCGGTCGCTTAAAGTATCGTCTTACATCACATGTAATTCTAGGTAATTCTAAATTAGAATTTTTCTTTTTATTATGAATTAGTTAGATGGTTGATTACTTAAATAGGTAATTCGCTTTATTATTTTATATTTTTATTTTATATATATATATATATATATATTTTTTTATGTATATTAGGTTGTCATTTTCATTATATATTTATAATTTTCTTCTGTAAATTTTTTTTTTTTTTTTTCCAAATACAACATCTTATCCTATTTGAGACGAATAGTCTTTGAATACTCCAACTCCTTTTAAATATGTTGACAATTATAAATTTAACATGAGTAATAATTTAATTTATCTATAACGATAGCAAGAAGAAAAATCTGGTTTAATTCACCGTTGATGTGTCAGATAATTGCAATATTCTGCAATATTAATCTTTAAACTTTTAAGATTGCCTTTTAAGGTTGTTGAAAAAATTTTAAATTATAAACATGAAAGTCAAATTATAAACATAGATTATTGGTCATGCTCAAACACAGACTTGCGTGAAAATATGAATTCAATTATAAATCAAAACTAGGTATTTCAAAAATTAAATCGGTTTTTCGAAGTTGTCACACGGTTACATTGACACTTGATTTAACCATACCGTGGCTTTAGCTTATAACTAAGTTTACACGTATAAATTAGATATAACAACTCACTAAAATTGGATGTTACTTTCCGTATTTCTTGTTGGTTACACATGCTGTTCTCTATATGCGACGATTGATATTTATTTAGATAGACATTTGAAAAATTTCTAAATTCAATTCTCCTTGCTTTAAATCGTATCAATGCGAATGAAACACATCCAGTAGACTAATTTTTGCAGCTCTTGTCAGCACTAGTTTTCCTTAAGCAATTTGCATTCCACATGTCATACACAGGCTTTTGCGTGATGAAATAATCTTTGATGAACATATCGGAGTATTTTAGAAAATTAATCTAAAATGGCTGTTGCTAACTTTATTCTTAGCGGCCATGAATCTTTCGCAGATTAAGTGCTAATGCGATGATGTATTGTTTCTTTGTATGTCAACTGCACCAAATCACTCGGTGAAACATAATTCGGATAATTATTTTCTGAGTGCTTAACTGAAGAAGCTGCGCATAAAAACATGCGAAATTGCTTATTTGAAACTACCAAAACAATATGAAGCAAGCACACTTTTCAACTTCGTTGTCAACTTGTTCTAACTGTAAGTTTGATACTTGGCTCCTCGAAGCGAATTTCATCATTTTAAAGTTTTTCTGTTTTCATTTATTGTTTGATCATCTTTCTTTCGCCGTTTTGCTTATATTCCAAGATGCGAAATAGATATACTGAGAGATGCCGGTCGGCCCGGTAAAATCATCCGTACAAATTTAGCGTTCACTTTACGGAGCAATTTTCATTATTTCGTGCACAGACTTACAATTATTATCTGCACGGGTAAATCGGAATGTGAATGTAAACAAAACATGTATGAATTAAAGCAGCCGGCGAGTAATCAAAATTTCATAACAAATCCCAATCGTATGGACGCAATTGCATAGCCGACATTGAATGCATCATTTTTCAAATAAAACTATATTTTAAGGAACACTGAACACTAGTCACTTAAATTTTTTACTGTCTATTGATTTTTAATTCACTCAATTCAATGCTATTCGAATTTTACACCATGCGCGAATTGATTCCGTGAAGGCGTACTTTTACAACCGCTTCAATACGATTTTACGCAACACTTTCTCCCGAGTAGTTTTCGATCGCCGACCTTTACGTTTTTTTCCGACCTCCTCTTCCCACCGCGTGCTACTCTTTTTTCTTTTAATATATTTTTTTTTTCTCTAAGCGCGTGCTTCACTTTTCGCGGCCCTCGACGAACCCCCCCGTTCCGGAAATAGAAAAACTGTCTTCTGACCTGAAGTGGTCGCCAGGTCGTAGGTCAGCTGACTTTCGACCTGTCCGCTGAACTTTCCACTGCGGGAAAAGATGGTGGCGCCTTCTTCAGGTCAGTAGTCACTACAGGGCAGCCTCTGCGATGTTGTCTACAACCTGGGGAGGCTGAAGGTCTGTCCGGTTTATGTGTTCCCGGGGAACAAGCAGGGATGAGGGTCTTGCAGACCTCGGAAGTCTCAAGAAGTAAAAGTATAAAGGTACTCTCTGCGGTTCTGGGTAAACAAAACCTGGGAACGCAAAAAAAATAGGTATGGTTGACATGCAATTAAATATGTACTAGCACTAAACAACAATTAACTAAACCTAACCCAAAAGAGGTAATAAAAAAACGACCCAAAAGGGGTATAAAGAAAAACAACCCAAAAGGGGTAAAAGGAGTATTAACCTAATAGAGGCAAAAGAAGTATTAACCCAATAGAGGTAGACAAGACCCTAAAAAAAAGGTAAACGGACTCACCAACAAGGAAGGAAATAAAATGTGAATGTAAACCCACAAAGGTCAGACAGAAAACAGAGAGAAGAAGAAAAATTTAGGGTGCCTAGCTAACGCTACCTTAGCCGAAGAACTAACACCTATCTAAGTGTCTTTCCTTCCATCACCCTATTTTCCCAGGGAGAAAATAAGGCGCTCAGGGGTGCAATACCTAACACAGGACCAGCAGGTGTTTCGTCTCGTACCATCACAAAAGTTTTCGCGGTTTATTAATTTTACTTTACTCTACGAACCGAGGCAAGTGAGCAAACCCGTCAATGACAACGACCAAGCGGACGCATCCGCGATGCACAAGGCATTCAGCGCCGCGTAATTCCAGCGATGGCCGGCTGTCACGACGAATCGACCCACCCCTTATCACGCATAAAAAAAAACGAGAGTTCCTCCGATACATAAGAGTAAGGAGGGAGGTTGGTACTTTTGAGAGTCTATCTAGCGGCGTACGACACCACTAGTAGCCGTTCTTATCAAAAGCCCAACCGTCCTTACAGGTCATTCAACCTAGGACAACACGTCGGAGAAACTCTATCACGTATCAATCAAATCAAAAAAAAATAGAGCGGAGAGTGAACGATACGGCTCGCGTGAAGCGACTCATTGGTGTTAGACACAAATTTTCACAACTCCGTGTGTGGGCGTCCTCATTCGGAGTACATCCGGATCGAATTGATCATGCTAGGTCAGAAACTGACCGAAAACTAACGGTTAGAGGGCCCCACGTTGGGCGCCATTGTAATGGATTTAATCCCCGTCGTCACGACGACGACTAAGGACTGAAGTCGGCCTCGCACCGACACTTGGACGTGCAGTCCTTGAGACGTGGCAACGAGTCGTACCCCGCGGGTCAACAACTCGGCCACTCGGAAGTTCACTCGCGTGGTGGCTGCTGGCTAACTAGCTCAGTGCGGCGAGGATTGCGGACGTGGGTCGGACCCAAGTGAACTTCCGCTCTTGGTTCCATTTGAACCAGCCACCGAAGAGTCCGATTTACTATGCGACGTTTCTAAACAAATTACGTTACTTTACTCTAAATTTTTTTTTTTTTTTTTTCATCAAGATACAAGAATCAAAGAATCCAACTCCCCGACTAACGCGCATTCACGAACCGATATTACCGCGGTGCCCGAAAACAGTCTACGTTAATTTCATGCGAATGTAAAACACGCGAACCCGAAAAACCGAACTAGTAGTCCGCGACACGACTACAAATTATTACCGGAACAAAACTACTGCACCGCGGAACCCGAACGACGAAACACAATTTTGGCCCTACATCCTCATGCACTTACCTTCGCGCCATTTCCTCCTGAAAGAAAAAGGTTGCTGGAAGGAAAGAGCGTTATTGTTTTCAGCACTTCATTTTATATATATATATATATTTTTTTTATGGATCAAACAAACTATCGTGACTACAATCTTTACAAGCTATTCGGTCGCTTAAAGTATCGTCTTACATCACATGTAATTCTAGGTAATTCTAAATTAGAATTTTTCTTTTTATTATGAATTAGTTAGATGGTTGATTATTTAAATAGGTAATTCGCTTTATTATTTTATATTTTTATTTTATATATATATATATATATATATATATATATATATATTTTTTTATGTATATTAGGTTGTCATTTTCATTATATATTTATAATTTTCTCTGTAAATTTTTTTTTTGTTTGTTCCAAAGACAACATCTTACCCTATTTGAGACGAATAGTCTTTGAATACTCCAACTCCATTTAAATATGTTGACAATTATAAATTTAACATGAGTAATAATTTAATTTATCTATAACGATAGCAAGAAGAAAAATCTGGTTTAATTCACCGTTGATGTGTCAGATAATTGCAATATTCTGCAATATTAATCTTTAAACTTTTAAGATTGCCTTTTAAGGTTGTTGAAAAAATTTTAAATTATAAACATGAAAGTCAAATTATAAACATAGATTATTGGTCATGCTCAAACACAGACTTGCGTGAAAATATGAATTCAATTATAAATCAAAACTAGGTATTTCAAAAATTAAATCGGTTTTTCGAAGTTGTCACATGGTTACATTGACACTTGATTTAACCATACCGTGGCTTTAGCTTATAACTAAGTTTACACGTATAAATTAGATATAACAACTCACTAAAATTGGATGTTACTTTCCGTATTTCTTGTTGGTTACACATGCTGTTCTCTATATGCGACGATTGATATTTATTTAGATAGACATTTGAAAAATTTCTAAATTCAATTCTCCTTGCTTTAAATCGTATCAATGCGAATGAAACACATCCAGTAGACTAATTTTTGCAGCTCTTGTCAGCACTAGTTTTCCTTAAGCAATTTGCATTCCACATGTCATACACAGGCTTTTGCGTGATGAAATAATCTTTGATGAACATATCGGAGTATTTTAGAAAATTAATCTAAAATGGCTGTTGCTAACTTTATTCTTAGCGGCCATGAATCTTTCGCAGATTAAGTGCTAATGCGATGATGTATTGTTTCTTTGTATGTCAACTGCACCAAATCACTCGGTGAAACATAATTCGGATAATTATTTTCTGAGTGCTTAACTGAAGAAGCTGCGCATAAAAACATGCGAAATTGCTTATTTGAAACTACCAAAACAATATGAAGCAAGCACACTTTTCAACTTCGTTGTCAACTTGTTCTAACTGTAAGTTTGATACTTGGCTCCTCGAAGCGAATTTCATCATTTTAAAGTTTTTCTGTTTTCATTTATTGTTTGATCATCTTTCTTTCGCCGTTTTGCTTATATTCCAAGATGCGAAATAGATATACTGAGAGATGCCGGTCGGCCCGGTAAAATCATCCGTACAAATTTAGCGTTCACTTTACGGAGCAATTTTCATTATTTCGTGCACAGACTTACAATTATTATCTGCACGGGTAAATCGGAATGTGAATGTAAACAAAACATGTATGAATTAAAGCAGCCGGCGAGTAATCAAAATTTCATAACAAATCCCAATCGTATGGACGCAATTGCATAGCCGACATTGAATGCATCATTTTTCAAATAAAACTATATTTTAAGGAACACTGAACACTAGTCACTTAAATTTTTTACTGTCTATTGATTTTTAATTCACTCAATTCAATGCTATTCGAATTTTACACCATGCGCGAATTGATTCCGTGAAGGCGTACTTTTACAACCGCTTCAATACGATTTTACGCAACACTTTCTCCCGAGTAGTTTTCGATCGCCGACCTTTACGTTTTTTTCCGACCTCCTCTTCCCACCGCGTGCTACTCTTTTTTCTTTTAATATATTTTTTTTTTCTCTAAGCGCGTGCTTCACTTTTCGCGGCCCTCGACGAACCCCCCCGTTCCGGAAATAGAAAAACTGTCTTCTGACCTGAAGTGGTCGCCAGGTCGTAGGTCAGCTGACTTTCGACCTGTCCGCTGAACTTTCGACTGCGGGAAAAGATGGTGGCGCCTTCTTCAGGTCAGTAGTCACTACAGGGCAGCCTCTGCGATGTTGTCTACAACCTGGGGAGGCTGAAGGTCTGTCCGGTTTATGTGTTCCCGGGGAACAAGCAGGGATGAGGGTCTTGCAGACCTCGGAAGTCTCAAGAAGTAAAAGTATAAGGGTACTCTCTGCGGTTCTGGGTAAACAAAACCTGGGAACGCAAAAAAAATAGGTATGGTTGACATGCAATTAAATATGTACTAGCACTAAACAACAATTAACTAAACCTAACCCAAAAGAGGTAATAAAAAAACGACCCAAAAGGGGTATAAAGAAAAACAACCCAAAAGGGGTAAAAGGAGTATTAACCTAATAGAGGCAAAAGAAGTATTAACCCAATAGAGGTAGACAAGACCCTAAAAAAAAGGTAAACGGACTCACCAACAAGGAAGGAAATAAAATGTGAATGTAAACCCACAAAGGTCAGACAGAAAACAGAGAGAAGAAGAAAAATTTAGGGTGCCTAGCTAACGCTACCTTAGCCGAAGAACTAACACCTATCTAAGTGTCTTTCCTTCCATCACCCTATTTTCCCAGGGAGAAAATAAGGCGCTCAGGGGTGCAATACCTAACACAGGACCAGCAGGTGTTTCGTCTCGTACCATCACAAAAGTTTTCGCGGTTTATTAATTTTACTTTACTCTACGAACCGAGGCAAGTGAGCAAACCCGTCAATGACAACGACCAAGCGGACGCATCCGCGATGCACAAGGCATTCAGCGCCGCGTAATTCCAGCGATGGCCGGCTGTCACGACGAATCGACCCACCCCTTATCACGCATAAAAAAAAACGAGAGTTCCTCCGATACATAAGAGTAAGGAGGGAGGTTGGTACTTTTGAGAGTCTATCTAGCGGCGTACGACACCACTAGTAGCCGTTCTTATCAAAAGCCCAACCGTCCTTACAGGTCATTCAACCTAGGACAACACGTCGGAGAAACTCTATCGCGTATCAATCAAATCAAAAAAAAAAATAGAGCGGAGAGTGAACGATACGGCTCGCGTGAAGCGACTCATTGGTGTTAGACACAAATTTTCACAACTCCGTGTGTGGGCGTCCTCATTCGGAGTACATCCGGATCGAATTGATCATGCTAGGTCAGAAACTGACCGAAAACTAACGGTTAGAGGGCCCCACGTTGGGCGCCATTGTAATGGATTTAATCCCCGTCGTCACGACGACGACTAAGGACTGAAGTCGGCCTCGCACCGACACTTGGACGTGCAGTCCTTGAGACGTGGCAACGAGTCGTACCCCGCGGGTCAACAACTCGGCCACTCGGAAGTTCACTCGCGTGGTGGCTGCTGGCTAACTAGCTCAGTGCGGTGAGGATTGCGGACGTGGGTCGGACCCAAGTGAACTTCCGCTCTTGGTTCCATTTGAACCAGCCACCGAAAAGCACGATTTACTATGCAACGTTTCTAAACAAATTACGTTACTTTACTCTAAATTTTTTTTTTTTTTTCCATCAAGATCCAAGAATCAAAGAATCCAACTCCCCGACTAACGCGCATTCACGAACCGATATTACCGCGGTGCCCGAAAACAGTCTACGTTAATTTCATGCGAACGTAAAACACGCGAACCCGAAAAACCGAACTAGTAGTCCGCGACACGACTACAAATTATTACCGGAACAAAACTACTGCACCGCGGAACCCGAACGACGAAACACAATTTTGGCCCTACATCCTCATGCACTTACCTTCGCGCCATTTCCTCCTGAAAGAAAAAGGTTGCTGGAAGGAAAGAGCGTTATTGTTTTCAGCACTTCATTTTATATATATATTTTTTTTTTATGGATCAAACAAACTATCGTGACTACAATCTTTACAAGCTATTCGGTCGCTTAAAGTATCGTCTTACATCACATGTAATTCTAGGTAATTCTAAATTAGAATTTTTCTTTTTATTATGAATTAGTTAGATGGTTGATTACTTAAATAGGTAATTCGCTTTATTATTTTATATTTTTATTTTATATATATATATATATATATATATATATATATATATTTTTTTTTATGTATATTAGGTTGTCATTTTCATTATATATTTATAATTTTCTTCTGTAAATTTTTTTTTTTTTTTTCCAAATACAACATCTTATCCTATTTGAGACGAATAGTCTTTGAATACTCCAACTCCTTTTAAATATGTTGACAATTATAAATTTAACATGAGTAATAATTTAATTTATCTATAACGATAGCAAGAAGAAAAATCTGGTTTAATTCACCGTTGATGTGTCAGATAATTGCAATATTCTGCAATATTAATCTTTAAACTTTTAAGATTGCCTTTTAAGGTTGTTGAAAAAATTTTAAATTATAAACATGAAAGTCAAATTATAAACATAGATTATTGGTCATGCTCAAACACAGACTTGCGTGAAAATATGAATTCAATTATAAATCAAAACTAGGTATTTCAAAAATTAAATCGGTTTTTCGAAGTTGTCACACGGTTACATTGACACTTGATTTAACCATACCGTGGCTTTAGCTTATAACTAAGTTTACACGTATAAATTAGATATAACAACTCACTAAAATTGGATGTTACTTTCCGTATTTCTTGTTGGTTACACATGCTGTTCTCTATATGCGACGATTGATATTTATTTAGATAGACATTTGAAAAATTTCTAAATTCAATTCTCCTTGCTTTAAATCGTATCAATGCGAATGAAACACATCCAGTAGACTAATTTTTGCAGCTCTTGTCAGCACTAGTTTTCCTTAAGCAATTTGCATTCCACATGTCATACACAGGCTTTTGCGTGATGAAATAATCTTTGATGAACATATCGGAGTATTTTAGAAAATTAATCTAAAATGGCTGTTGCTAACTTTATTCTTAGCGGCCATGAATCTTTCGCAGATTAAGTGCTAATGCGATGATGTATTGTTTCTTTGTATGTCAACTGCACCAAATCACTCGGTGAAACATAATTCGGATAATTATTTTCTGAGTGCTTAACTGAAGAAGCTGCGCATAAAAACATGCGAAATTGCTTATTTGAAGCTACCAAAACAATATGAAGCAAGCACACTTTTCAACTTCGTTGTCAACTTGTTCTAACTGTAAGTTTGATACTTGGCTCCTCGAAGCGAATTTCATTATTTTAAAGTTTTTCTGTTTTCATTTATTGTTTGATCATCTTTCTTTCGCCGTTTTGCTTATATTCCAAGATACGAAATAGATATACTGAGAGATGCCGGTCGGCCCGGTAAAATCATCCGTACAAATTTAGCGTTCACTTTACGGAGCAATTTTCATTATTTCGTGCACAGACTTACAATTATTATCTGCACGGGTAAATCGGAATGTGAATGTAAACAAAACATGTATGAATTAAAGCAGCCGGCGAGTAATCAAAATTTCATAACAAATCCCAATCGTATGGACGCAATTGCATAGCCGACATTGAATGCATCATTTTTCAAATAAAACTATATTTTAAGGAACACTGAACACTAGTCACTTAAATTTTTTACTGTCTATTGATTTTTAATTCACTCAATTCAATGCTATTCGAATTTTACACCATGCGCGAATTGATTCCGTGAAGGCGTACTTTTACAACCGCTTCAATACGATTTTACGCAACACTTTCTCCCGAGTAGTTTTCGATCGCCGACCTTTACGTTTTTTTCCGACCTCCTCTTCCCACCGCGTGCTTCTCTTTTTTCTTTTAATATATTTTTTTTTTCTCTAAGCGCGTGCTTCACTTTTCGCGGCCCTCGACGAACCCCCCCGTTCCGGAAATAGAAAAACTGTCTTCTGACCTGAAGTGGTCGCCAGGTCGTAGGTCAGCTGACTTTCGACTTGTCCGCTGAACTTTCGACTGCGGGAAAAGATGGTGGCGCCTTCTTCAGGTCAGTAGTCACTACAGGGCAGCCTCTCCGATGTTGTCTACAACCTGGGGAGGCTGAAGGTCTGTCCGGTTTATGTGTTCCCGGGGAACAAGCAGGGATGAGGATCTTGCAGACCTCGGAAGTCTCAGGAAGTAAAAGTATAAGGGTAGAGCCCAGATCAGATAGGGTACTCTCTGCGGTTCTGGGTAAACAAAACCTGGGAACCCAAAAAAAATAGGTATGGTTGACATGCAATTAAATATGTACTAGCACTAAACAACAATTAACTAAACCTAACCCAAAAGAGGTAATAAAAAAACGACCCAAAAGGGGTATAAAGAAAAACAACCCAAAAGGGGTAAAAGGAGTATTAACCTAATAGAGGCAAAAGAAGTATTAACCCAATAGAGGTAGACAAGACCCTAAAAAAAAGGTAAACGGACTCACCAACAAGGAAGGAAATAAAATGTGAATGTAAACCCACAAAGGTCAGACAGAAAACAGAGAGAAGAAGAAAAATTTAGGATGCCTAGCTAACGCTACCTTAGCCGAAGAACTAACACCTATCTAAGTGTCTTTCCTTCCATCACCCTATTTTCCCAGGGAGAAAATAAGGCGCTCAGGGGTGCAATACCTAACACAGGACCAGCAGGTGTTTCGTCTCGTACCATCACAAAAGTTTTCGCGTTTTATTAATTTTACTTTACTCTACGAACCGAGGCAAGTGAGCAAACCCGTCAATGACAACGACCAAGCGGACGCATCCGCGATGCACAAGGCATTCAGCGCCGCGTAATTCCAGCGATGGCCGGCTGTCACGACGAATCGACCCACCCCTTATCACGCATAAAAAAAAACGAGAGTTCCTCCGATACATAAGAGTAAGGAGGGAGGTTGGTACTTTTGAGAGTCTATCTAGCGGCGTACGACACCACTAGTAGCCGTTCTTATCAAAAGCCCAACCGTCCTTACAGGTCATTCAACCTAGGACAACACGTCGGAGAAACTCTATCGCGTATCAATCAAATCAAAAAAAAAATAGAGCGGAGAGTGAACGATACGGCTCGCGTGAAGCGACTCATTGGTGTTAGACACAAATTTTCACAACTCCGTGTGTGGGCGTCCTCATTCGGAGTACATCCGGATCGAATTGATCATGCTAGGTCAGAAACTGACCGAAAACTAACGGTTAGAGGGCCCCACGTTGGGCGCCATTGTAATGGATTTAATCCCCGTCGTCACGACGACGACTAAGGACTGAAGTCGGCCTCGCACCGACACTTGGACGTGCAGTCCTTGAGACGTGGCAACGAGTCGTACCCCGCGGGTCAACAACTCGGCCACTCGGAAGTTCACTCGCGTGGTGGCTGCTGGCTAACTAGCTCAGTGCGGCGAGGATTGCGGACGTGGGTCGGACCCAAGTGAACTTCCGCTCTTGGTTCCATTTGAACCAGCCACCGAAGAGTCCGATTTACTATGCGACGTTTCTAAACAAATTACGTTACTTTACTCTAAATTTTTTTTTTTTTTTTTTCATCAAGATACAAGAATCAAAGAATCCAACTCCCCGACTAACGCGCATTCACGAACCGATATTACCGCGGTGCCCGAAAACAGTCTACGTTAATTTCATGCGAATGTAAAACACGCGAACCCGAAAAACCGAACTAGTAGTCCGCGACACGACTACAAATTATTACCGGAACAAAACTACTGCACCGCGGAACCCGAACGACGAAACACAATTTTGGCCCTACATCCTCATGCACTTACCTTCGCGCCATTTCCTCCTGAAAGAAAAAGGTTGCTGGAAGGAAAGAGCGTTATTGTTTTCAGCACTTCATTTTATATATATATATATATTTTTTTTATGGATCAAACAAACTATCGTGACTACAATCTTTACAAGCTATTCGGTCGCTTAAAGTATCGTCTTACATCACATGTAATTCTAGGTAATTCTAAATTAGAATTTTTCTTTTTATTATGAATTAGTTAGATGGTTGATTATTTAAATAGGTAATTCGCTTTATTATTTTATATTTTTATTTTATATATATATATATATATATATATATATATATATATATATATATATTTTTTTTTTTTATGTATATTAGGTTGTCATTTTCATTATATATTTATAATTTTCTTCTGTAAATTTTTTTTTTTGTTTGTTCCAAAGACAACATCTTACCCTATTTGAGACGAATAGTCTTTGAATACTCCAACTCCATTTAAATATGTTGACAATTATAAATTTAACATGAGTAATAATTTAATTTATCTATAACGATAGCAAGAAGAAAAATCTGGTTTAATTCACCGTTGATGTGTCAGATAATTGCAATATTCTGCAATATTAATCTTTAAACTTTTAAGATTGCCTTTTAAGGTTGTTGAAAAAATTTTAAATTATAAACATGAAAGTCAAATTATAAACATAGATTATTGGTCATGCTCAAACACAGACTTGCGTGAAAATATGAATTCAATTATAAATCAAAACTAGGTATTTCAAAAATTAAATCGGTTTTTCGAAGTTGTCACATGGTTACATTGACACTTGATTTAACCATACCGTGGCTTTAGCTTATAACTAAGTTTACACGTATAAATTAGATATAACAACTCACTAAAATTGGATGTTACTTTCCGTATTTCTTGTTGGTTACACATGCTGTTCTCTATATGCGACGATTGATATTTATTTAGATAGACATTTGAAAAATTTCTAAATTCAATTCTCCTTGCTTTAAATCGTATCAATGCGAATGAAACACATCCAGTAGACTAATTTTTGCAGCTCTTGTCAGCACTAGTTTTCCTTAAGCAATTTGCATTCCACATGTCATACACAGGCTTTTGCGTGATGAAATAATCTTTGATGAACATATCGGAGTATTTTAGAAAATTAATCTAAAATGGCTGTTGCTAACTTTATTCTTAGCGGCCATGAATCTTTCGCAGATTAAGTGCTAATGCGATGATGTATTGTTTCTTTGTATGTCAACTGCACCAAATCACTCGGTGAAACATAATTCGGATAATTATTTTCTGAGTGCTTAACTGAAGAAGCTGCGCATAAAAACATGCGAAATTGCTTATTTGAAGCTACCAAAACAATATGAAGCAAGCACACTTTTCAACTTCGTTGTCAACTTGTTCTAACTGTAAGTTTGATACTTGGCTCCTCGAAGCGAATTTCATTATTTTAAAGTTTTTCTGTTTTCATTTATTGTTTGATCATCTTTCTTTCGCCGTTTTGCTTATATTCCAAGATGCGAAATAGATATACTGAGAGATGCCGGTCGGCCCGGTAAAATCATCCGTACAAATTTAGCGTTCACTTTACGGAGCAATTTTCATTATTTCGTGCACAGACTTACAATTATTATCTGCACGGGTAAATCGGAATGTGAATGTAAACAAAACATGTATGAATTAAAGCAGCCGGCGAGTAATCAAAATTTCATAACAAATCCCAATCGTATGGACGCAATTGCATAGCCGACATTGAATGCATCATTTTTCAAATAAAACTATATTTTAAGGAACACTGAACACTAGTCACTTAAATTTTTTACTGTCTATTGATTTTTAATTCACTCAATTCAATGCTATTCGAATTTTACACCATGCGCGAATTGATTCCGTGAAGGCGTACTTTTACAACCGCTTCAATACGATTTTACGCAACACTTTCTCCCGAGTAGTTTTCGATCGCCGACCTTTACGTTTTTTTCCGACCTCCTCTTCCCACCGCGTGCTTCTCTTTTTTCTTTTAATATTTTTTTTTTTTCTCTAAGCGCGTGCTTCACTTTTCGCGGCCCTCGACGAACCCCCCCGTTCCGGAAATAGAAAAACTGTCTTCTGACCTGAAGTGGTCGCCAGGTCGTAGGTCAGCTGACTTTCGACCTGTCCGCTGAACTTTCGACTGCGGGAAAAGATGGTGGCGCCTTCTTCAGGTCAGTAGTCACTACACGATGAAGAAAGACAAAAATTAATGCCACTTTTAAAACACTTTTCAGACATATTTTATAGCGAAGAATCGGACTTATCTTTCACAAATGCCATTAAACACGAAATCAGAACTACCAATAATATTCCGATTGCGGCAAAAACATACAGATATCCGTACGTTCATAAGGATGAAGTACGTAGACAAATTAAGGAGATGTTACAAAACAACATAATAAGACCTAGCAAATCCCCTTATTCGGCACCAGTTTGGATAGTACCAAAAAAAATGGATGCGAGTGGGAAAGGACTGTGGAAGGGGAAGTGGAGACTCGTCATCGACTATCGAAATCTCAATGAAGTTACGATTGATGACAAATACCCAATCCCTAATATTGACGAAATCCTAGAGAAGCTCGGGAGAAGTCAATATTTCACTACACTAGACTTAGCTAAAGGCTTCTATCAAATAGAGATTACTGAAAAGGACATCCATAAAACTGCGTTCAGTGTAGAAGGTGGACACTACGAGTTCCTGCGAATGCCATTCGGACTTAAGACAGCCCCCGCTACATTTCAGCGCCTTATGAATAACATCCTCTCTGACTATATCAACAAAATCTGTTTGGTTTACCTTGACGATGTTATAATCTTTTCCACTTCCTTACAGGAACACATAGAATCCTTACAAAAGATCTTCAAAAGATTCAGAGAAACCAACTTGAAAGTTCAGTTGGACAAGTCTGAATTCTTTGAACGAGAAACTGCTTTTCTTGGACATATAGTCACCCGAGATGGGATAAAGCCGAATCCAGAGAAAGTAGAGTGCGTCCAGAAATTTCCGATCCCAAAAACCCCAAAACAAATAAAGCAATTCCTCGGACTCGCTGCATATTACTGAAAATTCATTAAGGACTATTCGAAAATAATAAAGCCTGTGACTAAAAACTTAAAAAAGGACGCAAAGCTAGATATAACTGACGCCGAATATACTCAGGCATTCGAAACAATTAAAACCCTCCTAACTAATGAGCCAATTCTAACTTATCCCGATTTTAACAAAACATTCGTTCTAACAACAGATGTGAGTAAATACGCCCTCGGCGCAGTCCTCTCACAAGAAGGACGCCCTATCAGCTACGCAAGCTGCACACTTAATGAGCATGAGATCAACTATAGTGTTATCGAAAAGGAACTCTTGGCGATAGTATGGGCTACAAAGTATTTCCAACCATACCTCTTCGGAAGGAAATTCATCATTGAAACCGACCATAGACCTTTAACTTGGCTCTTTTCCATTAAAGAACCCAACTCCAAACTAGTCAGATGGAGACTAAAACTTTCTGAATTTGACTATACGATAAAATATAAAGAAAGAGCAAAAAACATAAATGCTGACACCCTGTCTAGCATACCCAAACCTGAAGTAAACTTAGTCCAAAATCATACTAATATCCCTACGAGCAGTTCATGCATTAACGTCTTTAAAACCCAAATAATTATTAATAAATCAAATTCAGGATCACTCAGAATAAAAAAGAAAAAAATTTTTGATAAAAATAGGATCATAATCAATACTAAACAACTAGATGAACCAGATGCCATTACATTATTGAAGAACCACTTCAATCCAAACGGTTTAAATGCTATTCTCATTGAAAATGAAGACTTCTTTCAAACTTTATACTCCGCGTTTAGTAATAACTTTATTACTAACGATAAATTTAAAATCACTAGATGTAGCGTCCTCCTAGAAGATGTAATAGATGAGGAAAAATTAGTTAAGATTATAGAAGAAGAGCATCTAAAGAATAATCATCGAGGAATCGAAGAAGTGATTAAAGAATTGAAACTAAAGTACTACTGCCCAAAACTAGCAGACAGAGTCACAAACTTCATAAATAATTGCGTAATCTGTAACTACGAGAAATACGCTCGAAACCCTCCTAAGCCTCTATTTAAAATAACAGAAACCCCACAAAAGCCCGGAGACATTATGCATGTAGATGTGTTTTACACGCTAAAAAAACTCCTATTTTTAACTATAATCGATAAATTTTCTAAACATGCATGTGCGATTAAAATCATCGGAAGAACTTGGACTGAGTTCAGAAGAGCACTTGCATATTATTTTAGTCAGTTCGGCACGGTAAAGAAAATCGTAGTCGATAATGAGCTAGGATTTAAAGCAATTCCTTTGAGAAAATTTCTCTCAGACGAAAATGTCGAGATCCACTACACGTCTAACAGTAATCATACGTCCAATGCAGATGTGGAAAGATTCCACAATACGATTAACGAACATATTCGTCTTCTGAAACATGATCCCATTAATAATCAGGGCACTGTTGAAGAAAAAATTCTGAAGATAATTTCGTTTTACAACAATACCATACATTCTTCTACGAACAGGAAACCCATTAATTTCGTTAACGGAAATATCCATCAAAATGAATATCCTGCAATACATACAATGTTGCATCAAAAGAAAGAAAAAATTATTAATAAACTTAACCAAAATCGGAAAAATGTTGAAATCGAAACAGGACCAAATTTTATCAGGGGAATTAGAGGAGGTAAAAATCATTCTAAATTTAGAAAAATCAATTCTGAAAGGTTGGTAGACTTAGATAACCAAAACAAATACTTTCGAACCCGTGTGAAAACTAAAAAGAAATACCAGAATTTGGACCACCCAACAATAAAATCAAAATTTGATAAGAAAAAGAATAAAAATCGTCCATCAACCTCTCAACCCCTTGCCAGTAACTAAACCTTTACAAACTTCACAGGAAAATGTCACCACTATTGATAATAGCCTTTTGGACCGTGACAAAAGCCCAGACGATAGACATCCAGGACCTCAACGTAAACAACGGATATATCCCTATCAAAACAGGCGATGTAAGACCTATCGATTACTACAACCACGTCTTACACATCATCAACACAACAGAATACGAACGAACAATAGAACTTATTCGACGAAATATCGATACCCTATCAGCCTCTACAACAGAATCTAAAAGTATATTACAAACTGTTAATAGAAATTTAGAATTATTAGAAACAAAAATAAATAACCTTACTCCTCATCCGAGACGCAAACGCGGACTGATAAACATTTTAGGCAAAAGACTAAAATACATTGCTGGAACCATGAACAACGATGACAGAACAAACATTGAAAACTCAATAAGTAAAATTTCTGGAAACGAAGGGAAACTTGCTGAGAAATTCAAGGAAACCATAATAACTAATAACTTCCTTTCGACTCAGATTAAGAACATAACAAGGCATATAAATACTCAACAAATCATAATAACTAACTATCTAAATAAGTTTAAAGAACTAAATCAAAACAGCATAACAACCCTCAGAGACGAGCTCAACTTCCTTCAGCAAGTCTACCAAATCGACAATGACATCTTCCTATTACGAAATCACATAACGGACATCGAACAAACAATATCATCAAGCAGGATAGGACTGATTACTAGAAGAATACTTACTAAGACAGAACTCGAACTCATAGACGACTTTGAACAGTACCTGAACATAAAAACAGCTGTTTCATCGCATAACAACATTATTACTATCATTTTGGCAATACCGAAATATTCTACCGAATCTTAAGCAAAAATAATTCTTGAACCAATTTCAAACATCCAAAATAGGTCTTTGTTATTAATACCAATACAATAATAACAATAAGCCCCTACAATCAAATTTATAATGTAAATGTTAAAAACAATTAGAGGAAATAAAAGATAAACATATCAGAAGCATTATAGAACCCAGTACGAAAATATTCAATTACCAATAAATTAAGCAAATTGTACCTGGCATTTTAATCAATTAAAACTTTTATGAAGAAATAGAACATAATTGTAATAATGATAACAATCCATGGAAAATTTATGATTAAATTTGGGAATTGGAAAATTGAAACATTAAATAAAACCTATTCGAACGTTTACTTCGAAATATTCGATAAAGTAGTTCTGCCAAAATTGATTTATTCCATTAAAAAGAATAAAACTATACCTGATGTCCAAATCAAAAAATTATACCTGAAAGATTTAAATAACGAAAAATATATATATAAACATAAGTTCTGATGTTATAATTATTATTATAGTAATATTGAATAAATATATAATAAATAGATTGAATATATGTAAATAAATATAAATAATATAGTAATAAATTGATTATTATGTACGTATACATGAACCGTAAACACCGTAAAGTTTTCATTTCGTCGGAGCCTCAATCTAACGGTGGGGGTGCTACACTTACGCAAATCAAATTAATACAAACAAAGTAGGCATTGACATATTGAATTCAATTGAATTAAAACGAAGTAGGCATTGATATTTTGAATTCAATTGAATTAAAACAAAGTAGACATTGACATTTTGAATTGAATGAAATCGAATCAAGTAGGCGACGAGTGGTATAAATAGAAGTGGAATTGTCTCGAAGAGTTAGTTCTTCGCGTCAAAGGTACGGACAAGCCTCAATCTCCTTTCGCCCAATGTGAGGCTGCATTGGGGTGCCTTTTTGAAATACTGGGAATTTAATAAATAAAGTTGGTATTATAAAATAAAACAAGAGTTTTATTTATCCATCGAAGAAACATAAATGCGAAGCTCAATTTTTACTGTGTTTTTTTTTTCAATTAGCAAACGGTGGTAGCACCTTACAAAATTTTAAATTTGCTTCTAATTGAAGCAACAAGTTCATATTTCACTTTCACACAATTTTTCAAATCATACTCTTGGGCACTGAGATTTTTTTAGTTAAAATTCTTGCTCTCAGCGAACAAAATAAAAATGTTATTTTTGGTAACAATTCCAATGTTCGTAATTGAAATAACTGAAAAAACTTCCTTTTAATTTTGCGTTTTATAAATTTTATTTGTCGTAATTTTGACATTTGTCATATGAACATTAATGTTCCCCGCATCGCGTGCATTGTAAATTGAATGCGTTGCGCTACGACGAGCAAGAATCGCATCGCCGTTACGCAGTATTCTATCGGGGCCTTAAAGGCCGAAATACAATAACTTGGAACTTGAAATAAAAAATTTAAATTGGTTATAAAAGGGTTTGTTTTTGATGCTCCTGCAAGGGCATTTATGACATCAACAATGTCCAATAATTCTTATCATGGATGTCCATTTTGTAATCAAGTAGGTAGTCGAATCAATAGAAAAATTTGATATTAACATCCTTTGGAGGACAGATGAAAGCTTTTTGTGTCCTACTGATATAGATCACCATAGCTTACAGCAGAGACAAACCATATTTACTGGAAACTTGTAGTATAAAATTATTATCACAATTCCCATACGATCTCCTACATTTAATTGATATCGGTGTAAGCAAAACAAATTATGAACGGTACAATAGATGAAAACTCTAATATTTCGAATGAAGCATAAGCGAAGCATTCAGTGAAAATGTTACAATTAGTAAAGTCAGTCCCTAAGGAATTCAGCAGCAAACCAAGGAGTTTTGAAGAACTTCCAAAGTGGAAAGGTACAGAGTTTCGTCAATTAATTTTATACACATACATTGTAATATTTAAGGACATTTTTGAGAAGCAGTTATATGAACATTACTTACTGCTGTGTTGTGCATATCGGATTTGTCTTGATTCTGACCTATGACGGTTGTACTTAAAGAAATGCTGAACTTGTTTGTAAAAAATGTTCCCACATTTTATGGAGAATGGGCGCCGGTTAACCCTTCGGAAAATCATGTTCGTGTGGAGTTAAGATTCCTGTTAAGTCTATTCTGGAGCAATGAAAATTATTTCGTAATTTTATTAATGCAATGACCAAATAATGTCTATGAGTATTTGAATACCTCATACGAATCAAAGAAAAACATGTGGTTGAATGATAGCACGCATGTATTGTAATGTTTGTTAGCATACTTCAGATCAAGAAATTTTTTGCCATTTATATATACTACGTATGGGTATTTTAATGTAAGTGCTAGTGAATTTATGTCAATAAGCTATCATTTTGGGAACTGTGGACAAACATTTATGCAAAGGACCTCTATACTTTATACCTCTATGCGTATAAGGATTTTATCACAATTTAAACCAGGTCAAAGTACGACGGAACACTCTGTAATATAATCCAGGATGCACTGCAAATTGTGAAAATTGTGAACAATATTGATTCCGAAGTTCGTTTTGGTGTTGCCGCAGGCCAAAATTAACTCTGGGTGGCTTGGGTCCGCCGGGCCTTGCTTTGTGGGTCTCGAGGACGCGTTTCGGCTGCATACAGCCATCTTCAGCTCGTTCTCGAGCTCTCGAATATTGATTCCTTTGACAAGTATAGGAAGTATGGACCAGCATCTAAATGGGACGGAGACGGGGGTTGAAATTGGAATAATGTATCTTGGTGTGGTGTTGGATGGCAGGCTCAAGTGGAATGGACACATTAAGGTCGTTTCTGCAAAGTCCAACAAAGCTGTGGTGCTGTGCATAAACACATTCAAATAAATCTACCGTTTAGCATGCCTCTGTTGTCACTACAAGGAGTGAAGGTTGAAAGTTTCATTAAGGTGAAAATGAACCCCAAATTGGGAATGAGGACAAAGTTAAATTAACCAGGGTGTCTCTATTCATATGTGCAAGTTTTCACAACAAATGTTGTTTTGTACTGTGTGCACGATGGAATAAAGCATTCAATGTAAACATCATAGCGCAGAATGAGAATAGATGATGATTTCAAGACATTTGAGGGAACAAAAATTGGAGTAGTGGAGTCTGGCTACAAATATTAAAATCCGATGGGAAGTATGCCAAGCATATTTCTAGTAGCGGTTCATGCTATCGCTGTAGCGCACAATTCAGGATATACAAAGGTAAATTTGAAGCATCCCAAAAACGACATTCAAGTTTAGAGTGTTATGAGAAATAAGCAGAAAAATTAGGGAACAAATCATCAATTCACAAGTATCCAAAGGAAAATTAGAAGAAAATACGCAATAGGTACTAGAGAAGACTTGAAGGGACAAAAAACTTCAAATTTCCAAACATTATTTTGATATGAAAAAGCGTCGTGCGTGCATCGAATTCGGAAAGAGAAAGCTAAATATCTTTAAAAAAATTTCCAAATATCTTAGAAAATGGGCTTTAAAGCGACCAGCGAGTGCAGATTCTGTAATCTAGCGGAGAAGACACCAATTAATCTGCTCGCTAATTGCGAAGTACTACCCCATAGAAGCTTTATCACTTCTAGGAAGCTGCTTCCTTGTCAACGAGGAATTCGGACGCCTCAAGCCAAAGCTGATCATTAAAATTTTTAGAAACATCAATCTACTTAAGGCACTCTAGGAGCACTGGAATCGAGATCAATAATAAATCATCAAAGGCTGGCGCGATCAACACTTAAGACCGAAACACAATACTGCGAGATTGCCACACGAGAGCGCGACGAGAGTCTCGCAGCAAATGTCAACCCGTTTTCGTAACATGCGTTTGTATACGACATACAATGATTGCGATGCGTCGATGCGAGGCGAAAAATATTCGGAAAATTGAAAAATCCTCGCAACGAGGTGCGTTGACGTTTGTCAACGTGCAGCAAATATCAAGCAGTTTTCGGAATGAAAACTTTTCATCGAAATGAATTTTGAATGAAAATTTCGTGCATCCTTGTTGAGGCTATTATTCGCCAAACGAAGGAAAATTCCAAATTCAAATTAAAAAAATAAAACAATTTTAATCAAATTTTGCATCGCGTGCATTGCAAATTGAACGCGTTGCGTGACGACGAGCGAAAAACGCATCGCGTTCGCATACTTGAAATCAAAGTTGTTTGAAAATGATTTAAGTGTCAACTATATGTTGGGGTAATATTTTCATTTGAGTATTTCACGTATTGGTTATAAAAAACGTGCAAATAAAAGAATATAACAATTGTTTTTTTGTAGTTGTTCAAAAAGCTTTCTAATTAGCACAGCATCCCCTACATGCTCGGTAAGGATATGAATTTTTTCCATTTGGTACAATGGGTACTAATTTGTGAATCTTGAGAAAGCATTTCTGTTGGGTCATATCTCGGTGCTCGTCTTGTACTTTCTATCGCGTTCGAAGGTTGTGCATCCTCGATGTAGGGTTTTCGAGTTTGTCTATAAGTGCTCTGTAAACTGGAAACAAATATTTTTTTATATGTTAGTTTATTATTATTTAGTTTTTTTACGAGGAATGAATTGAAAGAGCAGCATTCGAAAAGTAAAGCACTGCTTCTTTTGTCCATTTCGTGGTTTTTCGAAGAATATTATAATAAGACATATATTGGTCTGCGATCAACCCTTTCATATAATTGTTGTATTCGAAAATATATTTGGTTTTTGTTTTCGTTTTTGACCAATGTGTCAAGTTTACCATTTCTGCTGAGTGAATGGTTGAAATGGTTCTTACTAGTGGGATTTTCTTTGCTTGACATACACCTGTGACAAGCAAAGACTTGTCATAGGTCCAAAAGGACAACTTGTCCCTTTCTCGCAAATTTTCTTTCACGTTCATTTAATTTAATGTTTAAATTTTGCGGAAAATCTCTATTTGACCTAATTTTTCCAAAAACTCTCGTAGTCTGTTGCAGTAATTCGGCTGTATTGACGTTATTGTAATAATTATCCACGTTAATGTGAAGATGCAATTCCGTTTAATTACGTAAAATTGATAAATCTTGTAATCTTCTTGCTGTGCGGCAATATACTTGGAAGTTGTAAATGCGTCCTGATGTTGCTTCGCCGCGCATTCTCACTATGATTCCGTATTTTAATAGTTTTGCGGGACTAAGAGTGAGGAAAGATAATCTAACTCGCCACGGTATTATGTCTTCATCCAGTGACAGTTTGCTATGGCGTATACAGTGTGGAATTCGTTTTGTACATAATTTGAAACTACCCTAATTTTTAATAACTTGCCTGTCTTGTAATACAACATTGAAAAAGTGGAACATTCTCCATACTTGGACAAATCTATTGCGATTCATTATATTTGGAAAAATTGGGGTGAGGTGACCAATAGTTATATATCATCTTGATGTGTTCGTCCCATCAAAATACTTAAACCAAAAACTTTTTCATTTCTGTCACTGTGACATCGACACATCTCAGTGTTTTATATTCTTTATACCTGAAGTTCGTTTGGTTGTTGCCGCAGGCCAAAATTAATACTGTGTTGCTTGGGTCCGCCGGGCCTTGCTTTGTTGGTTTCGAGGACGCGCTTGTTTGTATACAGCCATCTTCAGCTTGTTCTGACGCCTTTGTCGCGGTGTGCATCTTTTTATAGGTGCAATTTTTATCGGAGGGATACGTCGGGTTAATTAGGCGTTAATGAGGGTTATGAAGTTTGGGTCTTTTCAGGGTCGTGGGACTATCGTTGTCGCGTTCGTCGCGTTTTCTTTTCTTGATAAGGATTGAGTCGAGGACTGAAAATATTGTGTCGGAGTTGGTCATTATTTATTCGTTGATTATATTTCCATAGGTTTTTTTGTGTTTGTAGATCTCTAGTTTCTCTAATACGTCAAGACTAAGTCCCTTCTTTTGTTTGTGTAGTAGCGTCATTGAATTTGTCATGGTATCGGGTTTGTGTGTGTGATTCTGTAGGTGTGTTGCGTAGTTGGAGTCTGTTTTGTTATGTGTATACGAACGTATGTGCTCCTTATATCTAGTTGTTAGTTTCCGTGTCGTTTTTCCTATGTATACCATGTCGCAGTCCCTGCATGTTAGTTTGTATATGCCGCTGTTGTTGTATGTTGGTGAGTTGTTGGGCTTCGTTGTTAGTTTGTTTCCGATGTTGTTGTTGGTTTTGAATGCGGTATGTAGTTTGTATTTTTTGAAGAAGCTTGCCAGTTGGTATGTCTCCTTGCCTTCGTACGTCAATGTGGTCCATTTGTGTGCGTCCTTTGGTTCGTCTGATGGTTGGCGTTTTTTCTTCTTTTGCTGTGCGATCAGTTTGTTTATGTCACGTTTCTTGTATCGGTTATTATCGGCTATCTTATATATGTTGTTTAATTCGTCGGTGCAGTAGTCGTGTAGAGTAGAGTGTAGTCTCTGCACCATTGATCTGTATGCTGCTAGTTTATGTTGGTCGGGATGGTTAGATGAAGCGTGTATGGTGTGGTCCGGAGTAGTCGGTTTCCTGTAAATTTTGTGTTCCAAATGGGCTTCTCTGCGTATGATGGTTAGGTCCATGTAGTTGAGTTCTCTGTTCGACTCTTTCTCCATGGTGAACTTTATGTTGGGGTAGATGTTGTTCATATACGTGAGGAGTTCGTCTTCCCTATTTGAGTTGATGATAATAAAGCAGTCGTCCACATACCGTTTGTAGTATACGATTTTGAATTTTCCCACTATTTTTGGTATGTGAACTTCCTCTATGCTTTGCAGGAATACTTCAGACATTATAGATGATATTGGGTGTCCCATTCGTAGTCCGTCTTCTGCAATGTAGATGTTGTTGTCGAACTCAAAGTAGTTCTGCTGGAGTGTGATCCTGACGAGGTTCACCAGTTCTTCAGTGAATCGTCGGCTGTTGTTTAGTTGTATTTTTTCTCTTGCGAAAGCCAGCGTTTCATCTACGGGTATGGACGTGTAGAGGTTGGTGATTTCCAACGAAAGAAGCCGATAATTGTTGTTCAGTGTTAAAGATTTGGTCGAGGTGGATAGTTCCTGACTGTTTTTGATGGTGTATACGTGTTCAAAGTTGAGGACGTCTACCAGTACAGATGGTAGATGTTTTGACAGTTTGTAGGCGGGGGCTGGACGGTAGTTGACGATGGGTCTGATGGGGATGTTGGGCTTGTGTCTTTAAATCTTTAACACTGAACAACAATTATCGGCTTCTTTCGTTGGACATCACCAACCTCTACAAGAAATGTGACATAAACAAACTGATCGCACAGCAAAAGAAGAAAAAACGCCAACCATCAGACGAACCAAAGGACGCACACAAATGGACCACATTGACGTACGTAGGCAAGGAGACATACCAACTGGCAAGCTTCTTCAAAAAATACAAACTACATACCGCATTCAAAACCAACGACAACATTGGAAACAAACTAACACCGAAGCCCAACAACTCACCAACATACAACAACAGCGGCATATACAAACTAGCATGCAGGGACTGCGACATGGTATACATAGGAAAAACGACACGGAAACTAACAACTAGATATAAGGAGCACATACGTTCGTTTACACATAACAAAACAGACTTCAACTACGTAACACACCTACAGAATCACACACACGAACCCGATACCATGGCAAATTCAAGGACTGCATAATTGATTGATTACTGTCGGGTATGGTGCACGTCAACCCTTACAGGTTTATTTTGCCCCCGCTTCCGGTGCACCTAGAGCGCCTCAAGCAGATCGATCTTCCTCAAAAAGTCAATGATTTGCTTCGGCCTCAGGCGTCCCTAATCCTCCTCGACAAGGAAGCAACTTCCCAGACTGTCTCTTCTTCTGCGGAACAGCGTGTCGCAGTGTGCCAGCAGATGCACCGGTGTCTCCTACGGAAGATCACAAAATCTGCACTCATCATTCGCTGTCAAGCCCATCTTTTTGAGATGCCCTCCGAGTGTGCAGTGCCCCGTGAACATCCCAGTCAGGACCCTTAGCTTTCTTTTATTCATTTCGATGCACGCTCGAAACTTTTTTTCACCATAAACGTCGAGGAACAGCTTCGACATTCGAAGCCCTGGAAGTCCATTCCAGAGCCTATTGCATTCTCTATCCTCATTTTCCTTTAGGGCCCTGTGAATGAGATTCATTTCAATTGCGCTAAAGGGTTCAGGACCGATGAATGCTGTCGATGCTCCTTTCCTCGCCAGTTGGTCCGCCTGCTCATTACCCTTGAAACCTACGTGCCCCGGCACCCAGTATAGGGTAACTCTATTGTCCGCACTCAATTTGTTAAGTGCATTGCAACAATCTAGAACCATTCTCGATGTAATCACCGGGGATTCTAGTGCTTTTAGTGCTGCTTGGCTATTGGATATTATAGCTATAGTTTTGCCTTTGTATCCTCTGTCTATGCTGAGTCGTGCGCTTACAGCAATGGCATAAACCTCAGCCAGAAAGATACTTGGCATACTTCCCATCGGTTGGTAGTATTTGGTGTCAGGCCCAAATACTCCAATTCCCGTTCCCTCAGATGTCTTGGAATCATCCGTATACCACTTGATCGCATTCCGTCTTATGAGGTGTATATTGGATTCAACGCTCCATTCCCTCTTGTCACTCAGCACTACACAAAAATTGTTGTGAAAGCTGAATGTCCACGTCATGCGATCCGACGGTGCATATATGAATGGGGACACCTTCGCTAGTTTAGCGTGGTCCTTGTGCCCAATTCTGAGGTCATTTTCTCTTCCTTCATGGAAGATTCTTGACATTGTAGATGTCGCTACTGTTTCTATCACCACATGAAGTGGCGATAGGTTTAAGTTTAAGAGCTGCCGTGGGACATGACTTTATAGCTCCGGTGATACCGACACATGCCAAACGCTGAACTCGATCGAGTGCAAGCCTCGTCTTGTGTTCTTGGATTTTGTCTGCCCAGGCTACCGCTCCATAGGTGATGATTGGTCTCACCATCATGGTGTACATCCACCGCAGGATTCCCGGGTTACACCAGAACTTGCCTGTCATGTTTCTGCACACCATCAGAGCCCTGAGAGCCTTTGCAGATACTGCCTTAATGTGTCCGTTCCACCCGAGCTTGCCGTCCAACAGCAATCCGAGATACTTAATTTCATTCTTATACACAATCTCCGTTCCATTTAGATATATGGTGCGAAGTTGGTCCATATTTCTTCTTCTTATGAACGGCACTAGTGTGGTTTTATCGCGGTTAAGCCTTAGACCTATCTCTTTGCACCAGCTGTTCACATTTCGAAGTGCCCCCTGCATTATATCACACAGTGTACCTTCGAATTTCCCTCTGGTTAGAATTGCTATATCATCCGCATACGCGTGACATATCACCCCAGCTTCTGACAGTCTGACTAAGACTTCATCTGCCGCAAGAGTCCATAGTAGTGGTGAAAGAACACCTCCGTGTGGGCATCCACGATCCGTACGTACGTTGATGGTGCTTGATCCCACTTTACATACGACGGTTCACCCCGCCAGTGACCGAGACAGCTAGCGAATAAGGGTAGGATTAACCTCCCATTTCACTAGCGCCCTCTTTACCGCGTCATGGCTGGTATTGTCAAAGGCCCCTTCAATTTCGAGGAATGCGCCTAGTGCTACCTTTTTGTATTCTAAGGATTCTTTGATTCTACTAGTCAACTCGTACAGTGCGGTGTCTGTTGATTTTCCCGTCCTGTATGCGTGTTGATTTGAATGTAGTGGGTATTTTGATAGGTGAGTTGTCCTAATATAATTATCCACCACTTCCTCCATCGTTTTGAAAATAAACGACGTTAAACTAATCGCTCGGCACGCCTTTGGATTAGTTTTATCAGCTCTGCCCACTTTGGATATAAATACTGCTTTCGCCAGCCTCCATGGATTTGGTATGCATCCCAATGCCAGGCTACTTCTAAAGAGGCGTATCAGGTGCGATATAAGCAGATTCTGTCCCTTCTGAAGAAGGGCTGAATACACCCCATCTACTCCCGGTGATTTAAAGGGCTGGAAAGAGTTTAAAGCCCACCTTATACGTTTTTCCGTACAGATGGTCGCAACATCCTTCCATTCCGAGCTGTTTGGTCTTCGTTCTTGTACCATCTCGTCAATCTCTTCATTTATTATAGTGCTTCCCGGGAAATGGGTTTCTATGAGCAACAGAGTGCGCTCCTTTTCGTTTTTCGTGAAAATGCCGTCACTTTTTCTTAGTGCAATGTTAAAGTTACTACCCTGCTTAGCCATGGCTTTGTGTAGTCTAGCTGCCACAGGTGTTTCTTTAACATTCTCGCAAAAGGATCTGAAACTGTGGTGCTTTGCCCTTCGGATTTCTTTCCCATAGTGTGTTAGAATTCTATGGTATTCGTCCCAATCGTTGGTACGTTTTGCTTTATTGTGAAGTTTCCGCACCTCCACTCTAAGATTGGCTAGTCCTTCATTCCACCATATGGGTTCTTTGCTCCCCATTATGACGCGTTCAGGACAGCTTTCCCCAAAGGCATTCACAATAGCCTTGTTAACTTCGTCTACAGCACACTCAAGTTGAAGAGGGTTTTTGAGGGTCCTTTTGACAGAGACATGCTGGAGATTTTCCCGCAAACGGGTGGTGTACAATGCCCAATCAGTGCGTCTTGGGTTCCTGGTGATGATGGGCTCCGTCCTCAGCCTCTCCAGGTCATACCTCAAAATTTTATGGTCCGACATGGAGGTTTCCTCGGATACATGCCATCTTTTAACCAAGGAGTCCAGAGTCATACTACTGATAGTAATATCCAGTACCTCCTTGCGTATTCTAGTGACAAACGTAGGTGTATTCCCTATGTTGTGGATAATCATGTTTGATTTCATTATGAACTCGTATAGTTCACTACCTCTTTGATTCGTGTCAGTGCTTCCCCAAAGCTCATTATGGGCGTTAGCATCGCATCCGATCAAGAGTGGAATATTTTTTCTCTCAAAATGTGCTACTAGCCTTTGTACTTCCAGTGGTGGAATGTTTTCCGCATCTCTTGGAAAATAGGCTGATGCAATAACTATGTCACCCTTGTTACCCTTGACCATAATAGAGGTCTTCAGAGGTACTAAGTCCCGTGTTAAGTATTCTGAAAGACATATATAGTTAATGTTTTTCTTTATCATAGCACCCGCTCTGGGAGGATCCGGCCCCTTTGCACAGACTACAATGGTATCGCGAGTGTTTAGGCCTCTGATACGATCCTCATGTGTCCAGGGTTCTTGGATCAGTGTTAGTCCTATTTTTTGTTTTGTGAACATTCGTACCAAAACAGCCGAAGCCGCCTTGGCATGATGAAGGTTCACCTGCGCTACACGAGTTACATCCTCGTTCATTATCCTTTGGAAAATGCGGGTGCAAGCCCCGTTTCTTCTTCTGTCGGGTCCTTGTCAGAGCTTATTTCCAGGACTGAGAGCTCATTCGGCGAGGTGGCCTGATAAGCTTCTTTCTCCCATCCTGGAACCGCTGTTGTACCCCGTTTCATTCTCTCTGTGAGCTTCGGTGATGCTGCAGGGATCACAGTTTCCCCGGTGCCGTTTGCGGAATCAGTCGTCCCCCCGGCAGCAGTCGCGGAGGTAAGCCCCGTCGCAACCGCCGTACGAGGGTCGCCCCGCCTCACAACAGCGTTATACGGAGCATGCTCCATCGCCGCCACTGCGAGGGGGACACACCCCCCGACATTGGTCAGGACCGTGGCCGGCCCCCCTACAACCACCACCGGAAAGCCGGGCTCCCTTGCATCAGTCATGGACAGAGAAGGCTCCACTGCAACCGCTGTGGGAGGAATGGTCTCCCTACCAGCAGTCTCAGACGAAGCCAGCCCCAGGAGATACAACCTGCCTCGCAAACACCGGAGCCGTGGAGGTTGTCTCCCGTTTCTTCAGCCCGCGCACATTTATTTTATCCCACCTATATCTTAGGAGGGCATTTTGTTTGTTGATGAAGTTGGCTGAACCCTCATCAACTGCAGGGGTCAGCAGTTGACCGTTTCCCTCAGCGCGTACGCTGAGGTCCTTCCATTGCCTCGTACTGAGGCCTTTGTTTGAGGCTGCCAGCGTTCTGAGTAGAGCCTCTGCTGGCCACCCTTCGCTTTTTGGGAGGTACATGTGAATTATGTGGGCTTTAGGGATGTCTTCTCCCTTCTTCACACATAATTCTACTCCCTCCCAAGCGGAGTTCCGCCGTTTCGCCCTGTTTTGTTAGTTGACGTTTCGCCTTGGCTTTTGCCCTTTTGCTTGCGCCCATCTGTTTCCTCTTTATGGAGGTATTCTTCCCCTCTTGGGGATCCCTTCCAAAGGAAGGGTTATCCATATCGAGTGTTATGTCCTCGGTTTGGATTTGGGTTGCGGTGACATTTTCCCGGTGACTTTTCTGAGCTTGGTGGTGTTCGCATCAGCTTGCTTCGACCCTTAAAAGGATCTACCACCTCGTTTTTGTTTTTGTATTTCGGTTCCATTTTTGGTCCCACGAGTAAGTCGGAAAAATTGTCCACCCCAGCAGAGCCGACATACCGAGGTAAGGGTCTTATTTGAAACCGGAGGTGCCCATGGTATCCGGAGTTCGCATATTTAGGACCAAGAACCCCTTGGCCACTCAGCCTTCGGCATATGCTGTTCCACCTTAGGGTCCTTTATCACCTTTTACAGTGTAGGAGGACAATCCTCGAGCTGTTGATTCGTTTCAGCAGACATCAGTCTCTTGTTTACCCCTACAACATGACCAGTGGTAAACAGAGTCATACATGTCGCTTGAACTTACTCCCAGCCCGGCCCCCGCATTTATATGCGTGAACTTGTCCACTGAAAAGCCTTAACCCTGTTTAGCAGTGGGACCGTTTTGTAGTGAGAGTGGGAAAAAAAGAAACAAGAGGTTTACATTATCAGAATAAAAATATTGTGCCCAGGGATAAGGATCGCGTTATTCTACATGGATACGTGTAAGGAGGGGAGACAAGGTTGTTGGGCGTCTTACATTCCTACGTGGCTGAACTGACATTGACTGTAAAGACAGCATTGCGTAGGAATGTTACCCTCCTCCTTTACACAGGCTTGGGACTGTTCCGATGAATGTGTTGAGGAGTCACTCAACCCCACACCCATCGAAGCGGAGTTCAATGACGCTACTACACAAACAAAAGAAGGGACTTAGTCTTGACGTATTAGAAAAACTAGAGATCTACAAACACAAAAAAACCTATGGAAATATAATCAACGAATAAATAATGACCAACTCCGACACAATATTTTCAGTCCTCGACTCAATCCTTATCAAGAAAAGAAAACGCGACGAACGCGACAACGATAGTCCCACGACCCTGAAAAGACCCAAACTTCATAACCCTCATTAACGCCTAATTAACCCGACGTATCCCTCCGATAAAAATTGCACCTATAAAAAGATGCACACCGCGACAAAGACGTCAGAACAAGCTGAAGATGGCTGTATACAAACAAGCGCGTCCTCGAAACCAACAAAGCAAGGCCCGGCGGACCCAAGCAACACAGTATTCTTTATACCTGTTTACAACCTGAAAGTGAAATCATTTTTGTGATACCAATTCAAATAAACCATTACCCAGAAACAACTGCACTATATCCTACACGTTTTTCTTGATCTTGAGGTATCGTGTTCACGCTTGAAGTTAGATCATATGCTTCTAGCTGAAGTTCTATTTCGTTCCGTGTCAAATCATCTTCATCATTGACGATTCGACCTTCATCCGTGTCATAGGCGGAACCCACAGGATCATCTTCCGCATCGTTCAGAAGTATTCACCTTTTTGTTTTGACGTATGAGAAGAACAATACTATCATTTTCGCCACATTCATAGTCGCTTATCTGCATACCGTTGCCATCAGAACAGTCTGGTAGGGCGTCCATCCTCATTGCGAATTTCACACTTATTTCTCCAGATTTTAAATTGCATTTTGTGTACCTGTATTTTTTAAATTTATAACTTGTACAACATTGGATTGATGGATTTTATTATATAGTGTGCTTTATACGGAAAATAGACATATAACAACTCGAGATCAAGCGAACAACTAAAACATAATTATATACAATTACATTGTGGGAGGTTTGAAAACGTTTTTAACACTGCAGCTGAGTTTTTTTGCATCATATTTTATTTATTTGAGCACATTTACCAGTATCAGAACCCTAACTTTTCCTTTTCCAGATTCACGTTCAAGTTCAAATTATGTCAATTGGAAATAGATCTAACACTGAAGAACGGACCATATCGGCCTCGAAACAGCTGTCTGTCCCAAAATAACAACCACTTTAAAATGGAAAATAATAAGAATTTTCTAAATTTTTTTAGAAGATTGCAAACCCCCGAATCAACAAATGGAAATCAAAATATTTGTGTTTCAGTTTTACCCCATCTCTCACAAATGCAGATCTCTATTTAAAGATACTGGAATACTGGACTTCATTGGTACTAGCGCGATAATGTTCTTTCGTAAATTCTTGTAGTGATCTTGAGTGATAACCAAGATGTCAGTCACTGAAAATTTACATATACACACAAAAGATATAAATGAGTAACTTATCATTTTAATTTTTATTTAAATCACTTTTTAGTGACATATCGTTCGTTAAATCCCCTAAGAGTGGCTATTATATTTACTGTAATTGACCTAGAATGAGTAGAGTTTCCAAGTCCAATACTTCTCACACAGCGTGACCTGTCCGAGAGGGGGCCCATCAACCTGATGTATTCAAATCTGAAGACAGAGCTTGTTGTCGGATTATGAGAAAGAACGGATGTGTACGCATGGTTGCTAACATCTGGGAATTATTTTTCAGGGATAATGATCATAAGTAGTTTAGTATTGTGACACAGTGAAGCGTAACTTTAAGACTAATAGAACTATACATTCTAAGCGGCTATTGAAAAAATATAATTATAGTTGCACCTTATTTATTTAAAAATTCTTATAACGCATTAATTTTGAATCTAGATAAACTTGGCTTTTACGGATGTCTTCGTTTTAGTCCTTAATCCTTTCTTGGGATTGATCTGATTTTCGATATTTGAATTCTCAGTATCTTTTAATGCATGGTAAGGGCCTTTTGAACATACGTCACAACTACACGATGCAGGAACGTCAACCTGAAAATGGAATTTTAGTAAAGACAACCAATGTTTAAGCCCATACCATCTTAGAATCCGTGTATCCGTCATTGCATTTCAATAAAATGGAAATGGTTTTATACTTTTCAGGCTGGCAGCAGTTGCAAATTGGATCTTGTGTATATTTTGCTGAAAAATGAAAAGGAAAATTAGACTTGCTTAATGTAGATTCTTCTGTATTTTGTCTGGCTTGTTTAATCACACCTTTTTGCCAAGCAATAAAAAGTTCTAGGAGTTTTTGGTAGATCAATTTATCCATTTTCACTTACAACTTGTAAGTAATTTATACCCTTGCTAAGCTAACTCAGCGAAGACTCATGGGTGCGGAAGTTTTGACCAAACTTGTCGAATACCTCGAAAGTGAATTTATATTTAGAAAGAAAGAGCTCAAGCTGGTTTCGAACACGCGTCCCTGCCGCTTCTCGTCAGGTGCCAACTCACAGGCTGGGACGCATCGATTGGCACTACCAGCTAGGTGGATGTCGTCTGGTTATTTTTACTTGTTAATATTATTGCTCTCAGCTTGAACTTGTCATATTTTCCAAGTTGCCTTTGGTTAGCTTTATCAATTCTAGGAGTTTTTGGTGGATCAATTTATCCATTTTCACTTACAACTTGTAAGTGACTTCTACCAATGCTTAGCTAACTCAGCAAAGACTCGTAGGTGCGGAAGTTTAGATCAACCAAAAGAGATGTTGGAAGAGCAATAACAACAAGTAAAATAACCAGACGGCATCCATCTAGCTGGTAGTGCCAATCGATGCGTCCCAGCCTGTGAGTTGGCACCTGACGAGAAGCGGCAGGGACGCGTGTTCGAAACCAGCTTGAGCTCTTTCCACCTTTCTTTCTAAAAATAAAAAGTTGCTTAGAACGAAAGTTATTTGCTTGTTTGTTTATATCCATAAACATGTATTTCTTAGTTCTGATTGAGTTTATTTACACCATACGGTTGGCTGCCAGGCATAAGATCAACGAAGTATTGCTTAATAAATAAGAAGAGATGTCTACTGTACAAAAAAAAGTGATAAGGGGAGTATTGTGAGTTCAGTACACTTAAGACGGAAGTATATAAACTCCATGTACATGGATTTAAAACCTAAAAAAAAGAAAATAACTTTTATCTGTAGGAATTGTTATGTGAGGTAAGAAATAGTATTATTAGAAGTAATTGTTTCAATAATAAGTTTACTGGTATTAAATTTTGTTCCAGACGGGCATACTCCTTGACACTCAGTTAAACCGATAATGGGAGCTCTGTTTTCGCAGATTCCATGCTGTTTATCGTAGATTTGTATTAAGCCGATAGTTTCTTTTTCCTCCCATGTTGACACGACACAGTTTTCTAAAAATTTAAAGCTCATTAAAAATTATTTAGTGTTAAACAAATTTACTTTTTGCATGGACTTCTAGTTTGCACCGTATGCAGCAGCCATCGTTATACTGATTTACAGGAGCACATTCTAGTTCATTCGGACATGTCTCTTGGGAAGCAGAAATGAGAACACCACCATTCTACAAATGTTGCAATTCTTGAAAAGTATTGAACCATTAGATATTAATTTTTATACAATGCTTTCACATTTGAATGTAGTGCAATTGTCATCACTTTGCCACATATCACCAGGATTATATGCAGTTCCATTCAGTATACATTTAGTCTGCGTGCAAGTTCCGCAGCATTTTCCATCATCAGTCAAATATTCAAAGCCAGTGCCACAACTTTGATCACATTTTTCTCTTTCTTCTTTAATGACTGGGAGCAAAGTAGAATCAAATGTACAAATGTACTTCACACATAGGTCACTCTCTGAGATCCACGTTTCACCTATCTGTTTAAGTACTGGTGATTCTTTTTCGTATAAGATGCAATTATTTCTAGGCGGTTCTGTTAAAATAAAAGCATATTGATAAGCTAAAATATTAAGATTTTAGTCTCACCACAAACAAATTCTGGGCAACATGATCCTTTTGGCTGTTTCTCATTTATTTCATAGAAGCGATTTTTGCAACCAAATACCTTAGTGGGACATTGAGTCTTATTACATATCTTTTTAAATTTTAAACAGCACCCTTTAGTATCGTTAACTAGAACCTCTCCAGCTTGAAGTGTTTCGGGTACCTCTAAAATTGCACACTCCGATAGAGGCTTACATTCTTCATACATGAAAAGAACAAGAACCGTATGTTCAAGTATCGTGTTTTCAAAAACAAGAAATTACCACAGTAAAACGTTGTACAGTTATTCGCCCCCGTTCTAGATTTCTTCACCTGATCTTCACCACAATCTGGTATCAGTGGTTGGGGGCAAGGCGCTGAAAACAGTACTGTTGGACTAGGAACTGAAATAGTGAATTTCCTTGTTCAAACAAGAAATATTAGCTTAATAATATAACCTACCACAAATAAATTTGTCGCAGCAATCTCCTGTCTTACTTATGTTTAGTCGTTCATAACCTTCTTCGCAAATTTTTTCAACTATAGAGCACTCCTGCTTGGTGCATACTATTTTTCCGTTACTATTACATTTACATTTAGTGCATTTATCAACATTCCATATATCACCAGAAAAGTGGCCATCATAACACTGAACACACTGATTTTCAGGAACGCATTTATCATTAGTAAGAACTTTGCCTTCCGGACAGGAACAGGATTCAAATTGTATTTCTTTACATACAGTCTTTGTTTCGTTTTTGTTTAAATCAATCGTCATATCGATTTGATCTTGAATTTTCCAACTTTCGCACGTTTTAATACATTCACCTGATTTGTAAACTAAATGAGCAGGACATTCAAAAGGACACACGCTTTGCTCCCTCCAATCGATGCAAACTCCGAGTCGAAAACATTCTTTCGCATAAGCTGATAAAATAGGGCACAATAAAGTTTTGTCATTATTCGATTTACACATATCTTGCTGGCAAGACGAAATATATTCCAAAGGATTGACCAGAATATGACATTTTCCGAACAAATCTTTGTTTAGTAGCGCTTGGCATAAATCCCGTTCCGGAGGAGGAGTGCAGTGATCTTCTTGGTCTACCTTTGGTTTACAAATAATTTCACGTCTGTGAAAAAATTTGTGATTAACGATCTGCCAACTTTCTATTATATCTTCAAGATCTTTATTTGATAAATCTTTACTGGAAGTTTTGGGATTTATTTTTAAATCATTGTTTGGATCCCCGTCACAGTCTCCACATAAACCCTCTAAGCGTGAGCCAAATTTGATGCTTGGTAATTTAATCTATTTAGACGGCATATTATAAGAAAATTTAATCAAATGCATAATCGTTGTTCTTACCGTGAATGCCATGTTAATGCCTGATACTATGAATGCAATTTTAAGTTGATTCAAAGATATTAAAATATCATTTTCGTAATTTGTAGTCATTTTTACCCAATCGTTTTGTAATGGCACGACAACTGGTTTTTCGTTAATTTCAACCTCTAACTGCTTCTCTCTGCTCTTTAGACTTATTATTTTGTCTTCATATGAAATATGAACATTAGTTGTACAACTAGAGGAGGTTATTGGTACAACAATTTTCGTAAGTTTCGATTTTGTCTTAGTGAGTTGCTTCATGTTGGGAATCAGGCAGCTCCCCAAAGTAATGTATACCTGAAACAAAGTGACATATTAATTTAAAGAAGGTTAGCGTCAATTGTAACATTATGTAACTTTATCTTCAAGAAGATGTATTACTTTGATGTTTCGATCGGTATTTATCCAATCGGCAAAATAAAAAAGAAAGTTCCTGAAAATATCCTATCACTGTTTCTTTGAAAATTCGATTATATATATAATCTTTCATCAGTTATAAATAGGGATACAGATTTTGTTTAAAGATTATAGAGGATATCTCTATGAATTTGAATAAGTTAACATGAAGTTTTCAACTCGGATGTAATAGATTTGAAGACGCTGATAAATTTTGTCGCCCTGTAGAAGCCAAGGAGAACTCTTGTTCATTGGGCATCAGAGAATAGCAATGAATTTAAACATTAGGTCGCGCTGAGCGTCTCAGCAACGACGGGGACTTTGGCGAGGAATGTTTTTGGGCCCTTGGATTTTGTGTGGTATCCATTGGAGATCATTATCATAATCCATTTATGAGCCATGAGAGTATGTGACTAACGTAGCCTATCAGATCATAAACAGCCCACTTTTTCAATGAAAAGTGAGAAGACAAAGAAAAGCGGATTGAAACGACAAGACTTACGCTACTAAGTAACAAGTAAACGGTAACTAAGTAAACGCTAGTAACAGGATCGTTTTACTAGCGTTTACTAGCGTTTGAGCTAGTATGAGTTGCATTAGCCGACCATAATAGATTAGATCAGAATGTATCAACAAATGTGGCTTAGGATGACAAAAACGACTGCAGGATAAGCCGAGCTCTTTGGCTTTGCCCTCCCAGCACGAGGACAAAATAATTCCTGGAGTTAACACACCAAGCTAATAGGAAACCCAAACGGACAACGATGAAGAAGAAAGTTCGAAACTCTTTCTTCTAAATTGTCCGAGACCGGACAACAATTGCTACACTAGTCTGCGGCGGACTAACGTAACAGTGGAAACGCTTGACGACTAAAGAGAGAACCTCCTTTGGTTCTGTGGGACGGAAAGATAGACTTTCTGTAAATATAGAGAGCTAATGCTGGCTTATGTTTTCTCTCGAGGGCAATAATAATAAAAATAATATTAAAATACTCCATTCAATTATTTGAATGAAAAAGTATGAATAAATCATATATTTAAGTGTTGTTTTTTCTTCTTTTTGGTATGCCAAAAGAATTCAATAATCATTAGTTCCATGCTAATACGAACTGTCAGTTATGGAAGTAACTTAAGTTAATATTTGCAAGTTCACTAGCAGTGTCTTATCAGAGATAGTTGTTGGGGCTACTGTGCAGACATACCAACACAATTTGTGCCCTTTCATTTTCACTTCAAAAACTCTTGAATGAATCTATGAACATATAAGAAAGCCTCAAATGATTTTCTAAGGTACTTTTAGTATTATATCCGATGGAAAGGAATTTGTGGTATTATATCCTTTAACTGTTCACAGATGCATGATATCATGCATCTATGCATGCATCTAATAAATAGACGACGAAGGAATATATACATAAAACAGATGAATAAGGAAGTTTTTCTGAAATTCTATGCGTACTATGTAGTAAGGTAGTGCCCGAGCGATTGAAACGCAACGTAACGGAAACAGCTGATGCGTTTAATCCGGGCAATATGAAATAAACATAAGGAATTGGATACTTTCCATGAAGCATTGGTTTTCCATCAGAACGACGCGACATAATGCGAAATAGCAAACAAAGGAGATTCTACTTCATCAGCCATACTTACCAGACGTTTCTTCATATGACCACTATCTTCTACATTTGATCCAGAATCTCGTTCAGAATACTTTTACTTCAGATGGAGGAACACATGGTAAAACATAAGCAAAGACATTTGTGATTTTCGGCGCTAGAGGAGCTACCTTCATGTACCCGTTGCTACATGAAGGCAGAACAAGAACTAAGTGTGAAGTTTCTCCTCGAAAGGTTTATATTCATTTCCAATGAAAAATACCACCTAAATGCTAGCGGAGATCCCAGTAGAACGTAACATGGAAATTACTAACGGGGAAATATTCGACAACAGACTTTAAACATTCCTGTCGAGATTGGGTTAAAATAGTTTTCCTTCCGAGGTAAAGTAAGAGTCCCCCCCCCATGGGTGCTACCTTTTCGTGGTGGGGGGGCTTGACGAGGTTACCCGTCATCCGTGATAAAGTCACTAAAAGTACCCACCAAAAAATATATGATGAGTGAGAATAAAAATAATAAATTAGGGGTGGGGATATACACCCCGACATGTGAGGGAGCCTCGACCTCATGCGGGCTTCTCTCCAGCATTCATGCTGGGGATAAGTCGCCAGGGCATTTTTCAGTGGTGGAACACTTGGCCACTGAAGAATCAAAAATTACAAGCGAAAAAATCAACGACGCAAGCATGTTCGCCCGAAGGCCAAAACTACTGCGAACTGCGCCTCAAAGAGTAGCCAAGCCTAATCAAGGCAGCGAGAAAACGTCGTGCAAGCAAACCTCCATCGAACGCTTTGCAACAGCGAAAAAGGTGCTTGTCCACAACATTCCTCCTACACAGGGCGATGGAGCGAACGATACCAGAAGCGTAGTGGAGGCTTCGGGCAGTGGAGTCATCGACCCGAAGTGCCATTCTCCAGGGGCCATTAAAAGTCATATACTGAACAACGTGGGAGGCGAAACCAATGATGCTCAACAACAACAAGACCCTCCTGCTGACAGTATATCGAGAACTTCACCTGAGGACGACCTGATAACGAAAATAGCCACTGACAGAAGTGAAGAAGAGCGTCTAACAAGGAACATAAGCGCTATAATAAAAGTGATGAGAAATTCAACAAATGTCCAAAAAAATGTCAACAAGGACATCAAAAATGGGATTGACGAATAGGAGGACCTCGTTGATAGGATCCAGCACTATCGCCCCAGGTGGCTACGGGCGGAGAGTCAATTGAAAGAGCTTAAGAAAGTTCCAGAAAATAAAGCTCCCTTCACCGAAAATTCTACTCCTCTCGTAAAAGGCAAAAGGGCGGCATGTAATCCACTTAAACCTGACCGTAGGAAAAGGGCGAAGGGGCCGATAACAGTCGAGACAGGAGACAACAGTCAAGGGGAGGAGAAAAATGATGGCTTTCAATTGGTGCGCTCTAAATCGCAACAGAAGGCTGCGAAGAAGATACAGCGAGCGACAACAAAAGATTCCAAACAGGCGCCCGAAAAGCAAGAAGGCACGAAACACAGCGCAATGCCAAAAAAGACCAGGAACAAGCAGCGCAGGGATGCTCTACTGATCAAGCCGTTAGACGGGAGAACTTACGTCGAGGTCCTCAAGGAAATCAGGCAAAATATGGAACCCGAAAAAAACGGTGTCTGTATACGAACAGTAAGAGTGACCAGAACAGGCGGTCTCCTCGTAGAACTCGGAGCGGAATCCACCGACAAGGGACAGTTCGAGAGCGCTGTCAAGGACACTCTGGGCTCTAAAGCTGTTATCTCGACATTACAGCCAATGGCCTCTTTGGAAATAAGAGACCTTGACTGCATTGCGGATGCCAAAGAAGTAGAAGATTCCATTAGGCTAATTCTTCCTACGGCAGAGAGCTTTAGGGTAAGGCTAACGCCTACCAACCCTAGAGGACAAAGGGCGGCAATAATAGACATCCCAGAGAAAGACGCTGTTCAACTCCTGGCCAAGGGGAAAATTAAAATCGGCTGGATTGTGTGCAGGATACGTCGGAGGGTTGATGCCTAACTTGATGCTACAAGTGCCTTAGCTTCGGACACATCTCCTTGAACTGCAAGGGGCCAGATCGAAGCAAACTGTGCTACAGGTGTGGCACTTCCGGCCATAAGGCGAAAGACTGCCCAAACGAACCCAGTTGCATCTTGTGCAATGATAAGGGACGGAAGTCTGAAGATCTTGCTCATATTCCAGGAAGTGGTAGGGGCCAGGAGTTCCAAGAGGCACTCAGCAAGAAAAGAGCAAAGACATGATCCAAGTCCTGCAAATCAACATACACCGTAGCTCAACCGCACAAGATTTACTAGACCAGGTTGCAAGAGAGAAAAAAGTTGACTTGTTGCTGATATCTGAGCAACACCACAACAAAGAGGAAGCTGGATGGTATTGTGATCGATCCAGCACCGCCGCCATCTAGGTACGTGATAGGGCTCTACCCACAGCTCGGACTTGTTTCAGCGGAAATGGCTTCGTGCTCATTGGGTGCGCCGATTTGACATTCATAAGCGTCTATTTCACGCCGAATGAGTCAATTTCACGTTTTCAGAGCAGGCTCGATGAACTGGAGGAGGCTGTCTCGAGCACGGAAGGCCGAATTCTTGTTGGCGGTGACTTTAACGCCAAGGCGATAGAATGGGGAATGCCTCTTCCAGACCCGAGAGGAAAAAGAATCCTAGAAATGGCGGCTAAGAGGCAACTTGTTATCATGAACGTTGGGAACACACCAACTTTTCGACGGGGAGGCTGCTTGGGAACTATTCCGGATGTGACATTTGCTTCGGAGTCCTTAGTGCCTAGGATACACAGATGGAGGGTACTGGAGGACTACTCGGCGAGCGATCATCAGTACATTGCTTTCGCAATTGGCGAGTGTGCTACTCGACGCGTAGCAACCCAACCCTCAACTGTAGGTTGGAATATATCTAAAATAGATGTCGACACGTTCGCCGCAGATCTCATGAGAGGTGAAACTATGACGGTAACAGGGGGAACCTCAGCTGAAAACATGGTGAACTCCACCATGAGCCTCATCAAGAATGCGTGCGACTGCTCTATGCTCAGGCGACGGCCTCGACACAATAAGCCTGCTGTATACTGGTGGTCGGCAGAAATCGCCGAAAAGCGGAGAGAATGTCACAAACTCCGCCGCGAATCTCAATGTTTAAAAAATCGAGACGAGTCACACTCCCGAACGCTGGCATACAGGTCGGCTAGAAAAGTTCTCCGTAGGTTAATTAACGAAAGCAAGGCTCGCTGCTGGCGCAACCTAGTTGAGGACATCGACAGAGGCCCGTGGGGGCTGGGTTACAAGCTTGCCATGCGGAAATTAGGAGCTGCAAGGAGGCCTTGTGTCCTTGAAACGGAAAAAATGGACCAGATTGTTCGAGCGCTCTTTCCTATGCATCCTATTCGTCCCGATGATGCAGATGTTGAATGTCCTGGAGAATGCCCACTTTTTACCGCCATCGAGCTGGATGATGCGGTGAAAGCTTTAAAATCGAAAAAGGCCCCAGGGCCAGACGGTATACCAGCGGAAGTGATACAGCTTGCACATCAACTTTGTCCTGACAAGCTGCTCACCACTTTCAATGCCTGTTTGCAGCAGGGCTCGTTTCCAAATTGCTGGAAAGAGGCGAGGCTCGTGCTGATCCACAAGGGGAAGGGGAACACGGAGCACCCATCTTCATATCGGCCCCTATGTAAGCTGAACGCCGCTGGGAAGGTGCTCGAGAGGCTCATTAGAGAAAGACTTGGAGAAGCCATTCGAACTGCCGGGGATCTGTCTCCTCGGCAGTACGGCTTCAGGGCTGGTCGATCCACAATTGGTGCAATAGCAGAGGTAGTGAGCGCGGTCCAGCAGGCAGAAGCCCACAATCATTACTCGAGACGAATAGTACTGCTCATAACACTAGATGTGAGAAATGCCTTCAACTCTGCTAGATGGACAGATATTCTTGGTGCTCTGGAATATTTCAGGGTGCCGAGGTATCTGATGCGGATATTGAAGGACTACCGACTACTAAGGAAACCGGAAACTCATCTATGACACATTGGGAGGCCGGCGAAGAATTGATTTGACATCAGGGGTGGCGCAAGGTTCCGTTCTGGGCCCGGACCTCTGGAATGTCTTGTACGATGAGCTTTTGAGGCTGCAGTTACCGGGGGAGTCGTACAATTATTATCTGCACGGGTAAATCGGAATGTGAATGTAAACAAAACATGTATGAATTAAAGCAGCCGGCGAGTAATCAAAATTTCATAACAAATCCCAATCGTATGGACGCAATTGCATAGCCGACATTGAATGCATCATTTTTCAAATAAAACTATATTTTAAGGAACACTGAACACTAGTCACTTAAATTTTTTACTGTCTATTGATTTTTAATTCACTCAATTCAATGCTATTCGAATTTTACACCATGCGCGAATTGATTCCGTGAAGGCGTACTTTTACAACCGCTTCAATACGATTTTACGCAACACTTTCTCCCGAGTAGTTTTCGATCGCCGACCTTTACGTTTTTTTCCGACCTCCTCTTCCCACCGCGTGCTACTCTTTTTTCTTTTAATATATTTTTTTTTTCTCTAAGCGCGTGCTTCACTTTTCGCGGCCCTCGACGAACCCCCCCGTTCCGGAAATAGAAAAACTGTCTTCTGACCTGAAGTGGTCGCCAGGTCGTAGGTCAGCTGACTTTCGACCTGTCCGCTGAACTTTCGACTGCGGGAAAAGATGGTGGCGCCTTCTTCAGGTCAGTAGTCACTACAGGGCAGCCTCTGCGATGTTGTCTACAACCTGGGGAGGCTGAAGGTCTGTCCGGTTTATGTGTTCCCGGGGAACAAGCAGGGATGAGGGTCTTGCAGACCTCGGAAGTCTCAAGAAGTAAAAGTATAAGGGTACTCTCTGCGGTTCTGGGTAAACAAAACCTGGGAACGCAAAAAAAATAGGTATGGTTGACATGCAATTAAATATGTACTAGCACTAAACAACAATTAACTAAACCTAACCCAAAAGAGGTAATAAAAAAACGACCCAAAAGGGGTATAAAGAAAAACAACCCAAAAGGGGTAAAAGGAGTATTAACCTAATAGAGGCAAAAGAAGTATTAACCCAATAGAGGTAGACAAGACCCTAAAAAAAGGTAAACGGACTCACCAACAAGGAAGGAAATAAAATGTGAATGTAAACCCACAAAGGTCAGACAGAAAACAGAGAGAAGAAGAAAAATTTAGGGTGCCTAGCTAACGCTACCTTAGCCGAAGAACTAACACCTATCTAAGTGTCTTTCCTTCCATCACCCTATTTTCCCAGGGAGAAAATAAGGCGCTCAGGGGTGCAATACCTAACACAGGACCAGCAGGTGTTTCGTCTCGTACCATCACAAAAGTTTTCGCGGTTTATTAATTTTACTTTACTCTACGAACCGAGGCAAGTGAGCAAACCCGTCAATGACAACGACCAAGCGGACGCATCCGCGATGCACAAGGCATTCAGCGCCGCGTAATTCCAGCGATGGCCGGCTGTCACGACGAATCGACCCACCCCTTATCACGCATAAAAAAAAACGAGAGTTCCTCCGATACATAAGAGTAAGGAGGGAGGTTGGTACTTTTGAGAGTCTATCTAGCGGCGTACGACACCACTAGTAGCCGTTCTTATCAAAAGCCCAACCGTCCTTACAGGTCATTCAACATAGGACAACACGTCGGAGAAACTCTATCACGTATCAATCAAATCAAAAAAAAAAATAGAGCGGAGAGTGAACGATACGGCTCGCGTGAAGCGACTCATTGGTGTTAGACACAAATTTTCACAACTCCGTGTGTGGGCGTCCTCATTCGGAGTACATCCGGATCGAATTGATCATGCTAGGTCAGAAACTGACCGAAAACTAACGGTTAGAGGGCCCCACGTTGGGCGCCATTGTAATGGATTTAATCCCTGTCGTCACGACGACGACTAAGGACTGAAGTCGGCCTCGCACCGACACTTGGACGTGCAGTCCTTGAGACGTGGCAACGAGTCGTACCCCGCGGGTCAACAACTCGGCCACTCGGAAGTTCACTCGCGTGGTGGCTGCTGGCTAACTAGCTCAGTGCGGCGAGGATTGCGGACGTGGGTCGGACCCAAGTGAACTTCCGCTCTTGGTTCCATTTGAACCAGCCACCGAAAAGCACGATTTACTATGCAACGTTTCTAAACAAATTACGTTACTTTACTCTAAATTTTTTTTTTTTTTTCCATCAAGATCCAAGAATCAAAGAATCCAACTCCCCGACTAACGCGCATTCACGAACCGATATTACCGCGGTGCCCGAAAACAGTCTACGTTAATTTCATGCGAACGTAAAACACGCGAACCCGAAAAACCGAACTAGTAGTCCGCGACACGACTACAAATTATTACCGGAACAAAACTACTGCACCGCGGAACCCGAACGACGAAACACAATTTTGGCCCTACATCCTCATGCACTTACCTTCGCGCCATTTCCTCCTGAAAGAAAAAGGTTGCTGGAAGGAAAGAGCGTTATTGTTTTCAGCACTTCATTTTATATATATATTTTTTTTTTATGGATCAAACAAACTATCGTGACTACAATCTTTACAAGCTATTCGGTCGCTTAAAGTATCGTCTTACATCACATGTAATTCTAGGTAATTCTAAATTAGAATTTTTCTTTTTATTATGAATTAGTTAGATGGTTGATTACTTAAATAGGTAATTCGCTTTATTATTTTATATTTTTATTTTATATATATATATATATATATATATATATATATATATATATTTTTTTATGTATATTAGGTTGTCATTTTCATTATATATTTATAATTTTCTTCTGTAAATTTTTTTTTTTTTTTTCCAAATACAACATCTTATCCTATTTGAGACGAATAGTCTTTGAATACTCCAACTCCTTTTAAATATGTTGACAATTATAAATTTAACATGAGTAATAATTTAATTTATCTATAACGATAGCAAGAAGAAAAATCTGGTTTAATTCACCGTTGATGTGTCAGATAATTGCAATATTCTGCAATATTAATCTTTAAACTTTTAAGATTGCCTTTTAAGGTTGTTGAAAAAATTTTAAATTATAAACATGAAAGTCAAATTATAAACATAGATTATTGGTCATGCTCAAACACAGACTTGCGTGAAAATATGAATTCAATTATAAATCAAAACTAGGTATTTCAAAAATTAAATCGGTTTTTCGAAGTTGTCACACGGTTACATTGACACTTGATTTAACCATACCGTGGCTTTAGCTTATAACTAAGTTTACACGTATAAATTAGATATAACAACTCACTAAAATTGGATGTTACTTTCCGTATTTCTTGTTGGTTACACATGCTGTTCTCTATATGCGACGATTGATATTTATTTAGATAGACATTTGAAAAATTTCTAAATTCAATTCTCCTTGCTTTAAATCGTATCAATGCGAATGAAACACATCCAGTAGACTAATTTTTGCAGCTCTTGTCAGCACTAGTTTTCCTTAAGCAATTTGCATTCCACATGTCATACACAGGCTTTTGCGTGATGAAATAATCTTTGATGAACATATCGGAGTATTTTAGAAAATTAATCTAAAATGGCTGTTGCTAACTTTATTCTTAGCGGCCATGAATCTTTCGCAGATTAAGTGCTAATGCGATGATGTATTGTTTCTTTGTATGTCAACTGCACCAAATCACTCGGTGAAACATAATTCGGATAATTATTTTCTGAGTGCTTAACTGAAGAAGCTGCGCATAAAAACATGCGAAATTGCTTATTTGAAACTACCAAAACAATATGAAGCAAGCACACTTTTCAACTTCGTTGTCAACTTGTTCTAACTGTAAGTTTGATACTTGGCTCCTCGAAGCGAATTTCATTATTTTAAAGTTTTTCTGTTTTCATTTATTGTTTGATCATCTTTCTTTCGCCGTTTTGCTTATATTCCAAGATACGAAATAGATATACTGAGAGATGCCGGTCGGCCCGGTAAAATCATCCGTACAAATTTAGCGTTCACTTTACGGAGCAATTTTCATTATTTCGTGCACAGACTTACAATTATTATCTGCACGGGTAAATCGGAATGTGAATGTAAACAAAACATGTATGAATTAAAGCAGCCGGCGAGTAATCAAAATTTCATAACAAATCCCAATCGTATGGACGCAATTGCATAGCCGACATTGAATGCATCATTTTTCAAATAAAACTATATTTTAAGGAACACTGAACACTAGTCACTTAAATTTTTTACTGTCTATTGATTTTTAATTCACTCAATTCAATGCTATTCGAATTTTACACCATGCGCGAATTGATTCCGTGAAGGCGTACTTTTACAACCGCTTCAATACGATTTTACGCAACACTTTCTCCCGAGTAATTTTCGATCGCCGACCTTTACGTTTTTTTCCGACCTCCTCTTCCCACCGCGTGCTTCTCTTTTTTCTTTTAATATATTTTTTTTTTCTCTAAGCGCGTGCTTCACTTTTCGCGGCCCTCGACGAACCCCCCCGTTCCGGAAATAGAAAAACTGTCTTCTGACCTGAAGTGGTCGCCAGGTCGTAGGTCAGCTGACTTTCGACTTGTCCGCTGAACTTTCGACTGCGGGAAAAGATGGTGGCGCCTTCTTCAGGTCAGTAGTCACTACAGGGCAGCCTCTCCGATGTTGTCTACAACCTGGGGAGGCTGAAGGTCTGTCCGGTTTATGTGTTCCCGGGGAACAAGCAGGGATGAGGATCTTGCAGACCTCGGAAGTCTCAGGAAGTAAAAGTATAAGGGTAGAGCCCAGATCAGATAGGGTACTCTCTGCGGTTCTGGGTAAACAAAACCTGGGAACCCAAAAAAAATAGGTATGGTTGACATGCAATTAAATATGTACTAGCACTAAACAACAATTAACTAAACCTAACCCAAAAGAGGTAATAAAAAAACGACCCAAAAGGGGTATAAAGAAAAACAACCCAAAAGGGGTAAAAGGAGTATTAACCTAATAGAGGCAAAAGAAGTATTAACCCAATAGAGGTAGACAAGACCCTAAAAAAAAGGTAAACGGACTCACCAACAAGGAAGGAAATAAAATGTGAATGTAAACCCACAAAGGTCAGACAGAAAACAGAGAGAAGAAGAAAAATTTAGGATGCCTAGCTAACGCTACCTTAGCCGAAGAACTAACACCTATCTAAGTGTCTTTCCTTCCATCACCCTATTTTCCCAGGGAGAAAATAAGGCGCTCAGGGGTGCAATACCTAACACAGGACCAGCAGGTGTTTCGTCTCGTACCATCACAAAAGTTTTCGCGTTTTATTAATTTTACTTTACTCTACGAACCGAGGCAAGTGAGCAAACCCGTCAATGACAACGACCAAGCGGACGCATCCGCGATGCACAAGGCATTCAGCGCCGCGTAATTCCAGCGATGGCCGGCTGTCACGACGAATCGACCCACCCCTTATCACGCATAAAAAAAAACGAGAGTTCCTCCGATACATAAGAGTAAGGAGGGAGGTTGGTACTTTTGAGAGTCTATCTAGCGGCGTACGACACCACTAGTAGCCGTTCTTATCAAAAGCCCAACCGTCCTTACAGGTCATTCAACCTAGGACAACACGTCGGAGAAACTCTATCGCGTATCAATCAAATCAAAAAAAAAATAGAGCGGAGAGTGAACGATACGGCTCGCGTGAAGCGACTCATTGGTGTTAGACACAAATTTTCACAACTCCGTGTGTGGGCGTCCTCATTCGGAGTACATCCGGATCGAATTGATCATGCTAGGTCAGAAACTGACCGAAAACTAACGGTTAGAGGGCCCCACGTTGGGCGCCATTGTAATGGATTTAATCCCCGTCGTCACGACGACGACTAAGGACTGAAGTCGGCCTCGCACCGACACTTGGACGTGCAGTCCTTGAGACGTGGCAACGAGTCGTACCCCGCGGGTCAACAACTCGGCCACTCGGAAGTTCACTCGCGTGGTGGCTGCTGGCTAACTAGCTCAGTGCGGCGAGGATTGCGGACGTGGGTCGGACCCAAGTGAACTTCCGCTCTTGGTTCCATTTGAACCAGCCACCGAAGAGTCCGATTTACTATGCGACGTTTCTAAACAAATTACGTTACTTTACTCTAAATTTTTTTTTTTTTTTTTTTCATCAAGATACAAGAATCAAAGAATCCAACTCCCCGACTAACGCGCATTCACGAACCGATATTACCGCGGTGCCCGAAAACAGTCTACGTTAATTTCATGCGAACGTAAAACACGCGAACCCGAAAAACCGAACTAGTAGTCCGCGACACGACTACAAATTATTACCGGAACAAAACTACTGCACCGCGGAACCCGAACGACGAAACACAATTTTGGCCCTACATCCTCATGCACTTACCTTCGCGCCATTTCCTCCTGAAAGAAAAAGGTTGCTGGAAGGAAAGAGCGTTATTGTTTTCAGCACTTCATTTTATATATATATATATATTTTTTTTATGGATCAAACAAACTATCGTGACTACAATCTTTACAAGCTATTCGGTCGCTTAAAGTATCGTCTTACATCACATGTAATTCTAGGTAATTCTAAATTAGAATTTTTCTTTTTATTATGAATTAGTTAGATGGTTGATTATTTAAATAGGTAATTCGCTTTATTATTTTATATTTTTATTTTATATATATATATATATATATATATATATATATATATATATATATATATATATTTTTTTTTTTTTATGTATATTAGGTTGTCATTTTCATTATATATTTATAATTTTCTTCTGTAAATTTTTTTTTTTGTTTGTTCCAAAGACAACATCTTACCCTATTTGAGACGAATAGTCTTTGAATACTCCAACTCCATTTAAATATGTTGACAATTATAAATTTAACATGAGTAATAATTTAATTTATCTATAACGATAGCAAGAAGAAAAATCTGGTTTAATTCACCGTTGATGTGTCAGATAATTGCAATATTCTGCAATATTAATCTTTAAACTTTTAAGATTGCCTTTTAAGGTTGTTGAAAAAATTTTAAATTATAAACATGAAAGTCAAATTATAAACATAGATTATTGGTCATGCTCAAACACAGACTTGCGTGAAAATATGAATTCAATTATAAATCAAAACTAGGTATTTCAAAAATTAAATCGGTTTTTCGAAGTTGTCACATGGTTACATTGACACTTGATTTAACCATACCGTGGCTTTAGCTTATAACTAAGTTTACACGTATAAATTAGATATAACAACTCACTAAAATTGGATGTTACTTTCCGTATTTCTTGTTGGTTACACATGCTGTTCTCTATATGCGACGATTGATATTTATTTAGATAGACATTTGAAAAATTTCTAAATTCAATTCTCCTTGCTTTAAATCGTATCAATGCGAATGAAACACATCCAGTAGACTAATTTTTGCAGCTCTTGTCAGCACTAGTTTTCCTTAAGCAATTTGCATTCCACATGTCATACACAGGCTTTTGCGTGATGAAATAATCTTTGATGAACATATCGGAGTATTTTAGAAAATTAATCTAAAATGGCTGTTGCTAACTTTATTCTTAGCGGCCATGAATCTTTCGCAGATTAAGTGCTAATGCGATGATGTATTGTTTCTTTGTATGTCAACTGCACCAAATCACTCGGTGAAACATAATTCGGATAATTATTTTCTGAGTGCTTAACTGAAGAAGCTGCGCATAAAAACATGCGAAATTGCTTATTTGAAGCTACCAAAACAATATGAAGCAAGCACACTTTTCAACTTCGTTGTCAACTTGTTCTAACTGTAAGTTTGATACTTGGCTCCTCGAAGCGAATTTCATCATTTTAAAGTTTTTCTGTTTTCATTTATTGTTTGATCATCTTTCTTTCGCCGTTTTGCTTATATTCCAAGATGCGAAATAGATATACTGAGAGATGCCGGTCGGCCCGGTAAAATCATCCGTACAAATTTAGCGTTCACTTTACGGAGCAATTTTCATTATTTCGTGCACAGACTTACAATTATTATCTGCACGGGTAAATCGGAATGTGAATGTAAACAAAACATGTATGAATTAAAGCAGCCGGCGAGTAATCAAAATTTCATAACAAATCCCAATCGTATGGACGCAATTGCATAGCCGACATTGAATGCATCATTTTTCAAATAAAACTATATTTTAAGGAACACTGAACACTAGTCACTTAAATTTTTTACTGTCTATTGATTTTTAATTCACTCAATTCAATGCTATTCGAATTTTACACCATGCGCGAATTGATTCCGTGAAGGCGTACTTTTACAACCGCTTCAATACGATTTTACGCAACACTTTCTCCCGAGTAGTTTTCGATCGCCGACCTTTACGTTTTTTTCCGACCTCCTCTTCCCACCGCGTGCTTCTCTTTTTTCTTTTAATATTTTTTTTTTTTTCTCTAAGCGCGTGCTTCACTTTTCGCGGCCCTCGACGAACCCCCCCGTTCCGGAAATAGAAAAACTGTCTTCTGACCTGAAGTGGTCGCCAGGTCGTAGGTCAGCTGACTTTCGACCTGTCCGCTGAACTTTCGACTGCGGGAAAAGATGGTGGCGCCTTCTTCAGGTCAGTAGTCACTACACGATGAAGAAAGACAAAAATTAATGCCACTTTTAAAACACTTTTCAGACATATTTTATAGCGAAGAATCGGACTTATCTTTCACAAATGCCATTAAACACGAAATCAGAACTACCAATAATATTCCGATTGCGGCAAAAACATACAGATATCCGTACGTTCATAAGGATGAAGTACGTAGACAAATTAAGGAGATGTTACAAAACAACATAATAAGACCTAGCAAATCCCCTTATTCGGCACCAGTTTGGATAGTACCAAAAAAAATGGATGCGAGTGGGAAAGGACTGTGGAAGGGGAAGTGGAGACTCGTCATCGACTATCGAAATCTCAATGAAGTTACGATTGATGACAAATACCCAATCCCTAATATTGACGAAATCCTAGAGAAGCTCGGGAGAAGTCAATATTTCACTACACTAGACTTAGCTAAAGGCTTCTATCAAATAGAGATTACTGAAAAGGACATCCATAAAACTGCGTTCAGTGTAGAAGGTGGACACTACGAGTTCCTGCGAATGCCATTCGGACTTAAGACAGCCCCCGCTACATTTCAGCGCCTTATGAATAACATCCTCTCTGACTATATCAACAAAATCTGTTTGGTTTACCTTGACGATGTTATAATCTTTTCCACTTCCTTACAGGAACACATAGAATCCTTACAAAAGATCTTCAAAAGATTCAGAGAAACCAACTTGAAAGTTCAGTTGGACAAGTCTGAATTCTTTGAACGAGAAACTGCTTTTCTTGGACATATAGTCACCCGAGATGGGATAAAGCCGAATCCAGAGAAAGTAGAGTGCGTCCAGAAATTTCCGATCCCAAAAACCCCAAAACAAATAAAGCAATTCCTCGGACTCGCTGCATATTACTGAAAATTCATTAAGGACTATTCGAAAATAATAAAGCCTGTGACTAAAAACTTAAAAAAGGACGCAAAGCTAGATATAACTGACGCCGAATATACTCAGGCATTCGAAACAATTAAAACCCTCCTAACTAATGAGCCAATTCTAACTTATCCCGATTTTAACAAAACATTCGTTCTAACAACAGATGTGAGTAAATACGCCCTCGGCGCAGTCCTCTCACAAGAAGGACGCCCTATCAGCTACGCAAGCTGCACACTTAATGAGCATGAGATCAACTATAGTGTTATCGAAAAGGAACTCTTGGCGATAGTATGGGCTACAAAGTATTTCCAACCATACCTCTTCGGAAGGAAATTCATCATTGAAACCGACCATAGACCTTTAACTTGGCTCTTTTCCATTAAAGAACCCAACTCCAAACTAGTCAGATGGAGACTAAAACTTTCTGAATTTGACTATACGATAAAATATAAAGAAAGAGCAAAAAACATAAATGCTGACACCCTGTCTAGCATACCCAAACCTGAAGTAAACTTAGTCCAAAATCATACTAATATCCCTACGAGCAGTTCATGCATTAACGTCTTTAAAACCCAAATAATTATTAATAAATCAAATTCAGGATCACTCAGAATAAAAAAGAAAAAATTTTTTGATAAAAATAGGATCATAATCAATACTAAACAACTAGATGAACCAGATGCCATTACATTATTGAAGAACCACTTCAATCCAAACGGTTTAAATGCTATTCTCATTGAAAATGAAGACTTCTTTCAAACTTTATACTCCGCGTTTAGTAATAACTTTATTACTAACGATAAATTTAAAATCACTAGATGTAGCGTCCTCCTAGAAGATGTAATAGATGAGGAAAAATTAGTTAAGATTATAGAAGAAGAGCATCTAAAGAATAATCATCGAGGAATCGAAGAAGTGATTAAAGAATTGAAACTAAAGTACTACTGCCCAAAACTAGCAGACAGAGTCACAAACTTCATAAATAATTGCGTAATCTGTAACTACGAGAAATACGCTCGAAACCCTCCTAAGCCTCTATTTAAAATAACAGAAACCCCACAAAAGCCCGGAGACATTATTCATGTAGATGTGTTTTACACGCTAAAAAAACTCCTATTTTTAACTATAATCGATAAATTTTCTAAACATGCATGTGCGATTAAAATCATCGGAAGAACTTGGACTGAGTTCAGAAGAGCACTTGCATATTATTTTAGTCAGTTCGGCACGGTAAAGAAAATCGTAGTCGATAATGAGCTAGGATTTAAAGCAATTCCTTTGAGAAAATTTCTCTCAGACGAAAATGTCGAGATCCACTACACGTCTAACAGTAATCATACGTCCAATGCAGATGTGGAAAGATTCCACAATACGATTAACGAACATATTCGTCTTCTGAAACATGATCCCATTAATAATCAGGGCACTGTTGAAGAAAAAATTCTGAAGATAATTTCGTTTTACAACAATACCATACATTCTTCTACGAACAGGAAACCCATTAATTTCGTTAACGGAAATATCCATCAAAATGAATATCCTGCAATACATACAATGTTGCATCAAAAGAAAGAAAAAATTATTAATAAACTTAACCAAAATCGGAAAAATGTTGAAATCGAAACAGGACCAAATTTTATCAGGGGAATTAGAGGAGGTAAAAATCATTCTAAATTTAGAAAAATCAATTCTGAAAGGTTGGTAGACTTAGATAACCAAAACAAATACTTTCGAACCCGTGTGAAAACTAAAAAGAAATACCAGAATTTGGACCACCCAACAATAAAATCAAAATTTGATAAGAAAAAGAATAAAAATCGTCCATCAACCTCTCAACCCCTTGCCAGTAACTAAACCTTTACAAACTTCACAGGAAAATGTCACCACTATTGATAATAGCCTTTTGGACCGTGACAAAAGCCCAGACGATAGACATCCAGGACCTCAACGTAAACAACGGATATATCCCTATCAAAACAGGCGATGTAAGACCTATCGATTACTACAACCACGTCTTACACATCATCAACACAACAGAATACGAACGAACAATAGAACTTATTCGACGAAATATCGATACCCTATCAGCCTCTACAACAGAATCTAAAAGTATATTACAAACTGTTAATAGAAATTTAGAATTATTAGAAACAAAAATAAATAACCTTACTCCTCATCCGAGACGCAAACGCGGACTGATAAACATTTTAGGCAAAAGACTAAAATACATTGCTGGAACCATGAACAACGATGACAGAACAAACATTGAAAACTCAATAAGTAAAATTTCTGGAAACGAAGGGAAACTTGCTGAGAAATTCAAGGAAACCATAATAACTAATAACTTCCTTTCGACTCAGATTAAGAACATAACAAGGCATATAAATACTCAACAAATCATAATAACTAACTATCTAAATAAGTTTAAAGAACTAAATCAAAACAGCATAACAACCCTCAGAGACGAGCTCAACTTCCTTCAGCAAGTCTACCAAATCGACAATGACATCTTCCTATTACGAAATCACATAACGGACATCGAACAAACAATATCATCAAGCAGGATAGGACTGATTACTAGAAGAATACTTACTAAGACAGAACTCGAACTCATAGACGACTTTGAACAGTACCTGAACATAAAAACAGCTGTTTCATCGCATAACAACATTATTACTATCATTTTGGCAATACCGAAATATTCTACCGAATCTTAAGCAAAAATAATTCTTGAACCAATTTCAAACATCCAAAATAGGTCTTTGTTATTAATACCAATACAATAATAACAATAAGCCCCTACAATCAAATTTATAATGTAAATGTTAAAAACAATTAGAGGAAATAAAAGATAAACATATCAGAAGCATTATAGAACCCAGTACGAAAATATTCAATTACCAATAAATTAAGCAAATTGTACCTGGCATTTTAATCAATTAAAACTTTTATGAAGAAATAGAACATAATTGTAATAATGATAACAATCCATGGAAAATTTATGATTAAATTTGGGAATTGGAAAATTGAAACATTAAATAAAACCTATTCGAACGTTTACTTCGAAATATTCGATAAAGTAGTTCTGCCAAAATTGATTTATTCCATTAAAAAGAATAAAACTATACCTGATGTCCAAATCAAAAAATTATACCTGAAAGATTTAAATAACGAAAAATATATATATAAACATAAGTTCTGATGTTATAATTATTATTATAGTAATATTGAATAAATATATAATAAATAGATTGAATATATGTAAATAAATATAAATAATATAGTAATAAATTGATTATTATGTACGTATACATGAACCGTAAACACCGTAAAGTTTTCATTTCGTCGGAGCCTCAATCTAACGGTGGGGGTGCTACACTTACGCAAATCAAATTAATACAAACAAAGTAGGCATTGACATATTGAATTCAATTGAATTAAAACGAAGTAGGCATTGATATTTTGAATTCAATTGAATTAAAACAAAGTAGACATTGACATTTTGAATTGAATGAAATCGAATCAAGTAGGCGACGAGTGGTATAAATAGAAGTGGAATTGTCTCGAAGAGTTAGTTCTTCGCGTCAAAGGTACGGACAAGCCTCAATCTCCTTTCGCCCAATGTGAGGCTGCATTGGGGTGCCTTTTTGAAATACTGGGAATTTAATAAATAAAGTTGGTATTATAAAATAAAACAAGAGTTTTATTTATCCATCGAAGAAACATAAATGCGAAGCTCAATTTTTACTGTGTTTTTTTTTTCAATTAGCAAACGGTGGTAGCACCTTACAAAATTTTAAATTTGCTTCTAATTGAAGCAACAAGTTCATATTTCACTTTCACACAATTTTTCAAATCATACTCTTGGGCACTGAGATTTTTTTAGTTAAAATTTTTGCTCTCAGCGAACAAAATAAAAATGTTATTTTTGGTAACAATTCCAATGTTCGTAATTGAAATAACTGAAAAAACTTCCTTTTAATTTTGCGTTTTATAAATTTTATTTGTCGTAATTTTGACATTTGTCATATGAACATTAATGTTCCCCGCATCGCGTGCATTGTAAATTGAATGCGTTGCGCTACGACGAGCAAGAATCGCATCGCCGTTACGCAGTATTCTATCGGGGCCTTAAAGGCCGAAATACAATAACTTGGAACTTGAAATAAAAAATTTAAATTGGTTATAAAAGGGTTTGTTTTTGATGCTCCTGCAAGGGCATTTATGACATCAACAATGTCCAATAATTCTTATCATGGATGTCCATTTTGTAATCAAGTAGGTAGTCGAATCAATAGAAAAATTTGATATTAACATCCTTTGGAGGACAGATGAAAGCTTTTTGTGTCCTACTGATATAGATCACCATAGCTTACAGCAGAGACAAACCATATTTACTGGAAACTTGTAGTATAAAATTATTATCACAATTCCCATACGATCTCCTACATTTAATTGATATCGGTGTAAGCAAAACAAATTATGAACGGTACAATAGATGAAAACTCTAATATTTCGAATGAAGCATAAGCGAAGCATTCAGTGAAAATGTTACAATTAGTAAAGTCAGTCCCTAAGGAATTCAGCAGCAAACCAAGGAGTTTTGAAGAACTTCCAAAGTGGAAAGGTACAGAGTTTCGTCAATTAATTTTATACACATACATTGTAATATTTAAGGACATTTTTGAGAAGCAGTTATATGAACATTACTTACTGCTGTGTTGTGCATATCGGATTTGTCTTGATTCTGACCTATGACGGTTGTACTTAAAGAAATGCTGAACTTGTTTGTAAAAAATGTTCCCACATTTTATGGAGAATGGGCGCCGGTTAACCCTTCGGAAAATCATGTTCGTGTGGAGTTAAGATTCCTGTTAAGTCTATTCTGGAGCAATGAAAATTATTTCGTAATTTTATTAATGCAATGACCAAATAATGTCTATGAGTATTTGAATACCTCATACGAATCAAAGAAAAACATGTGGTTGAATGATAGCACGCATGTATTGTAATGTTTGTTAGCATACTTCAGATCAAGAAATTTTTTGCCATTTATATATACTACGTATGGGTATTTTAATGTAAGTGCTAGTGAATTTATGTCAATAAGCTATCATTTTGGGAACTGTGGACAAACATTTATGCAAAGGACCTCTATACTTTATACCTCTATGCGTATAAGGATTTTATCACAATTTAAACCAGGTCAAAGTACGACGGAACACTCTGTAATATAATCCAGGATGCACTGCAAATTGTGAAAATTGTGAACAATATTGATTCCGAAGTTCGTTTTGGTGTTGCCGCAGGCCAAAATTAACTCTGGGTGGCTTGGGTCCGCCGGGCCTTGCTTTGTGGGTCTCGAGGACGCGTTTCGGCTGCATACAGCCATCTTCAGCTCGTTCTCGAGCTCTCGAATATTGATTCCTTTGACAAGTATAGGAAGTATGGACCAGCATCTAAATGGGACGGAGACGGGGGTTGAAATTGGAATAATGTATCTTGGTGTGGTGTTGGATGGCAGGCTCAAGTGGAATGGACACATTAAGGTCGTTTCTGCAAAGTCCAACAAAGCTGTGGTGCTGTGCATAAACACATTCAAATAAATCTACCGTTTAGCATGCCTCTGTTGTCACTACAAGGAGTGAAGGTTGAAAGTTTCATTAAGGTGAAAATGAACCCCAAATTGGGAATGAGGACAAAGTTAAATTAACCAGGGTGTCTCTATTCATATGTGCAAGTTTTCACAACAAATGTTGTTTTGTACTGTGTGCACGATGGAATAAAGCATTCAATGTAAACATCATAGCGCAGAATGAGAATAGATGATGATTTCAAGACATTTGAGGGAACAAAAATTGGAGTAGTGGAGTCTGGCTACAAATATTAAAATCCGATGGGAAGTATGCCAAGCATATTTCTAGTAGCGGTTCATGCTATCGCTGTAGCGCACAATTCAGGATATACAAAGGTAAATTTGAAGCATCCCAAAAACGACATTCAAGTTTAGAGTGTTATGAGAAATAAGCAGAAAAATTAGGGAACAAATCATCAATTCACAAGTATCCAAAGGAAAATTAGAAGAAAATACGCAATAGGTACTAGAGAAGACTTGAAGGGACAAAAAACTTCAAATTTCCAAACATTATTTTGATATGAAAAAGCGTCGTGCGTGCATCGAATTCGGAAAGAGAAAGCTAAATATCTTTAAAAAAATTTCCAAATATCTTAGAAAATGGGCTTTAAAGCGACCAGCGAGTGCAGATTCTGTAATCTAGCGGAGAAGACACCAATTAATCTGCTCGCTAATTGCGAAGTACTACCCCATAGAAGCTTTATCACTTCTAGGAAGCTGCTTCCTTGTCAACGAGGAATTCGGACGCCTCAAGCCAAAGCTGATCATTAAAATTTTTAGAAACATCAATCTACTTAAGGCACTCTAGGAGCACTGGAATCGAGATCAATAATAAATCATCAAAGGCTGGCGCGATCAACACTTAAGACCGAAACACAATACTGCGAGATTGCCACACGAGAGCGCGACGAGAGTCTCGCAGCAAATGTCAACCCGTTTTCGTAACATGCGTTTGTATACGACATACAATGATTGCGATGCGTCGATGCGAGGCGAAAAATATTCGGAAAATTGAAAAATCCTCGCAACGAGGTGCGTTGACGTTTGTCAACGTGCAGCAAATATCAAGCAGTTTTCGGAATGAAAACTTTTCATCGAAATGAATTTTGAATGAAAATTTCGTGCATCCTTGTTGAGGCTATTATTCGCCAAACGAAGGAAAATTCCAAATTCAAATTAAAAAAATAAAACAATTTTAATCAAATTTTGCATCGCGTGCATTGCAAATTGAACGCGTTGCGTGACGACGAGCGAAAAACGCATCGCGTTCGCATACTTGAAATCAAAGTTGTTTGAAAATGATTTAAGTGTCAACTATATGTTGGGGTAATATTTTCATTTGAGTATTTCACGTATTGGTTATAAAAAACGTGCAAATAAAAGAATATAACAATTGTTTTTTTGTAGTTGTTCAAAAAGCTTTCTAATTAGCACAGCATCCCCTACATGCTCGGTAAGGATATGAATTTTTTCCATTTGGTACAATGGGTACTAATTTGTGAATCTTGAGAAAGCATTTCTGTTGGGTCATATCTCGGTGCTCGTCTTGTACTTTCTATCGCGTTCGAAGGTTGTGCATCCTCGATGTAGGGTTTTCGAGTTTGTCTATAAGTGCTCTGTAAACTGGAAACAAATATTTTTTTATATGTTAGTTTATTATTATTTAGTTTTTTTACGAGGAATGAATTGAAAGAGCAGCATTCGAAAAGTAAAGCACTGCTTCTTTTGTCCATTTCGTGGTTTTTCGAAGAATATTATAATAAGACATATATTGGTCTGCGATCAACCCTTTCATATAATTGTTGTATTCGAAAATATATTTGGTTTTTGTTTTCGTTTTTGACCAATGTGTCAAGTTTACCATTTCTGCTGAGTGAATGGTTGAAATGGTTCTTACTAGTGGGATTTTCTTTGCTTGACATACACCTGTGACAAGCAAAGACTTGTCATAGGTCCAAAAGGACAACTTGTCCCTTTCTCGCAAATTTTCTTTCACGTTCATTTAATTTAATGTTTAAATTTTGCGGAAAATCTCTATTTGACCTAATTTTTCCAAAAACTCTCGTAGTCTGTTGCAGTAATTCGGCTGTATTGACGTTATTGTAATAATTATCCACGTTAATGTGAAGATGCAATTCCGTTTAATTACGTAAAATTGATAAATCTTGTAATCTTCTTGCTGTGCGGCAATATACTTGGAAGTTGTAAATGCGTCCTGATGTTGCTTCGCCGCGCATTCTCACTATGATTCCGTATTTTAATAGTTTTGCGGGACTAAGAGTGAGGAAAGATAATCTAACTCGCCACGGTATTATGTCTTCATCCAGTGACAGTTTGCTATGGCGTATACAGTGTGGAATTCGTTTTGTACATAATTTGAAACTACCCTAATTTTTAATAACTTGCCTGTCTTGTAATACAACATTGAAAAAGTGGAACATTCTCCATACTTGGACAAATCTATTGCGATTCATTATATTTGGAAAAATTGGGGTGAGGTGACCAATAGTTATATATCATCTTGATGTGTTCGTCCCATCAAAATACTTAAACCAAAAACTTTTTCATTTCTGTCACTGTGACATCGACACATCTCAGTGTTTTATATTCTTTATACCTGAAGTTCGTTTGGTTGTTGCCGCAGGCCAAAATTAATACTGTGTTGCTTGGGTCCGCCGGGCCTTGCTTTGTTGGTTTCGAGGACGCGCTTGTTTGTATACAGCCATCTTCAGCTTGTTCTGACGCCTTTGTCGCGGTGTGCATCTTTTTATAGGTGCAATTTTTATCGGAGGGATACGTCGGGTTAATTAGGCGTTAATGAGGGTTATGAAGTTTGGGTCTTTTCAGGGTCGTGGGACTATCGTTGTCGCGTTCGTCGCGTTTTCTTTTCTTGATAAGGATTGAGTCGAGGACTGAAAATATTGTGTCGGAGTTGGTCATTATTTATTCGTTGATTATATTTCCATAGGTTTTTTTGTGTTTGTAGATCTCTAGTTTCTCTAATACGTCAAGACTAAGTCCCTTCTTTTGTTTGTGTAGTAGCGTCATTGAATTTGTCATGGTATCGGGTTTGTGTGTGTGATTCTGTAGGTGTGTTGCGTAGTTGGAGTCTGTTTTGTTATGTGTATACGAACGTATGTGCTCCTTATATCTAGTTGTTAGTTTCCGTGTCGTTTTTCCTATGTATACCATGTCGCAGTCCCTGCATGTTAGTTTGTATATGCCGCTGTTGTTGTATGTTGGTGAGTTGTTGGGCTTCGTTGTTAGTTTGTTTCCGATGTTGTTGTTGGTTTTGAATGCGGTATGTAGTTTGTATTTTTTGAAGAAGCTTGCCAGTTGGTATGTCTCCTTGCCTTCGTACGTCAATGTGGTCCATTTGTGTGCGTCCTTTGGTTCGTCTGATGGTTGGCGTTTTTTCTTCTTTTGCTGTGCGATCAGTTTGTTTATGTCACGTTCCTTGTATCGGTTATTATCGGCTATCTTATATATGTTGTTTAATTCGTCGGTGCAGTAGTCGTGTAGAGTAGAGTGTAGTCTCTGCACCATTGATCTGTATGCTGCTAGTTTATGTTGGTCGGGATGGTTAGATGAAGCGTGTATGGTGTGGTCCGGAGTAGTCGGTTTCCTGTAAATTTTGTGTTCCAAATGGGCTTCTCTGCGTATGATGGTTAGGTCCATGTAGTTGAGTTCTCTGTTCGACTCTTTCTCCATGGTGAACTTTATGTTGGGGTAGATGTTGTTCATATACGTGAGGAGTTCGTCTTCCCTATTTGAGTTGATGATAATAAAGCAGTCGTCCACATACCGTTTGTAGTATACGATTTTGAATTTTCCCACTATTTTTGGTATGTGAACTTCCTCTATGCTTTGCAGGAATACTTCAGACATTATAGATGATATTGGGTGTCCCATTCGTAGTCCGTCTTCTGCAATGTAGATGTTGTTGTCGAACTCAAAGTAGTTCTGCTGGAGTGTGATCCTGACGAGGTTCACCAGTTCTTCAGTGAATCGTCGGCTGTTGTTTAGTTGTATTTTTTCTCTTGCGAAAGCCAGCGTTTCATCTACGGGTATGGACGTGTAGAGGTTGGTGATTTCCAACGAAAGAAGCCGATAATTGTTGTTCAGTGTTAAAGATTTGGTCGAGGTGGATAGTTCCTGACTGTTTTTGATGGTGTATACGTGTTCAAAGTTGAGGACGTCTACCAGTACAGATGGTAGATGTTTTGACAGTTTGTAGGCGGGGGCTGGACGGTAGTTGACGATGGGTCTGATGGGGATGTTGGGCTTGTGTCTTTAAATCTTTAACACTGAACAACAATTATCGGCTTCTTTCGTTGGACATCACCAACCTCTACAAGAAATGTGACATAAACAAACTGATCGCACAGCAAAAGAAGAAAAAACGCCAACCATCAGACGAACCAAAGGACGCACACAAATGGACCACATTGACGTACGTAGGCAAGGAGACATACCAACTGGCAAGCTTCTTCAAAAAATACAAACTACATACCGCATTCAAAACCAACGACAACATTGGAAACAAACTAACACCGAAGCCCAACAACTCACCAACATACAACAACAGCGGCATATACAAACTAGCATGCAGGGACTGCGACATGGTATACATAGGAAAAACGACACGGAAACTAACAACTAGATATAAGGAGCACATACGTTCGTTTACACATAACAAAACAGACTTCAACTACGTAACACACCTACAGAATCACACACACGAACCCGATACCATGGCAAATTCAAGGACTGCATAATTGATTGATTACTGTCGGGTATGGTGCACGTCAACCCTTACAGGTTTATTTTGCCCCCGCTTCCGGTGCACCTAGAGCGCCTCAAGCAGATCGATCTTCCTCAAAAAGTCAATGATTTGCTTCGGCCTCAGGCGTCCCTAATCCTCCTCGACAAGGAAGCAACTTCCCAGACTGTCTCTTCTTCTGCGGAACAGCGTGTCGCAGTGTGCCAGCAGATGCACCGGTGTCTCCTACGGAAGATCACAAAATCTGCACTCATCATTCGCTGTCAAGCCCATCTTTTTGAGATGCCCTCCGAGTGTGCAGTGCCCCGTGAACATCCCAGTCAGGACCCTTAGCTTTCTTTTATTCATTTCGATGCACGCTCGAAACTTTTTTTCACCATAAACGTCGAGGAACAGCTTCGACATTCGAAGCCCTGGAAGTCCATTCCAGAGCCTATTGCATTCTCTATCCTCATTTTCCTTTAGGGCCCTGTGAATGAGATTCATTTCAATTGCGCTAAAGGGTTCAGGACCGATGAATGCTGTCGATGCTCCTTTCCTCGCCAGTTGGTCCGCCTGCTCATTACCCTTGAAACCTACGTGCCCCGGCACCCAGTATAGGGTAACTCTATTGTCCGCACTCAATTTGTTAAGTGCATTGCAACAATCTAGAACCATTCTCGATGTAATCACCGGGGATTCTAGTGCTTTTAGTGCTGCTTGGCTATTGGATATTATAGCTATAGTTTTGCCTTTGTATCCTCTGTCTATGCTGAGTCGTGCGCTTACAGCAATGGCATAAACCTCAGCCAGAAAGATACTTGGCATACTTCCCATCGGTTGGTAGTATTTGGTGTCAGGCCCAAATACTCCAATTCCCGTTCCCTCAGATGTCTTGGAACCATCCGTATACCACTTGATCGCATTCCGTCTTATGAGGTGTATATTGGATTCAACGCTCCATTCCCTCTTGTCACTCAGCACTACACAAAAATTGTTGTGAAAGCTGAATGTCGACGTCATGCGATCCGACGGTGCATATATGAATGGGGAGACCTTCGCTAGTTTAGCGTGGTCCTTGTGCCCAATTCTGAGGTCATTTTCTCTTCCTTCATGGAAGATTCTTGACATTGTAGATATCGCTACTGTTTCTATCACCACATGAAGTGGCGATAGGTTTAAGTTTAAGAGCTGCCGTGGGACATGACTTTATAGCTCCGGTGATACAGACACATGCCAAACGCTGAACTCGATCGAGTGCAAGCCTCGTCTTGTGTTCTTGGATTTTGTCTGCCCAGGCTACCGCTCCATAGGTGATGATTGGTCTCACCATCATGGTGTACATCCACCGCAGGATTCCCGGGTTACACCAGGACTTGCCTGTAATGTTTCTGCACACCATCAGAGCCCTGACAGCCTTTGCAGATACTGCCTTAATGTGTCCGTTCCACCCGAGCTTGCCGTCCAACAGCAATCCGAGATACTTAATTTCATTCTTATACACAATCTCCGTTCCATTTAGATATATGGTGCGAAGTTGGTCCATATTTCTTCTTCTTATGAACGGCACTAGTGTGGTTTTATCGCGGTTAAGCCTTAGACCTATCTCTTTGCACCAGCTGTTCACATTTCGAAGTGCCCCCTGCATTATATCACACAGTGTACCTTCGAATTTCCCTCTGGTTAGAATTGCTATATCATCCGCATACGCGTGACATATCACCCCAGCTTCTGACAGTCTGACTAAGACTTCATCTGCCGCAAGAGTCCATAGTAGTGGTGAAAGAACACCTCCGTGTGGGCATCCACGATCCGTACGTACGTTGATGGTGCTTGATCCCACTTTACATACGACGGTTCACCCCGCCAGTGACCGAGACAGCTAGCGAATAAGGGTAGGATTAACCTCCCATTTCACTAGCGCCCTCTTTACCGCGTCATGGCTGGTATTGTCAAAGGCCCCTTCAATTTCGAGGAATGCGCCTAGTGCTACCTTTTTGTATTCTAAGGATTCTTTGATTCTACTAGTCAACTCGTACAGTGCGGTGTCTGTTGATTTTCCCGTCCTGTATGCGTGTTGATTTGAATGTAGTGGGTATTTTGATAGGTGAGTTGTCCTAATATAATTATCCACCACTTCCTCCATCGTTTTGAAAATAAACGACGTTAAACTAATCGCTCGGCACGCCTTTGGATTAGTTTTATCAGCTCTGCCCACTTTGGATATAAATACTGCTTTCGCCAGCCTCCATGGATTTGGTATGCATCCCAATGCCAGGCTACTTCTAAAGAGGCGTATCAGGTGCGATATAAGCAGATTCTGTCCCTTCTGAAGAAGGGCTGAATACACCCCATCTACTCCCGGTGATTTAAAGGGCTGGAAAGAGTTTAAAGCCCACCTTATACGTTTTTCCGTACAGATGGTCGCAACATCCTTCCATTCCGAGCTGTTTGGTCTTCGTTCTTGTACCATCTCGTCAATCTCTTCATTTATTATAGTGCTTCCCGGGAAATGGGTTTCTATGAGCAACAGAGTGCGCTCCTTTTCGTTTTTCGTGAAAATGCCGTCACTTTTTCTTAGTGCAATGTTAAAGTTACTACCCTGCTTAGCCATGGCTTTGTGTAGTCTAGCTGCCACAGGTGTTTCTTTAACATTCTCGCAAAAGGATCTGAAACTGTGGTGCTTTGCCCTTCGGATTTCTTTCCCATAGTGTGTTAGAATTCTATGGTATTCGTCCCAATCGTTGGTACGTTTTGCTTTATTGTGAAGTTTCCGCACCTCCACTCTAAGATTGGCTAGTCCTTCATTCCACCATATGGGTTCTTTGCTCCCCATTATGACGCGTTCAGGACAGCTTTCCCCAAAGGCATTCACAATAGCCTTGTTAACTTCGTCTACAGCACACTCAAGTTGAAGAGGGTTTTTGAGGGTCCTTTTGACAGAGACATGCTGGAGATTTTCCCGCAAACGGGTGGTGTACAATGCCCAATCAGTGCGTCTTGGGTTCCTGGTGATGATGGGCTCCGTCCTCAGCCTCTCCAGGTCATACCTCAAAATTTTATGGTCCGACATGGAGGTTTCCTCGGATACATGCCATCTTTTAACCAAGGAGTCCAGAGTCATACTACTGATAGTAATATCCAGTACCTCCTTGCGTATTCTAGTGACAAACGTAGGTGTATTCCCTATGTTGTGGATAATCATGTTTGATTTCATTATGAACTCGTATAGTTCACTACCTCTTTGATTCGTGTCAGTGCTTCCCCAAAGCTCATTATGGGCGTTAGCATCGCATCCGATCAAGAGTGGAATATTTTTTCTCTCAAAATGTGCTACTAGCCTTTGTACTTCCAGTGGTGGAATGTTTTCCGCATCTCTTGGAAAATAGGCTGATGCAATAACTATGTCACCCTTGTTACCCTTGACCATAATAGAGGTCTTCAGAGGTACTAAGTCCCGTGTTAAGTATTCTGAAAGACATATATAGTTAATGTTTTTCTTTATCATAGCACCCGCTCTGGGAGGATCCGGCCCCTTTGCACAGACTACAATGGTATCGCGAGTGTTTAGGCCTCTGATACGATCCTCATGTGTCCAGGGTTCTTGGATCAGTGTTAGTCCTATTTTTTGTTTTGTGAACATTCGTACCAAAACAGCCGAAGCCGCCTTGGCATGATGAAGGTTCACCTGCGCTACACGAGTTACATCCTCGTTCATTATCCTTTGGAAAATGCGGGTGCAAGCCCCGTTTCTTCTTCTGTCGGGTCCTTGTCAGAGCTTATTTCCAGGACTGAGAGCTCATTCGGCGAGGTGGCCTGATAAGCTTCTTTCTCCCATCCTGGAACCGCTGTTGTACCCCGTTTCATTCTCTCTGTGAGCTTCGGTGATGCTGCAGGGATCACAGTTTCCCCGGTGCCGTTTGCGGAATCAGTCGTCCCCCCGGCAGCAGTCGCGGAGGTAAGCCCCGTCGCAACCGCCGTACGAGGGTCGCCCCGCCTCACAACAGCGTTATACGGAGCATGCTCCATCGCCGCCACTGCGAGGGGGACACACCCCCCGACATTGGTCAGGACCGTGGCCGGCCCCCCTACAACCACCACCGGAAAGCCGGGCTCCCTTGCATCAGTCATGGACAGAGAAGGCTCCACTGCAACCGCTGTGGGAGGAATGGTCTCCCTACCAGCAGTCTCAGACGAAGCCAGCCCCAGGAGATACAACCTGCCTCGCAAACACCGGAGCCGTGGAGGTTGTCTCCCGTTTCTTCAGCCCGCGCACATTTATTTTATCCCACCTATATCTTAGGAGGGCATTTTGTTTGTTGATGAAGTTGGCTGAACCCTCATCAACTGCAGGGGTCAGCAGTTGACCGTTTCCCTCAGCGCGTACGCTGAGGTCCTTCCATTGCCTCGTACTGAGGCCTTTGTTTGAGGCTGCCAGCGTTCTGAGTAGAGCCTCTGCTGGCCACCCTTCGCTTTTTGGGAGGTACATGTGAATTATGTGGGCTTTAGGGATGTCTTCTCCCTTCTTCACACATAATTCTACTCCCTCCCAAGCGGAGTTCCGCCGTTTCGCCCTGTTTTGTTAGTTGACGTTTCGCCTTGGCTTTTGCCCTTTTGCTTGCGCCCATCTGTTTCCTCTTTATGGAGGTATTCTTCCCCTCTTGGGGATCCCTTCCAAAGGAAGGGTTATCCATATCGAGTGTTATGTCCTCGGTTTGGATTTGGGTTGCGGTGACATTTTCCCGGTGACTTTTCTGAGCTTGGTGGTGTTCGCATCAGCTTGCTTCGACCCTTAAAAGGATCTACCACCTCGTTTTTGTTTTTGTATTTCGGTTCCATTTTTGGTCCCACGAGTAAGTCGGAAAAATTGTCCACCCCAGCAGAGCCGACATACCGAGGTAAGGGTCTTATTTGAAACCGGAGGTGCCCATGGTATCCGGAGTTCGCATATTTAGGACCAAGAACCCCTTGGCCACTCAGCCTTCGGCATATGCTGTTCCACCTTAGGGTCCTTTATCACCTTTTACAGTGTAGGAGGACAATCCTCGAGCTGTTGATTCGTTTCAGCAGACATCAGTCTCTTGTTTACCCCTACAACATGACCAGTGGTAAACAGAGTCATACATGTCGCTTGAACTTACTCCCAGCCCGGCCCCCGCATTTATATGCGTGAACTTGTCCACTGAAAAGCCTTAACCCTGTTTAGCAGTGGGACCGTTTTGTAGTGAGAGTGGGAAAAAAAGAAACAAGAGGTTTACATTATCAGAATAAAAATATTGTGCCCAGGGATAAGGATCGCGTTATTCTACATGGATACGTGTAAGGAGGGGAGACAAGGTTGTTGGGCGTCTTACATTCCTACGTGGCTGAACTGACATTGACTGTAAAGACAGCATTGCGTAGGAATGTTACCCTCCTCCTTTACACAGGCTTGGGACTGTTCCGATGAATGTGTTGAGGAGTCACTCAACCCCACACCCATCGAAGCGGAGTTCAATGACGCTACTACACAAACAAAAGAAGGGACTTAGTCTTGACGTATTAGAAAAACTAGAGATCTACAAACACAAAAAAACCTATGGAAATATAATCAACGAATAAATAATGACCAACTCCGACACAATATTTTCAGTCCTCGACTCAATCCTTATCAAGAAAAGAAAACGCGACGAACGCGACAACGATAGTCCCACGACCCTGAAAAGACCCAAACTTCATAACCCTCATTAACGCCTAATTAACCCGACGTATCCCTCCGATAAAAATTGCACCTATAAAAAGATGCACACCGCGACAAAGACGTCAGAACAAGCTGAAGATGGCTGTATACAAACAAGCGCGTCCTCGAAACCAACAAAGCAAGGCCCGGCGGACCCAAGCAACACAGTATTCTTTATACCTGTTTACAACCTGAAAGTGAAATCATTTTTGTGATACCAATTCAAATAAACCATTACCCAGAAACAACTGCACTATATCCTACACGTTTTTCTTGATCTTGAGGTATCGTGTTCACGCTTGAAGTTAGATCATATGCTTCTAGCTGAAGTTCTATTTCGTTCCGTGTCAAATCATCTTCATCATTGACGATTCGACCTTCATCCGTGTCATAGGCGGAACCCACAGGATCATCTTCCGCATCGTTCAGAAGTATTCACCTTTTTGTTTTGACGTATGAGAAGAACAATACTATCATTTTCGCCACATTCATAGTCGCTTATCTGCATACCGTTGCCATCAGAACAGTCTGGTAGGGCGTCCATCCTCATTGCGAATTTCACACTTATTTCTCCAGATTTTAAATTGCATTTTGTGTACCTGTATTTTTTAAATTTATAACTTGTACAACATTGGATTGATGGATTTTATTATATAGTGTGCTTTATACGGAAAATAGACATATAACAACTCGAGATCAAGCGAACAACTAAAACATAATTATATACAATTACATTGTGGGAGGTTTGAAAACGTTTTTAACACTGCAGCTGAGTTTTTTTGCATCATATTTTATTTATTTGAGCACATTTACCAGTATCAGAACCCTAACTTTTCCTTTTCCAGATTCACGTTCAAGTTCAAATTATGTCAATTGGAAATAGATCTAACACTGAAGAACGGACCATATCGGCCTCGAAACAGCTGTCTGTCCCAAAATAACAACCACTTTAAAATGGAAAATAATAAGAATTTTCTAAATTTTTTTAGAAGATTGCAAACCCCCGAATCAACAAATGGAAATCAAAATATTTGTGTTTCAGTTTTACCCCATCTCTCACAAATGCAGATCTCTATTTAAAGATACTGGAATACTGGACTTCATTGGTACTAGCGCGATAATGTTCTTTCGTAAATTCTTGTAGTGATCTTGAGTGATAACCAAGATGTCAGTCACTGAAAATTTACATATACACACAAAAGATATAAATGAGTAACTTATCATTTTAATTTTTATTTAAATCACTTTTTAGTGACATATCGTTCGTTAAATCCCCTAAGAGTGGCTATTATATTTACTGTAATTGACCTAGAATGAGTAGAGTTTCCAAGTCCAATACTTCTCACACAGCGTGACCTGTCCGAGAGGGGGCCCATCAACCTGATGTATTCAAATCTGAAGACAGAGCTTGTTGTCGGATTATGAGAAAGAACGGATGTGTACGCATGGTTGCTAACATCTGGGAATTATTTTTCAGGGATAATGATCATAAGTAGTTTAGTATTGTGACACAGTGAAGCGTAACTTTAAGACTAATAGAACTATACATTCTAAGCGGCTATTGAAAAAATATAATTATAGTTGTACCTTATTTATTTAAAAATTCTTATAACGCATTAATTTTGAATCTAGATAAACTTGGCTTTTACGGATGTCTTCGTTTTAGTCCTTAATCCTTTCTTGGGATTGATCTGATTTTCGATATTTGAATTCTCAGTATCTTTTAATGCATGGTAAGGGCCTTTTGAACATACGTCACAACTACACGATGCAGGAACGTCAACCTGAAAATGGAATTTTAGTAAAGACAACCAATGTTTAAGCCCATACCATCTTAGAATCCGTGTATCCGTCATTGCATTTCAATAAAATGGAAATGGTTTTATACTTTTCAGGCTGGCAGCAGTTGCAAATTGGATCTTGTGTATATTTTGCTGAAAAATGAAAAGGAAAATTAGACTTGCTTAATGTAGATTCTTCTGTATTTTGTCTGGCTTGTTTAATCACACCTTTTTGCCAAGCAATAAAAAGTTCTAGGAGTTTTTGGTAGATCAATTTATCCATTTTCACTTACAACTTGTAAGTAATTTATACCCTTGCTAAGCTAACTCAGCGAAGACTCATGGGTGCGGAAGTTTTGACCAAACTTGTCGAATACCTCGAAAGTGAATTTATATTTAGAAAGAAAGAGCTCAAGCTGGTTTCGAACACGCGTCCCTGCCGCTTCTCGTCAGGTGCCAACTCACAGGCTGGGACGCATCGATTGGCACTACCAGCTAGGTGGATGTCGTCTGGTTATTTTTACTTGTTAATATTATTGCTCTCAGCTTGAACTTGTCATATTTTCCAAGTTGCCTTTGGTTAGCTTTATCAATTCTAGGAGTTTTTGGTGGATCAATTTATCCATTTTCACTTACAACTTGTAAGTGACTTCTACCAATGCTTAGCTAACTCAGCAAAGACTCGTAGGTGCGGAAGTTTAGATCAACCAAAAGAGATGTTGGAAGAGCAATAACAACAAGTAAAATAACCAGACGGCATCCATCTAGCTGGTAGTGCCAATCGATGCGTCCCAGCCTGTGAGTTGGCACCTGACGAGAAGCGGCAGGGACGCGTGTTCGAAACCAGCTTGAGCTCTTTCCACCTTTCTTTCTAAAAATAAAAAGTTGCTTAGAACGAAAGTTATTTGCTTGTTTGTTTATATCCATAAACATGTATTTCTTAGTTCTGATTGAGTTTATTTACACCATACGGTTGGCTGCCAGGCATAAGATCAACGAAGTATTGCTTAATAAATAAGAAGAGATGTCTACTGTACAAAAAAAAGTGATAAGGGGAGTATTGTGAGTTCAGTACACTTAAGACGGAAGTATATAAACTCCATGTACATGGATTTAAAACCTAAAAAAAAGAAAATAACTTTTATCTGTAGGAATTGTTATGTGAGGTAAGAAATAGTATTATTAGAAGTAATTGTTTCAATAATAAGTTTACTGGTATTAAATTTTGTTCCAGACGGGCATACTCCTTGACACTCAGTTAAACCGATAATGGGAGCTCTGTTTTCGCAGATTCCATGCTGTTTATCGTAGATTTGTATTAAGCCGATAGTTTCTTTTTCCTCCCATGTTGACACGACACAGTTTTCTAAAAATTTAAAGCTCATTAAAAATTATTTAGTGTTAAACAAATTTACTTTTTGCATGGACTTCTAGTTTGCACCGTATGCAGCAGCCATCGTTATACTGATTTACAGGAGCACATTCTAGTTCATTCGGACATGTCTCTTGGGAAGCAGAAATGAGAACACCACCATTCTACAAATGTTGCAATTCTTGAAAAGTATTGAACCATTAGATATTAATTTTTATACAATGCTTTCACATTTGAATGTAGTGCAATTGTCATCACTTTGCCACATATCACCAGGATTATATGCAGTTCCATTCAGTATACATTTAGTCTGCGTGCAAGTTCCGCAGCATTTTCCATCATCAGTCAAATATTCAAAGCCAGTGCCACAACTTTGATCACATTTTTCTCTTTCTTCTTTAATGACTGGGAGCAAAGTAGAATCAAATGTACAAATGTACTTCACACATAGGTCACTCTCTGAGATCCACGTTTCACCTATCTGTTTAAGTACTGGTGATTCTTTTTCGTATAAGATGCAATTATTTCTAGGCGGTTCTGTTAAAATAAAAGCATATTGATAAGCTAAAATATTAAGATTTTAGTCTCACCACAAACAAATTCTGGGCAACATGATCCTTTTGGCTGTTTCTCATTTATTTCATAGAAGCGATTTTTGCAACCAAATACCTTAGTGGGACATTGAGTCTTATTACATATCTTTTTAAATTTTAAACAGCACCCTTTAGTATCGTTAACTAGAACCTCTCCAGCTTGAAGTGTTTCGGGTACCTCTAAAATTGCACACTCCGATAGAGGCTTACATTCTTCATACATGAAAAGAACAAGAACCGTATGTTCAAGTATCGTGTTTTCAAAAACAAGAAATTACCACAGTAAAACGTTGTACAGTTATTCGCCCCCGTTCTAGATTTCTTCACCTGATCTTCACCACAATCTGGTATCAGTGGTTGGGGGCAAGGCGCTGAAAACAGTACTGTTGGACTAGGAACTGAAATAGTGAATTTCCTTGTTCAAACAAGAAATATTAGCTTAATAATATAACCTACCACAAATAAATTTGTCGCAGCAATCTCCTGTCTTACTTATGTTTAGTCGTTCATAACCTTCTTCGCAAATTTTTTCAACTATAGAGCACTCCTGCTTGGTGCATACTATTTTTCCGTTACTATTACATTTACATTTAGTGCATTTATCAACATTCCATATATCACCAGAAAAGTGGCCATCATAACACTGAACACACTGATTTTCAGGAACGCATTTATCATTAGTAAGAACTTTGCCTTCCGGACAGGAACAGGATTCAAATTGTATTTCTTTACATACAGTCTTTGTTTCGTTTTTGTTTAAATCAATCGTCATATCGATTTGATCTTGAATTTTCCAACTTTCGCACGTTTTAATACATTCACATGATTTGTAAACTAAATGAGCAGGACATTCAAAAGGACACACGCTTTGCTCCCTCCAATCGATGCAAACTCCGAGTCGAAAACATTCTTTCGCATAAGCTGATAAAATAGGGCACAATAAAGTTTTGTCATTATTCGATTTACACATATCTTGCTGGCAAGACGAAATATATTCCAAAGGATTGACCAGAATATGACATTTTCCGAACAAATCTTTGTTTAGTAGCGCTTGGCATAAATCCCGTTCCGGAGGAGGAGTGCAGTGATCTTCTTGGTCTACCTTTGGTTTACAAATAATTTCACGTCTGTGAAAAAATTTGTGATTAACGATCTGCCAACTTTCTATTATATCTTCAAGATCTTTATTTGATAAATCTTTACTGGAAGTTTTGGGATTTATTTTTAAATCATTGTTTGGATCCCCGTCACAGTCTCCACATAAACCCTCTAAGCGTGAGCCAAATTTGATGCTTGGTAATTTAATCTATTTAGACGGCATATTATAAGAAAATTTAATCAAATGCATAATCGTTGTTCTTACCGTGAATGCCATGTTAATGCCTGATACTATGAATGCAATTTTAAGTTGATTCAAAGATATTAAAATATCATTTTCGTAATTTGTAGTCATTTTTACCCAATCGTTTTGTAATGGCACGACAACTGGTTTTTCGTTAATTTCAACCTCTAACTGCTTCTCTCTGCTCTTTAGACTTATTATTTTGTCTTCATATGAAATATGAACATTAGTTGTACAACTAGAGGAGGTTATTGGTACAACAATTTTCGTAAGTTTCGATTTTGTCTTAGTGAGTTGCTTCATGTTGGGAATCAGGCAGCTCCCCAAAGTAATGTATACCTGAAACAAAGTGACATATTAATTTAAAGAAGGTTAGCGTCAATTGTAACATTATGTAACTTTATCTTCAAGAAGATGTATTACTTTGATGTTTCGATCGGTATTTATCCAATCGGCAAAATAAAAAAGAAAGTTCCTGAAAATATCCTATCACTGTTTCTTTGAAAATTCGATTATATATATAATCTTTCATCAGTTATAAATAGGGATACAGATTTTGTTTAAAGATTATAGAGGATATCTCTATGAATTTGAATAAGTTAACATGAAGTTTTCAACTCGGATGTAATAGATTTGAAGACGCTGATAAATTTTGTCGCCCTGTAGAAGCCAAGGAGAACTCTTGTTCATTGGGCATCAGAGAATAGCAATGAATTTAAACATTAGGTCGCGCTGAGCGTCTCAGCAACGACGGGGACTTTGGCGAGGAATGTTTTTGGGCCCTTGGATTTTGTGTGGTATCCATTGGAGATCATTATCATAATCCATTTATGAGCCATGAGAGTATGTGACTAACGTAGCCTATCAGATCATAAACAGCCCACTTTTTCAATGAAAAGTGAGAAGACAAAGAAAAGCGGATTGAAACGACAAGACTTACGCTACTAAGTAACAAGTAAACGGTAACTAAGTAAACGCTAGTAACAGGATCGTTTTACTAGCGTTTACTAGCGTTTGAGCTAGTATGAGTTGCATTAGCCGACCATAATAGATTAGATCAGAATGTATCAACAAATGTGGCTTAGGATGACAAAAACGACTGCAGGATAAGCCGAGCTCTTTGGCTTTGCCCTCCCAGCACGAGGACAAAATAATTCCTGGAGTTAACACACCAAGCTAATAGGAAACCCAAACGGACAACGATGAAGAAGAAAGTTCGAAACTCTTTCTTCTAAATTGTCCGAGACCGGACAACAATTGCTACACTAGTCTGCGGCGGACTAACGTAACAGTGGAAACGCTTGACGACTAAAGAGAGAACCTCCTTTGGTTCTGTGGGACGGAAAGATAGACTTTCTGTAAATATAGAGAGCTAATGCTGGCTTATGTTTTCTCTCGAGGGCAATAATAATAAAAATAATATTAAAATACTCCATTCAATTATTTGAATGAAAAAGTATGAATAAATCATATATTTAAGTGTTGTTTTTTCTTCTTTTTGGTATGCCAAAAGAATTCAATAATCATTAGTTCCATGCTAATACGAACTGTCAGTTATGGAAGTAACTTAAGTTAATATTTGCAAGTTCACTAGCAGTGTCTTATCAGAGATAGTTGTTGGGGCTACTGTGCAGACATACCAACACAATTTGTGCCCTTTCATTTTCACTTCAAAAACTCTTGAATGAATCTATGAACATATAAGAAAGCCTCAAATGATTTTCTAAGGTACTTTTAGTATTATATCCGATGGAAAGGAATTTGTGGTATTATATCCTTTAACTGTTCACAGATGCATGATATCATGCATCTATGCATGCATCTAATAAATAGACGACGAAGGAATATATACATAAAACAGATGAATAAGGAAGTTTTTCTGAAATTCTATGCGTACTATGTAGTAAGGTAGTGCCCGAGCGATTGAAACGCAACGTAACGGAAACAGCTGATGCGTTTAATCCGGGCAATATGAAATAAACATAAGGAATTGGATACTTTCCATGAAGCATTGGTTTTCCATCAGAACGACGCGACATAATGCGAAATAGCAAACAAAGGAGATTCTACTTCATCAGCCATACTTACCAGACGTTTCTTCATATGACCACTATCTTCTACATTTGATCCAGAATCTCGTTCAGAATACTTTTACTTCAGATGGAGGAACACATGGTAAAACATAAGCAAAGACATTTGTGATTTTCGGCGCTAGAGGAGCTACCTTCATGTACCCGTTGCTACATGAAGGCAGAACAAGAACTAAGTGTGAAGTTTCTCCTCGAAAGGTTTATATTCATTTCCAATGAAAAATACCACCTAAATGCTAGCGGAGATCCCAGTAGAACGTAACATGGAAATTACTAACGGGGAAATATTCGACAACAGACTTTAAACATTCCTGTCGAGATTGGGTTAAAATAGTTTTCCTTCCGAGGTAAAGTAAGAGTCCCCCCCCCATGGGTGCTACCTTTTCGTGGTGGGGGGGCTTGACGAGGTTACCCGTCATCCGTGATAAAGTCACTAAAAGTACCCACCAAAAAATATATGATGAGTGAGAATAAAAATAATAAATTAGGGGTGGGGATATACACCCCGACATGTGAGGGAGCCTCGACCTCATGCGGGCTTCTCTCCAGCATTCATGCTGGGGATAAGTCGCCAGGGCATTTTTCAGTGGTGGAACACTTGGCCACTGAAGAATCAAAAATTACAAGCGAAAAAATCAACGACGCAAGCATGTTCGCCCGAAGGCCAAAACTACTGCGAACTGCGCCTCAAAGAGTAGCCAAGCCTAATCAAGGCAGCGAGAAAACGTCGTGCAAGCAAACCTCCATCGAACGCTTTGCAACAGCGAAAAAGGTGCTTGTCCACAACATTCCTCCTACACAGGGCGATGGAGCGAACGATACCAGAAGCGTAGTGGAGGCTTCGGGCAGTGGAGTCATCGACCCGAAGTGCCATTCTCCAGGGGCCATTAAAAGTCATATACTGAACAACGTGGGAGGCGAAACCAATGATGCTCAACAACAACAAGACCCTCCTGCTGACAGTATATCGAGAACTTCACCTGAGGACGACCTGATAACGAAAATAGCCGCTGACAGAAGTGAAGAAGAGCGTCTAACAAGGAACATAAGCGCTATAATAAAAGTGATGAGAAATTCAACAAATGTCCAAAAAAATGTCAACAAGGACATCAAAAATGGGATTGACGAATAGGAGGACCTCGTTGATAGGATCCAGCACTATCGCCCCAGGTGGCTACGGGCGGAGAGTCAATTGAAAGAGCTTAAGAAAGTTCCAGAAAATAAAGCTCCCTTCACCGAAAATTCTACTCCTCTCGTAAAAGGCAAAAGGGCGGCATGTAATCCACTTAAACCTGACCGTAGGAAAAGGGCGAAGGGGCCGATAACAGTCGAGACAGGAGACAACAGTCAAGGGGAGGAGAAAAATGATGGCTTTCAATTGGTGCGCTCTAAATCGCAACAGAAGGCTGCGAAGAAGATACACCGAGCGACAACAAAAGATTCCAAACAGGCGCCCGAAAAGCAAGAAGGCACGAAACACAGCGCAATGCCAAAAAAGACCAGGAACAAGCAGCGCAGGGATGCTCTACTGATCAAGCCGTTAGACGGGAGAACTTACGTCGAGGTCCTCAAGGAAATCAGGCAAAATATGGAACCCGAAAAAAACGGTGTCTGTATACGAACAGTAAGAGTGACCAGAACAGGCGGTCTCCTCGTAGAACTCGGAGCGGAATCCACCGACAAGGGACAGTTCGAGAGCGCTGTCAAGGACACTCTGGGCTCTAAAGCTGTTATCTCGACATTACAGCCAATGGCCTCTTTGGAAATAAGAGACCTTGACTGCATTGCGGATGCCAAAGAAGTAGAAGATTCCATTAGGCTAATTCTTCCTACGGCAGAGAGCTTTAGGGTAAGGCTAACGCCTACCAACCCTAGAGGACAAAGGGCGGCAATAATAGACATCCCAGAGAAAGACGCTGTTCAACTCCTGGCCAAGGGGAAAATTAAAATCGGCTGGATTGTGTGCAGGATACGTCGGAGGGTTGATGCCTAACTTGATGCTACAAGTGCCTTAGCTTCGGACACATCTCCTTGAACTGCAAGGGGCCAGATCGAAGCAAACTGTGCTACAGGTGTGGCACTTCCGGCCATAAGGCGAAAGACTGCCCAAACGAACCCAGTTGCATCTTGTGCAATGATAAGGGACGGAAGTCTGAAGATCTTGCTCATATTCCAGGAAGTGGTAGGGGCCAGGAGTTCCAAGAGGCACTCAGCAAGAAAAGAGCAAAGACATGATCCAAGTCCTGCAAATCAACATACACCGTAGCTCAACCGCACAAGATTTACTAGACCAGGTTGCAAGAGAGAAAAAAGTTGACTTGTTGCTGATATCTGAGCAACACCACAACAAAGAGGAAGCTGGATGGTATTGTGATCGATCCAGCACCGCCGCCATCTAGGTACGTGATAGGGCTCTACCCACAGCTCGGACTTGTTTCAGCGGAAATGGCTTCGTGCTCATTGGGTGCGCCGATTTGACATTCATAAGCGTCTATTTCACGCCGAATGAGTCAATTTCACGTTTTCAGAGCAGGCTCGATGAACTGGAGGAGGCTGTCTCGAGCACGGAAGGCCGAATTCTTGTTGGCGGTGACTTTAACGCCAAGGCGATAGAATGGGGAATGCCTCTTCCAGACCCGAGAGGAAAAAGAATCCTAGAAATGGCGGCTAAGAGGCAACTTGTTATCATGAACGTTGGGAACACACCAACTTTTCGACGGGGAGGCTGCTTGGGAACTATTCCGGATGTGACATTTGCTTCGGAGTCCTTAGTGCCTAGGATACACAGATGGAGGGTACTGGAGGACTACTCGGCGAGCGATCATCAGTACATTGCTTTCGCAATTGGCGAGTGTGCTACTCGACGCGTAGCAACCCAACCCTCAACTGTAGGTTGGAATATATCTAAAATAGATGTCGACACGTTCGCCGCAGATCTCATGAGAGGTGAAACTATGACGGTAACAGGGGGAACCTCAGCTGAAAACATGGTGAACTCCACCATGAGCCTCATCAAGAATGCGTGCGACTGCTCTATGCTCAGGCGACGGCCTCGACACAATAAGCCTGCTGTATACTGGTGGTCGGCAGAAATCGCCGAAAAGCGGAGAGAATGTCACAAACTCCGCCGCGAATCTCAATGTTTAAAAAATCGAGACGAGTCACACTCCCGAACGCTGGCATACAGGTCGGCTAGAAAAGTTCTCCGTAGGTTAATTAACGAAAGCAAGGCTCGCTGCTGGCGCAACCTAGTTGAGGACATCGACAGAGGCCCGTGGGGGCTGGGTTACAAGCTTGCCATGCGGAAATTAGGAGCTGCAAGGAGGCCTTGTGTCCTTGAAACGGAAAAAATGCATTTCCTATGCAATGCTTTCCTATGCATCCTATGCATATTTCCAATGCTTTCCTATGCATCCTATTCGTCCCGATGATGCAGATGTTGAATGTCCTGGAGAATGCCCACTTTTTACCGCCATCGAGCTGGATGATGCGGTGAAAGCTTTAAAATCGAAAAAGGCCCCAGGGCCAGACGGTATACCAGCGGAAGTGATACAGCTTGCACATCAACTTTGTCCTGACAAGCTGCTCACCACTTTCAATGCCTGTTTGCAGCAGGGCTCGTTTCCAAATTGCTGGAAAGAGGCGAGGCTCGTGCTGATCCACAAGGGGAAGGGGAACACGGAGCACCCATCTTCATATCGGCCCCTATGTAAGCTGAACGCCGCTGGGAAGGTGCTCGAGAGGCTCATTAGAGAAAGACTTGGAGAAGCCATTCGAACTGCCGGGGATCTGTCTCCTCGGCAGTACGGCTTCAGGGCTGGTCGATCCACAATTGGTGCAATAGCAGAGGTAGTGAGCGCGGTCCAGCAGGCAGAAGCCCACAATCATTACTCGAGACGAATAGTACTGCTCATAACACTAGATGTGAGAAATGCCTTCAACTCTGCTAGATGGACAGATATTCTTGGTGCTCTGGAATATTTCAGGGTGCCGAGGTATCTGATGCGGATATTGAAGGACTACCGACTACTAAGGAAACCGGAAACTCATCTATGACACATTGGGAGGCCGGCGAAGAATTGATTTGACATCAGGGGTGGCGCAAGGTTCCGTTCTGGGCCCGGACCTCTGGAATGTCTTGTACGATGAGCTTTTGAGGCTGCAGTTACCGGGGGAGTCGCGCCTGGTTGGCTACGCAGATGACGTAGCAGTACTAGTCGCCGGACGTACTGTCGGACAGACGCAGCTCAAACTGGGTGCGGTAATACGCCGAGTGAGCGAGTAGATGACAGACCGTGGGCTTAGCCTAGCGCTGGAAAAGACCGAGGTTGTTGTCCTCACCAAGAAGCGGATCCCTCGTGTTATCCCGGTTCGGGTGGGGCAAATGATCATCGAGTCAAAAGAATCAATCAGATACCTTGGCTTGATGATTTACTCGAAGATGAGTTTTTTCGAGCAGGCTCGAGCGTCAGCGGATACGGCTTCCGTGCGAGTATCGGCTCTCAGTTGCCTTATGGCCAACACGCAGGGGCCAACCTCGAGCAAACGACGTCCACTGATGAGTGCAATGGAGTCAGTGCTCTTGTATGGCTCCGAGGTTTGGGCTGACGCTCTTAGTAAAGAGACGCACCGAAGGCGTCTGGCACAGGTGCAGAGGCAAGGAGCTTTGCGGATAGCCGCTACATACCGCACTGTCTCTGAACCTGCAGTGCTGGTAATCTCGAGGGTGGTTCCAATTAAGTTACTTGCAGACGAACAGAAACGTGTATACTCACGTAGGGGGGAGTCGGCGAGAGAAACCGTCAGCCGAGAGGAACGGAGAAGAACCCTAACCTTGTGGCAGCAAACATGGGAAAACGAAACGCGAGGCAGGTGGACCGCACGGCTGATAAGTGACTTGGGGCCGTGGTTCTACAGAATGCATGGTGAGACTGATTATTATCTGACGCAACTACTCAGTCGTCACTGGTATTTTCAGTCTTACCTGTATAAGATGGGAAAGACACCATCCCCAACTTGCGTGTTCTGCCCGGGGATGACAGATCACGCCTGCCATACGTTCTTTACGTGCAATAGATTCACAAGACTCCGTTCGCATCTCTCGGAGAAAATTGGTGTAATTTCCCCAGAAAATGTAACGGGAAAAATTATGCAATCAAAGGACAATTGGAACTGTGTGTCGCATTACGTACGGACAGTACTTATTATAAGGAAGGGCATGATGGATCGCTTGGCGAGGGAGGGGACATCTCTGTAACGCAATATTATAGTAACTAATCGCAATTCCTTCCTATCCATCCGTGGAGAAAGAGAGATTTCCCTTAGCCTGAAGACATCGCTAAGCGATGATTAATGAGGCCTAGTCCGAAGTAATGTGACAAACAGTTCCAGGGTAGGTTCTCGGTGTGACAGGGGAGGTGTTTAGTCGGTAGTCCGGTAGCGGGGGAGTCCGAATAGCCTTCACCTCCCACACAAAAAAAAAACAAAACAAAAAAGGTAAAGTAAGAGTAGGCTGGACGATCTGCTAAAATCGAAGAGTAATGTCTCTCCACTATTTCACGTCTTTTTAAGCGTTGCGAAAGCACGTTTACAATTTTTAAACTAGGCACATAAGAAAAGAATTTACAGGTGAGATTTCTTCCGCACCGATGTTGATGAAAGAACAAACAATAGTAGACGACCCCTAGAAACAGAAATATCTTACTGGTCAGTGATCAGCATCGGGACAAGTAGCCGCCAGCTTAAACCCTAAATGATTTAGTACCTCTGCCATATGGCGCCTCATAAGCGGTTATTGCCAATTGTACGGCCATGACCAAATAGATGAGCTTATTTGAGTTTATTCTTGCGATATCTGATATATTTTCAATTTCAAATATATAAATTAAGCGGCATATTGTTTGCTATAATGTCTCAAGATAACTTTCTCGATGCTAATTCATAATTAAATAACTTGATTAAACTTACCGAAAAATTACGAAAGTCCATAGGAGAAATGGCACCAGTTAATAAATAGGTACAATTACCCTCTAATGTGAAATTTCGTTTATCATAGGTGATGAAACGTGACTTGCCGAAACTTTTGCATTCACAATCCATGCAATTCGTCGCGGGAATGCATGTTGCGCCATTTCTTAACATACCATCTGGACAGTAGCATCCAGAAAAACACATGTTTGGTATAACTGGGCAACTATCAGACCTCCAGTTATCGCAAGAGGGCTCACATTTTCGTTTGTAGCAATCCTTATGGATGAATGGTTTGGGACATATTATCTCTGAATTAAAGAACTTTTCATTGCAGTCAATAATTTAAGATGCAAATTACCGCAGTTATAAATTGCCCGCCAATTTTGTAAATTAGCATCAGGATTAATTGTTAAACAATCTTTCACGAAATTTTCTAGGATCATGCATTTGCATTTATTATTTTCACTATCGGAATCTTTAGCGGAAAGTTCAATGCATTCGCAAGTGTATTCAATACAACTTGATATAAAACGGTCGTAATCATATGAATCGAAACAAGAAGTGAACATTACATCCCTATAAAATTCAGAAAATTATTTTCGTTTCAACGAAATATAAATATACCTAATAGAATTGCACATCTCCCACGCTTTTTCTTGTGTAGCCCTTGCACATGTTTGTGGCTTACACGTTTTGTTGCTCGCATCTTTAGACTGCCACGCATCGCCGAAATCCATTGTACTTTTGGCTGGTGAGCCATTTGGAAGGCGTTTATCATCATCTTTATTTTCGTTATAGAAACCACAGAGACCATCCACGATTCCTGATAATTTGGCGGAAACTCCGATCTTAAGATTTCCTGTCAAATCGAATGACAACCAAAATCCATAATTGGGAAAAATAACAATAATGGTATTTCCAGGTTGAGATATTTCAAAAATTGATTTAAACTGAGCCGAATGTTCTAATTGCCATGTACTAAACAACAACCCATTCACCATCACTGACATATTAGAAGATAGTTTCAAACTTAAATCTACTTCATTGGCAGAAACAGTTACATATTTTTGGCAATTTGGCTCGGCGTTACTGCAGTTCTTTGTCACTAGAATGAAAAAGTATTATACATATAAGCCCCAATTAATAAAAGTCGATTACACGTACTTGTAATCATCCATTTTCTATTTGAAGCATCTCTAGCAAGTATATGGTCGCATATATCATATTTATACTCCAGTTCATCGAAAGTTTTAAATGAATTTCCATTGACAGTACATAAAACATCCTTTTGTGGGCGAGGTACACAAGTATATTTGGGACAGTCATTTGTGCGATTAACAAAATAAGATTGCTTTTTTATATCATAGCCAGGAGGGCATGAGGATTCCATACAAAGTGTATGCGTTTTGTTTTTCAACTTTAAAGAGGATTTTATCGGAACACAAGTGAATTCAATGCATTGGTCTTGTACTGCAATATCCATAATCCTTGGTTCCGAGTTTTTTAACTTGAAATTCTTCTTGGCTGCTTTTTGTTTTGCTTTCATTAAACCTGTTTTACGAACGCTTTTCGTACTGTTTAAATATTAAATAAATTATTTTTTTGCAATGATAATGATAATTAAAAGTAATCCAAAATATATTTTGGTGAAATATATTAAAGAAAATTTATTATGATAAGATATGGTAAATTATACTTACCTACTCTTTTGTACTTCCAAAAGTTCTTTTTCTATCAAATATTTTATGCTGCGAAAAACCAAAGGAATATTTGAAGTACATTTTATAAATTTGTTACATTATCACAAGTTTTGGAGAAAATAAACTTCAAGCAACAAATGTAAATTCCAATTTATCTTGTGAACAATACATAACACAACTTTTAAAAGACTTGAAACTCGAAACGTTCAACTTTAATGAACGAAGCAAAGCTGTGAAACTCCGGACAAAACTAAAGCAAATCCTAACAGCCCAATAGTGTTCCTGATATAGTGAACAAAGAAGACTAGAAAACCATAAATATATTTGAGAATTTTTTATCTTAGAACTATAGTGCCATTCTGTTTGATATTTTTTACGAGTCCACGCGACTTGTAAATATACGATTGTAGTGGCATGTGTTCTTAATTAGATGAACGAATAAAAAAAAATCGTAAATATAACTTGCTAATTTAGACATTACCTTTAAAAAAGAAGTAAATTAGACAACTGCCGGAAATATGTAGGTAGTTATTAAAAAAACTAGAAGAGTAAACATGTAATTAAGATTTTCAATTAATATGTAATTCATAATTATTTAAATTTTTACATGAGAAATACATCATGAGAATTTTAAATTTATTATTAAATTTTATTATTTTCTAGAATACTTTACAAAACAAGAGTGCCGAGATTACTTCAAATGGATTTAAAAAAAATTGTTCTAAGGATATAAAAATCAAGTTTTGATTGAAATTTCACAGCATTTGGGATGAGTGTTCAATAAGCTATCGGTAACACGAACTTATTCTTCAGTTTTAGTGATAAAATCAAGATAAAACGCCAATAGCCAGCAAAATTTAAATTTGTCTACATGTCAATTTTATGCCTTGCCAAAATTGAATATTCGATTGATAGTTCAATGTATATTCTGCTTTTATTACATACCTTGATTCAAACATAGGTGACCATTTTCTTCTCGATTTTTTGCTTTCCATTTTGGTGTTTGGTGGACATTTAGGACTAGGACATTCCTTGGTTAAATCTAAAATTGCATACGAAGAGATTTTCATGTCAAACTATATATATGTACATTGAAATTACTGAGTTTATCTGTTTTTTGAATTGTAGAGGGTACGTGTTCGAATTGATATGTACAATTAAGTTCGTCATCAGTACAATCCTGAATACCATTGCACCACGATGTTTCTGGAATACAGTCCCCGCTCGATGGGCATAGCCTTTGGAACTCTGGGCATGGCTCACAAGCACAAGCACAGTTCAATGCTTTCACGTGTCTTTGTGTCTCAGGGCAAGGTGCGCAACTCTGTGGCTTACATTGCGCCACACCTCCCAAAACACAAACACATTGCAAACAATCCTCTGACTGGAAAAGCGCTCCTACATCATATCTATTCGTTTTATGGGAAATTATGGTCATGTTACGAGTGATGCGGGGTTTCTCTCACCTTATATGACCAAACACACAAGGACACTGACTTCTGTCAGTACATATTTTGCCGTTCCAAAATAGTGGTGGCTCACATTTGCAAGGGGAACCATCTGCGAACGTTAACGCGTCATCCACATTGGGACATATTGGACATGTTTTCAGTGCCAATAGAGGTGAGATGGTCGTTGGTGAAATTTTTTCCTCAATTTCAACTGTAAAAATAACATTGGATATTTGCAAACGTATTTTGAATGTTTACCGTATGGAATAAAGCATCCAAGTGGCTCCATTTTCAGTTCTATTGTATTCTCCCATTTAACTGGAGTAATTTTTAAGTAGCGAGTTAAAATAGGATACTTAAAGAAGATCTTTTTCGAATTTTTCGAGTCAATGTTCCCCAAAAATAATTTGATTGCGCCATCAGTAGAAATATAAGGGTTCCATATGTATCCGTTTGAGGAATAAAATATATTAAATGCTGTTACCCAACCCGAAACTCCTCCTTGAATATTCACTCCCGTTATATTTCTGCGTTCGATAAAATCAATCTAGGGTACAGTTGTTTATCCCATAATTAATTCATTAATCAATTTAGTTTATACCATAATAAATTCGTTGGGTGAATTTAATGTTGGTTGCCATCCATTCAGTGAGTTTAGTTTAAGCTGCTCAACTAATGCTGGAATCTGACCTTTTGCGTTAGGTTTTATGCTACTGGCACTTACCTTAAGGAAAAATCTTTTGCTATAAATGAAGTAAATTTTATCGATCAACATTTTTACTTGTTTGGCGTTAATTTTTCCATCTTTGATCCCCAACGCTTCATCGCATATTGGATCAAAGTTTTCATCTTGAATAATTTTTTCTGGTTTTTGTGTTGACTTTAATGATTCCCTATCCTATTATATAAATATAAGCACTAAGAAAAATATATATGCACGCATATTTAAACTTAAATGTGGAAATACTTGCCGTCGAGTTTTGACTGTCAAATACTGGCTCTTTTCTTTGCGAGCATCCAAGTAACTCAATTCTCATAGATATTCCACCATGCCATGTAAGCGCATGTATACGAATTATTTGAGCTTCAATGGGAATTCTAAACATAGATTGAATTGGAGTCGTAGGATCGACAGGTCCGTTGAAAATTTGTGGTTCGTTTAATTCGTCCACAACATAATGAAAAGTGCCTCCATCGAAACTGTATAATATCTATAAAAGTAAACCAAGAGAGGAAATGTGGATATCTTGAGCTTGCTTTTAATCGAATTTGCTGGTGAGGATTTTATTTTCTTTGGTAAATCGTGCTGATATTGTTGACAAACCGAAAAAGTTCAAAACCGGTTCAGTGTTGGTGGTTACCATCTGCAACTCTTGATTTATTACTGCAGTTCGGAGCACCTTGCATATTTTAATTGCAATCACATACTTTTGTTTTAATGACAACATACTTCTCAAAAAAAATTTTTTCTTTAATTGTTTATATAGAAAGAAAATTGAAAAAAAATATGCAGACTTTCTATTAGAAACTGCCATAAAAATAGTTGTCCATTAAAAAGTTTTAAAAACTTACTTACTATTTTCAGAAAGAAGAACTGTACAAAAATTATATCTTAACATTGATACGTTTTACACATTATAATCAGAGCCTAACACCGATAAGTGGTAAATCTAGCTGTAGGGTTAGAAAACACGGAAGCACAGACCATAAATAGTATGGTGCCAAAAATATACCCAAAATATATATATTTATAATCATAGAGACAATCAATTTTTTGAAGTTATTGGTGAATCAATTTATCCATTTTCACTTAGAACTTATAAGTGATTTATACCCCTGCTAGCTAACTAAGCGAAGACTCTTGGGTGCGGAAGTTCTGATCAATTTGTCGAATACCTCGAAAGTGAATTTACAAAGAAAGGTGGAAAGAGCTCAAGCTGGTTTCGAACACGCGTCCCTGCCGCTTCTCGTCAGGTGCCAACTCACAGGCCGGGACGCATCGATTGGCACTACCAGCTAGATGGATGCCGTCTGGTTATTTTACTTGTTGTTATTGCTCTTCCAACATCTCTTTTGGTTGATCTAAACTTCCGCACCTACGAGTCTTTGCTGAGTTAGCTAAGCATTGGTAGAAGTCACTTACAAGTTGTAAGTGAAAATGGATAAATTGATCCACCAAAAACTCCTAGAATTGATAAAGCTAACCAAAGGCAACTTGGAAAATATGACAAGTTCAAGCTGAGAGCAATAATATTAACAAGTAAAAATAACCAGACGACATCCACCTAGCTGGTAGTGCCAATCGATGCGTCCCAGCCTGTGAGTTGGCACCTGACGAGAAGCGGCAGGGACGCGTGTTCGAAACCAGCTTGAGCTCTTTCCACCTTTCTTTGTAAATTCACTTTCGAGGTATTCGACAAATTGATCAGAACTTCCGCACCCAAGAGTCTTCGCTTAGTTAGCTAGCAGGGGTATAAATCACTTATAAGTTCTAAGTGAAAATGGATAAATTGATTCACCAATAACTTCAAAAAATTGATAAAGCTTACCAAAGGCAATTTGGAACATAGGACAAGTTCAAGCTGAGAGCGAAAATGATAAAAACGTAATTATAACCAGACGACATTCACCCAGCTGGTAGTGCCAATCGATGCGTCCCGGCCTGTGAGTTGGCACCTGACGAGAAGCGGCAGGGACGCGTGTTCGAAACCAGCTTGAGCTCTTTCCACCTTTCTTTGTATAGAGACAATGATTTTAATAAATAGTAGTAATAGCAATGATAATGGTCAAAGCAACAATGTTTACAAGTATAGCAACAGTAACAGAAAAAACAGATATAATATAAAGACCGATAGAGGATTTAAAAGGGGACGGTCCTTTGGAACGCATAAGAACCCGGAGTAGAATCGGGATTCTACTTTCTCGGAAAGCAAAGCAAGGATTATTGAGTTATCTGAATAGAAATAAGTTGTATAAATTTCGTAAATCCATATTGTCGAACATGCAAGTAATTAAATGACATGCCTTGTAGACATTGGAGCCGACATGTCAATGCGTAGATATATGAGATAAAGAGAGACCCTACCCGTGTACATGAGCGCACGTGAGCGTCCGAAGGATTAAACTTATCTTTTTTCCCCTCATCAGCTGTTCAAATGTTCGGCTCTCTTCATGCTTGAAGTAGAGTAACATGGAACATGATATCCAAAATTCTATCGAAATCTCAACCACTTCCGAGCGATCAGAAAAACATATACCTAATATTCACAACGTAATATCGAATCATAAGCAAAAACATGAAAACTACATCCATAAATAACTGAAAAGAGCTGAAAAATGTATTACATTTACACGTTATTTTGGGGGAAATATATCTGCTCTGCAATAGAAAATTCTACATCAATATCACTACTGACAATTGGGCATAAAGTTCCCTACCTATTTAAAGCATATAATTTGCAGCAAAAGGAAAACATTTGTTGATTATGGGGCACTTAACGTAGTTATATTCTTTTTCGTAATTTTATTTTATTAGTTTAATGCCGAAATAATGTTTATGAGTATTTGAATAATTCCTGCGAATCAAAACACAACATATGATGTATTTAGTGAGAAATTTAAATAAGTATTGAATAATTAGTGTCAATATGCTAAGGGCCTTTCTATACCTCATAACTCTATATGCCAATCCGTAAGAGCTAGCTTATGTGAAACGCAATATGCATTAACAAGTGATGATAGAGTAAATTTCGCGGTTGTCACCGAAGAAATTGTGAAGTATTTTGAAAGTTTAGATTTAAATTCAAGCATGGAAAAGCATAAACTAAAAAAAAATTTCGTAAACATCAAAAACAATAACACCGAGAACAGTGCTTTGAGAGACTTGAAAAATGTGTTTTAATGGGGAATTGTGTTATTCCCGCAAAAGGTATACGAAACACCAACATCTTGAACACTACCGACAACACTACGTTTTTCAAGAATTTAAGCACAGAATTTCAATCTTATAAAAATCGTAACACACACGTAGGGACTAAAAACAGACATGACCTGACACCCTTTGAAAATTTACGGCAAACATATACATATACATATGAAATATATATATAAAATAAGTTGACTAAGAGAATAATAAAGTTGTAATTAAAAATTTATCAAATGAATTTGAAAATAAAAAAGAGATACTGAAAAAAAATACATCCGAACATATTATTAAAAATAAATAAAAATATTTTAATATTCAATTGCTTTACCATTATTCCTAAGTACATCCGCGCATCTATTTGGAATTGAATTTTAGACCATTCTCTCTAAATTATTTCCCATAGCTCTGTTTTATTTTTAACCAGTATACACCAACACACTTATTCTGGTGCCGGGGACCAGAATAAGTGTGATAACCGGGGGGTTGGGATGGACATTCCATTCGGTTAACTTTTTGATCTTGAATGAATTTTTCTGCGGATTTGCAAGTGTTTAGGATCATTATCTTGTTGCATGAACCATTTAAGAGGCATTTGCTCTTCTGCATAAGGCAACATTGCATCATTGAAAACGTTAACTGCTGAATACATAGATACACACATAGTGTTCAGAATACCGTATATGGCGCATGCGTAGTATGGTGAATACCATATTGCCGTCAACCAAGCGAGGCAGACCAATCCCACATTAGCCTTTAAGTACCGACGTGGAGCCTGTGAGGCCGTGGTGGGTTGACAAGTTGTTAGATTTACCCCTTCCCCGCGCAGGAGAGACCGGTGCTCGTCAGTAGCTGCGAGTTTAGTTGCGCTGACGCCGTTGAGCGTGGTAGTAGTGCCGGCAAATACAATTTCGGTAAGTTATGTCGATATAAAATTACGACGCGGCCTCTCAGGCCCGACGTCGGTACTAACGTTAGTTTTTTGTTTGAGCTACCATCAAAATAAAGTGGTTAATTTCAGAAATCCAACTGCTAATTTGAAGAATGGATGTACCTGGGACGTCGAGGGGTAAACGTGATTTATCTACAGATGAACTACGCTATTCCAAAAGACAACGTCGTTATATAAATTTTCTGGATCAAAATAACGTGGCTTTGATTGAGAACTTGATTGCAGAAGACTCCAGCGAATCAGAAGTAGATGACGTCGGAGATGATTTTATACCAGAAATCAGCGATCATGATACAGGTACTGACACTGATATATTTGATGCTGAGGCTACAACCCAGCCCTTACCTCGGATGGAAAATATTTCCGAATCCTTGTCAGAACACGAAGACGCACCGCTATCTAGGCGCAGTTATTTTAGGGGCAAAAATAAATATAAGTGGTCAAAAACTCCTCCTAAACGATCTTCAGTCAGAATACCACAAAAAAATATTATTTTACGAGTACCCACTTCCGATTTGACAGAAAGTGATGGAAAGGATCCGTACAATATATGGAAACAATATATAGATGATGACATATTGTTAGCGATTATGACTAGAACTAGCTCTAAATTATCAGAATATAGATCAAAATATTCAAACCAAGATCGGCCAGAATTACAAAGTATTGATAGAATTGAACTGCAAGCGTTCATTGGACTTTTGATGTATACAGCTGTTTTCAAATCCAATCATGAAGACGCAGATTTTATTTTTGCTTCAGATGGCACTGGAAGGGAAGTTTTTCGGTGCGTTATGTCCAAAAATAGGTTTTTATCTTTGTTACATTGTCTACGTTTCGATAATGCGGCTGACAGGGCACAAAGAAAGGAAACGGACAAATTAGCTGCGATATCTTACATTTTAGATCAATTTGTATCAAACTGCCAAAGAGTCTATAACATAAGTCAATATGCCACTGTGGATGAGATGCTGGTACCATTCCGAGGTCGTTCATTTTTGATGATTTACATGCCCAGTAAACCGGCGAAATATGGACTAAAAATCATGTGTTTGTGTGATGCTGAAAATGGATATTTTTATAATTGTTACTTATATTGTGGCAAAGGTTCAGACGGAGAAAGCCTAACAGATGAAGAAAAGAAGTTTTTGGTGCCCACTCAAGCCGTGCTACGTTTGACGCAACCTTTACATGGCAGCAACAAAAATATCACCTGCGACAATTGGTTTACCTCAATCCAATTAATTGATGCTTTCAAGCAGAGAGGACTGACATGTGTCGGCACTGTAAAAAAAAACAAAAGGGAAATTCCCCCTGAATTTTTACCGGCTAAAACTCGTCTAGAAGGTTCAACATTGTACGGCTTTACAAAAGACATAACCCTTATTTCCCATGTACCCAGGAAAGGCAAAGCTGTCATATTAGCTTCCTCAATGCATCATAGTGAAGGTATTGATATAGAGTCAGGAAAGCCCGAAATAATAAAATTCTATAATTCCACCAAAGGCGGAGTAGACGAAATAGACAAGAAGTGTTCGATATACACCAGCAGCCGTCGATCAAGACGTTGGCCTATGACACTTTTTTATAGAATTTTAGACATAAGTTCAGTCGATGCGCATATTTTACATGATGTGCATCTAAAACAAAAAACTAATCGTGGTGTGTTTATAAAACAATTAGCTCGACAACTAGTTTTAGAGCACATGAAGAGAACGGTGTTCAACTTACGCTTGTCTCGTGAAGTTCGCATGAGTTTAGCCAGAATACTCGGTTCTGATATGCCAGATTTAGTTCAAGGTGAAGCCAACGAAGAAAAAATAAGAAAAATATGTGCATCTTGTCCTCCTAAACTAAATAGAAAATCCACATATCAATGTTACTCTTGCAAGAAACATGTTTGTTTACAGTGCGCTAAACAAATATGCCCTGATTGTGAGTAATTTTGTTGTTGGACATTTTTTTTATTTTAAGAATACCAGATATGTTTTTTTATTTTTCTAATAGATATAACCCTTAAGTTTAAGAAAGAATATATTTCATGGTTCCTAAGAAGTTATATTTTTTTTCAATGATTTTTATTTCGTCAAGTGCGATTTTTTAGTTAAATAACGGAACCAAAGATTAAAAGTCACATAATTTCAAAATTTAATAAAGTTGATTATTATAATTATTTTTTTTTTCATTTATAGATCCAAAATTAACAATATAAGCTATAGTTTGATGTATATTATACGTATTTTCTATAAAACTCAATGTTGTATATGCGGCCTCTCAAGCGCCACGTCGGTACTAGTGTGACAAAAAACCACGTCGGTACTAGTGTGACAAAAAACCACGTCGGTAGCTAAAGGTTAAGGAAATGATCCCTATAATTGAATACTCTCTTTTTCATGCTGTTTTTGCATTGGCGGTCTTCTGACGGTTATAAAAGATATTTTCGGTCTTTCGCAAATTTTATTCGTTTTTTAATGTATGTATATTTTAATATTGACACATTTCCTGCAAATCTACCATAAAAATACATGAAGTGGTGGCTTTGGCCACACCATTCACATGTAAAAGCGCAAAGGCTCTGAATCAACACTATTAATTGTTTACTTAGAGAAAATGTCTGAAAATATGTATATCATATGGAGATAGAAAATTAGTTTTAACAGTGGCAAATCTAAAGCAATATTTTTTTAGCGAAAAAAATTAAAACGGACCTTGCTACTAAATGGGCATGGTTTTTTAAGGATAAAACATACAATCGTCTAAGAATCAGTTGATATGTGTAATTTGGGTAATCTTGGACAATATTATGTTCAGACCCCACATTGTACAATTAAGTACTAATGATTTTAATTCCATAATATAGTGTGGACAAAAAGTCCGTTAACGTTTAAATCAGTAGCTCCGGTGTGGGGGCAGAGGGGTTACGTATCGAAAAAGGGCGTTGGTCACCAGAGAACAACGTGCGATCTGCGCTTGAGGGTACTATGGATACGATTTTTCGGCTCGAACGCACCGAAAATACTGCGCTCAACATATGGCATTTAAAGCTCTATCGATTCAGTGCATTAAAAAATTCGTACAAAAGATCGCGGAGAGGGTTCAACAATAAATTTACCTCGATTCAGCCTACCTAGAACATCAAGGGATCCCGAAATCGTAGAGCGTGTATGAGCGTCTGTTCGCGAATGACGTGGAAACTTTACTCATAAATGACCAAGTGTCTTAAATTTGTCCAAAACATCTTTAAGTCGCATTCATGAACATCCGTACAAAATTCAAAGTATGCAAGAATTAAAGCCTCAAGATCATGCTCGCAGGATGCAGTTTGCTAATGAATTGTTAAAGAAGTGCACCAGCTTCCGAAGAGGCGTACTTCCATCTAAATGGGTATGTAAACAGGCTAAATTACAGGTACTGGAGTGACACTAATCCGCAGTTGAAGCATAAAAACCCCAGCATTCACTCGAAGTTATAGTATGAACAGCTTTGTCAGCAAGATTTTTATGAAAGCCAAAGAGGAATTCCAACACCTCCAACGACTCATTTAATAGAGTTCGCGAAATTTGGGGAAAAAGTTATTTCCAAAAGAGGTGATATTAACTAGCCAGCTCGTAGCCTAGACTTATCCCCAATGGACTATTTCCTTTGGGGATACCTTAAAAGTAAAGTTCATAATAACAACCCAGTATCCGTTGAAGAATTAAAATCAAATATCCGAGAGGAAATTCAAAACATTTCACAAAACACTTGTAAGGCAGTAATTGAAAATTTCCACTCCACTTAGTCATTGATCACATCTGGATGCTATTAGTTTTAACAAATAATTTCCCATTTTGTGTACTTTTATAATAAATTAGTTTAAAAAGTTTTAATCTCATATGAATAATTTTTTTTATAATCGTTTGAAATATGAAAAAACTTTTGGTCCACCCTGTTTAACTGTAGCCACCACTCAATAGAAGGCCCTCACTGAATATGAACAACAAAATATTTATCTTGAAGATGATAATTCAGGCCATAATATTATAGCATGTCTACATGGAGCCAATGTGCCAAATAAAACAAACTAACAAGCTATTCAGAATCAATACTTAAAAATTGCGCGAGTTAGAAAAAAAGTAATAAGTTCGCTGGTAGGTTCCAATGTTTAGGTTTAACCAATGTAAATGTTTAGAAATAATAAATTAATAACAAGAAAGTATATTATGAAGATAAATCGGACAAGCAAAGCGTTTCTGTCAACGAAACTATAATTGAAAGTTAAATTGAATGTTGAAATTTCTATGAAATTTTACAATCAAAGCAAATACCGGTAAACTCTTACTATCGAGTGACCATGAAATATTCAAAGCTATAGATGACGAAGAATTTAAATCATATCTAACATATTTCAATATCTAATATGTCAAACGGTGCCAGGCTAGGCTCTCAGGTTGAGGAGCATTGGGCATCTGGGAGTCCCATACATATGGCGGACAAAACCACAAAATTGAAAATATCGACATCCTCAAACATATGTTTACATCGGTATATCTATAGAGAAATTACACGTTAACAATAGCACAACTTCTCAAATAAAAAGGCAGGGGAGACATCAATGGAAATATGGTGAAAGTACACACACTATTCGACGATAGAAGACGTACTTCTACTGGCTTAATATGTCACACGTCAGCGATTATGTCCGAGCTTGCAACACACGTTTCAAGTTTTTATGCGAACCCTTTATCGCAGTGGATCCGCACTAGGAATCACGGACTCTACGCGATCAAATCAGGTGCAACACACAGGACGACAGGAATGAGGCACAATACAAGCTGTGATCACGCTCTTATCTGTTCAAAACCGAAGATGAAATCTTCCGACAGAATTTTAGGCCCAGTAATGCCGTGGCGCATTGTAACTCTCATTACCTACGTGAACAGCCGCGCTGAGACGGAACTTTCGCTATCGGGGAGTTTGGAGGGAATCGTTGAAGGGTCTGAAGTCAGGCTCGTGTTGGTTTCCCTGGCGAGAGATGCAAATTTTCTTTTAAATCGTCTGTAGTACCAACCAAGGGCAATCATTTGGCTTTTAGACTTTCCCTTTCAGAGATTCTCTTAGTTCAGTTCACCTGCTTGACCAAATCCAGTGATTAGGAATTGTAATGGAATATGTGTAATGTGAACTACTTGAAAAACCAAAAATTTGTATTCTTGCTTTTCCAATGATATTGCGGAGTGATGACACACGCAAAAGTATATTACCCGAACATCTTGCAATACTATCGGACGGGCAGCGTACTTAAATCGGTTACACAACCTCCATCGAAAAGTATCAGAACGTGTATTCAAGACTAGAACATACTGCTTCTTTGGAGTAAAATAAAGTGGAGTAAACTGAGCTTAGTGTAATGCAAGCCCTTTCCTCTCCACATTTGCCTGTATATTTTACAATTGGAACTGCAGAACGCTCCATTGAGCAGCCAAATCAGTTCTTTCTTTTTAAAAAAGCTGAGTGGCCCAAGTTTCGCAGTTACATCAACCAAAAATTAACCATAAATCGGTTTACGATCGAAAAGCTGCACTCAGCCTCAGATATCGAGGAAACCGTTGATTCTCTTAAAAAGACTATCTGGGAAGCTATCGAATGCAGTGTCCCAAAATTCAAGAGTAAACTCCAGTGGCTAGAGCTTGATAACGAAACTTACAAACTCATTAGGACAAGAAACTCGTTCCGACGGGAATGGCAAAGAACACGACTTGCTTCTACGAAAAATGGTGTTAACAGCCTTACTACTGCAATTCGAAAGAAAATCTCTTCGTTACGCAATCGCCAATGGAACAATATGTTGGAACATTTAGACTTCAACTCGCGGAAAGTATGGAAACTAAATAAAATATTCAAAAGAAAGCAACACAGTTTGCCCTATCCCCTAACAGATGATAAAGGATATCAGGCACATTCCAATAAGGAAAAAGCTGAAATCCTTGCCGATAAGTTTCTCACCTTTCATTCTTTAACACAATCCAATCATAATTCCATCACCGATATGATGGTCAAAAAATCATTTGAAAAGGAGATGAGCTCTTCAAGTATACCACATAAAGACTTTATTCGCACCGAAGAGATAACTGCTGCACTGAAAAAATTGAGTAACAATAAAGCACCAGGTATTGATGGAATACCCAACATCGTATTGAAAAATCTACCAAAGAAAGCAATAGTTCTCACTTGCCATGTATTTAACGCTTGTCTTAGATCAAGCTACTTTCCCTTATCTTGGAAACATGCTACTGTGATCCCAATATTGAAACCAGGTAAAGACCCACATGTACCTGCGAGCTACAGACCAATAAGCTGATTGCCAGCTTTGGGAAAACTATTCGAAAAATTGATCCTAAAAAGAATCGCTGAAAACGTCGATGATAAAATGATCCTTCCTAACTTCCAATTTGGCTTCAGGCGAGGATATTCCACAGAGCATCAATTATTTCGAGTAACCAAAGAAATTAAGGCAGCCTTAAAGGAAAAGAAATCAGTTGGCATGATGGTGTTAGACATAGAGAAAGCCTTTGATACTGTTTGGCATGAAGGGCTTCTCTATAAACTCAAACAATTTAACTTTCCGCAATACTTGACAAGCCTCATAGCTTCCTTCTTACACGAAAGGAAATATCAAGTTAAAATACGAGGCAGACTCTCCTCAATAAAAAAACATTCCATCGGGTGTCCCGCAAGGCTCTTGCTTAAGCCCCACTCTCTACACATTTATACTTCGGACTTCCCAACAAACATTAATTGCCAAATAGCGACCTTTGCAGATGATACTTGCCTTTACGCAATAGGAACAGAACCGGAGACTACAATAAATAGCTTAGAACAAGGACTAGAGAGCTCATACCAATATTTCCACAGATGGAAAGTTAAAATCAATGTGGGCAAAACGAGAGCAATTTACTTCGGTAAGAAGCGAAAACCCACTATGCTTCCTGGCAGATGCTTAAACTTTTTGGGCCAATGCATACCTTGGGACAACGAATTATCCTATCTCGGTTTGGTGCTAGATCCAAAATTAACGTTTCGAAACCATATCGAACACATACGCAATAAGACATTACATTCCGTCATAGCATTATATCCACTACTAAATCGGAAGTCCAGCCTTAACTTAAAAAACAAGACTCTCATCGTCAAAATGGTGCTACAACCAATCATGCTCTATGGAGCTCCAACTTGGAATCAATGTGCCGAATACTTAAAAGCCAAGCTTCAAGCCACCCAAAACAGTTTCCTTAAAATGGCGTTTGACAAACCTTTCTATTTCTCTACTCGGAAATTACATGAACTTACTGGAGTTGATCCTGTAAAACAGCTCGCGGACTCGCGGCAACTTAAATTAATGGCTTCAGCCAGTAACTCATCTAACCCTCTTATAGCTTTTCTTAGCAATTGAAGGCACTTTCCTATAGTGTACGTATTGCCTTAACCATGTCTTCTGTTATTGATAAATTCTTAATGCTCAGAAAATTGTATGAGTACATTAACTTTAAAATTAGAATATAAATAGTACATAAGTATAGGATATAGGTTTTATTTAGTTTTAGGTATTATTAGGCCCAGCCAAGGTTTTTTGTTCATTTTTTCCTTCAAATTGCAAAACCAACCGTGAAAAAATTAATACTAGCACAGCTGAAACAATTACCGTAGAAGAAATGAATTAATGAATTTTTCAGAACTCTAAATTAAGTGACATGTATGTTATAACACAAACTTATTACTATCAATAAAGCTTTATTCAATTCAATTCAATTCAAAGTGGAGTAAAGTAAATTGGAGTAAAGATGGCAATAAAATCGGCAAAACTGTGATATAAGCAAAGTTGGATTTTATGTATAGTTATTTTTACATTACTCAATATGCTACTCAATTTCGTATTTTTGTTCCAAATAAAGGATGAACCAACAAAAAAAAGAACGAATCAACGAATAACTGATTCTGGAAAAAATTAATTTTGAATCTAGGAACTGGTAGACACACATTTTATTACAACTACATATTATGTTAAGAGTCGTAAAAGCGTTTTAACTGTCTCATGCGAAGAAATAATTACTCGTAAAAATACGTTCAAACAAGAAAGAAAGATTTTTTGAGTGAGAGAAAATCACAAAATATGTAGTTTAAAATACTTTATCTGCATGTCCAATATGTTTGAACAAAAGGATAAAAACAAAATACATATTCCTACTCTTCTTTATGGATGAATACTAGGCGTCGGGAATTTAAACCAGAGCAACGAACATTTCATGGGACTAATTTTTTAGTCACAATCATAAATATAATCTATTAATAATATAGAACGTAAGCGTCCCATAATTTTTTTAAAAATGTTTATCCACTTTTCAAAATAAAATAATTAGGCCTACAAAAATTAAATGTTTTCTGTTAAATTTTGGATTTTTTTATTTTCGAAGTCGACTTTCAACCGTAATCTTTCGATCCTCTACAACGACTGCAGTCTGAGTAAATTTTGTTTGTAAACAACAAACACAATCCCAGTATATAGATTGCCATCACATGTGCACAACGTTCCAAAAATTATTTTAATTTCTCTGATATATGGTAAACAGAAAAATATATCAAAGCATCCCAAAATTATTTAAATTTCTCTCATATAAACAGAAAAATATATCAAAGCATTCTGCACTAACATTTAACTAATGAACTTTATTTAACTAATGAACTTTTTTGACTATTAAACAAGCTGGTACAAGGGTGATGCGACACCAATAATCAAGCAAAGTACTGGTTGACAATGGAGAGATGTGTGTCAAAGAGTAAGGAATTCTTCCGTAGCCAGTATCACTTAAAATATTAAGGGCATACTTTCGAGTTATAGCTTCCTTGAAATTAACACTACTTAACACATTAACACTGCTAATTCAAATCCTATCAGATTGACTTTCACGAAAATCATTCCCTATGTTCCTTGAGATTACCTTGCTTTTAATTAAAATAAATCAAAATCGTCAAACAACCGCGTCGGCGTTGAGAGAGGTGCGCATTGCTGAGCTTAAACTTATTTTTTTCAAATGGTTAATACAGTTTTTCTATGCCACAAAATTTTAATAATAATCTTTTTTAATAATTATTACGTTGTTCACACATAGTTGTGTGAACCCCACCAAAATGTTCACACAAATTGATATAAACCTCATTTTTGGCACAACTACATTAGGTATACATACTTTAATTCATTCATTTGAACTATCAATGATAAGGAAAACAGCATTAATTATAACAAGAATATGTTGAAAAATAACAAATTACTGAAAAACGTAATTTGGTAAGAATCAATTATTATGGAGTAAATAGTTACAGAGGATATACAGAGAGAAAAATTGTATTTATTTTATTTAAAAAAATTTTGTTTTTTTTACAAACAACCGAACCACAATGTGTGCTGTATTTTAATTAAAATATTGTATTTTAATCAAAATAAAGATGTTGAGTTCGTTCAATAAATAAATAAAGATGTGGTCTGTAAAAAAACTCTGAGTTCAAGCGGGTATTCAAAAGAAAATGGCCTAACATCTAACGACTTCAGGTGGTTCCCGTTCATATTGTCTTGTATTTGTACCCTTATATTTAATTTAAGAGGAATACATACTTTAACATGTAATTTTACTTACTTTAAAACTGGTCACATACTGATCGAATAATGGGCTGCCTTGCATAATGACTCCATATAAGGGTATTGCCTTTTGAAATTCGACTTGTAGGTACTGATTTTCATCATTCAACAGGGGTGACCAGCACCCACTTGCTTTTGCTGTTGGGCGCGCATTGAGTATGGCATATTCAGGTAGAAAACTTGGCCCTAAAGTACTACTGGCGAGAAATGCTTTAGGAGAAAGCTCTCTGCCATTGATAACTGGTACAAATCTTTAATTTAAATCATATATGTTATTAATTATAGGTCGTTTTATAATACAACAAATTTCCTACTCATCCTTGCATGCTATCGGCGGTGTTGAAACAGTAGGAAGTATAAAAGGCTTTTGGACATGTTGATCTAATTCATAGTCTTCGATGGCTTCAACAGGTGGCAATGTAATGCTTACTTCAACTCTTTCTTGATCAATACAAATCGAATTTGAGCATACATAGTAATTATCCAAGCACTGACATATCTCGCAATCTGACTCTTGGTAAACATCATTGGGCTAAAATATTTTAAAATTGTACTGCGGTGTAAAATTGAGTTTCTATACCATAATCAAATTCTACATGAATAATATAAGTATTAAAAAATAGCATTACTTTTACAAATTTTCCCGAGTGGCTCATGCACGGACAATCTGAAACGTTAACACATGACTTCTTATCCCTCCATACTTCACTATCACCGCAGACGACTGGCAAATTTTCATCAATACAACCTGGTCTACAAGAATCTGAATATGTACGGCAAAGATTTTTTTGTAGTAGTTGCTGCACAAAAGTTCACTTCAGTTAAATTGCTTTATCCAAGTACTTTAAGTATGCTTACTTTTTCATAATAATGGCAAGCTTTTCCACAGGGAACAGCACACTCAGCCATTTTTTGACCTTCTGAGCAGTTCCCTTCGTTCTCATAGAACGGTTCTTCTGTTATTTGTTGCAAGGTCCCACATTCAGGTTTGATCTTTAAAACATTTGCCGGCCAGTCACATACAACTTTGTTTGGATTAAACATATTGGACCCACATGTTTTCTCGATATAACTCCATGTGTTGCCAGACTGTGGTGAACACTGCAGAAATTTCGTACAATCTGTGGGATGTTCAAGGTAAACGACCGATGGGTCGCATTTGTTAATACTTGGTGTTTCAGTAGAATATGCTGCCGATAACCTATCTGTGCTTACAGTAGGGATGCCAGATATAACAGATTTACATATAGGTTTCATTTCTTCAACAAACATTTTCCAATCACAGGTCTTTGTGAATGGGTTAAACATCATTGAGGGTCCACATGTCTTTTCTTCATAGTCCCACGAACCGTCAGGTTGTTGTGTACAATGGAGAAACTTGTAACAGTCATCTGGGATTTCTCGATTGGGCACACTTGTATTACATAAGGATCTGACAGTTGACAGCTCAGTGTGTTCTGGGGCTTCCGTAGTTGACTGCACGCAATCACAATAAAAACGTATTTCATAATCATTGCATTGTCCAATGCAAATCAACCCTTTTTCTAATGAACAGTATACATTATCATCAGTTTCCCTCGGTGACTTATGCGTATTAACAACACGGCATTCAATTTTCCTCATAAATTTGTGTGAACATGTGCTGTGGCCAAATGTTGAAAGTGTATCGATAAAACCTTGTGGGATTGGTTCTACATCATTCATTTTTATTTCTAAATTATCTGGCATGGTATCAACGTTGATCCAATCTGTCCAACCTTGAGTGCAATGAACCTCTTCTTTATTAATGGGAAATTCAGTGCTAGTAGTTGTTTGATTCAAATGAGAACATGGCATTCCACTACATATTTCTTTTTTACGAGAGCATCGGCAAGTATGACATTCATCTGCTTTAGTTATATCTCCTTCGTAAAATATTTTTCGTTGCGTTTTCATGCATATGGGTTTGCAGTTAGCTTTTGCAACACACTCGACATACGAGTCATTTGAATAAATATATCCCTCCGGACAAGATTCAATTGAACAACCTTCTACACACATGTCCGTAGTGCAAATTTTTTCTCCGGAATATTCTAGGTAATTGTCGCATGTTTCTGGAGGACACGCAGGTAAACACGAACTGTAACTAGAGCTGCTACCGGGACACTGAAATGCTGTAAATAAATTAAACATTAATGTTATCATTGTTTTCGGTTGCTTTATAAGCAAAATAAATTTACTTCCATATGGTTAAGCAATGAGGATTTTCTCTCGGGTTTGACGTGAAACCCATTGATTAACCCTAACATGCGAGATATTGGCCATCAATTAGAAAATGAAAACCAAAAGTGGAGTAAGGATTCAGTGAGTAGTATTTAGTGAAATGTTCTATACTAGAAGCCTGAGACGCTAAAATTACTGTTACTGTCATTAAGATATCATTTATATATTTTTCATTAGCGAAAGTTTGTTGAATGTTATGTCGCACAAGTCACACCTTTTCGGTGAGGATTACTTGAGTTTTGAAAACAACGTTCTTTATTTAGCGTTCTTTTTCTGAAAAGACGATTTATATCTTTGCTGAATTTAGAGGAAGGGTTTCTTTTTTGGATCCATGGTTCGCCACGTTTCTAAGGTGTAGTGCATATTTGCAGGGTTGGTTTTGAAGTTTGTGATGTCTGCTGTTTTAGTTAGCTAATTTATATTCATTTTTTTCAAGGATTTGGTCAGGAATCTTGTCTTGTTCATTTTGAGTGTGGAGTTTTTGTCTTTTTCAGTATGCTTTCTATTTCGAATGCATCGACTATTAGAAAACATTTAAAAATTTGTGGCTAGGTGTGCACCTGTTTAGGAAGCAGGTGTTCGGATGCTCATTTATGCTTTAACTTACGGACAAAATGACCCTCTTTTTATTGTTATTGTACACGTTATTTGGTTTTTTCTTTGAGCGCTGCTTTAATTGCCTGTAGCCCAGTATTGTCAATACCCAGCATTTTGGCGGATTGTCACTTAGGCAAACTAAAGTTGGATACCCTTCGTCAGAACGAACAAAAGTCGGAAAATTGCATTTGCCGCAAACTCCAAACCTCTCCAAACGTTTGACTTGATTTTCGGAATCAAACGTAGTCATCCACACGCTTGCGAGTGCGTTAGTCTGTTCTGAAGAGGCCAACATGACAACAAAAGCGCTTACGGCTTTGATTTTTTACCGCTTTGATGTTTGTCAAAAAACCAACAATCGATCAGATTGGCCCCAAGCGCTAGCAAACCTACACAAGCCAAGTCAAACATTCTATCCACACGTTTGAATTTGTTGTGGTTTGGGAGCATGTGGAGCCGGAATTAGATTATCCGTTTTGAGACTCGGTTACTCTGGCTTTTAATTATTAATTTGCGTCGCGAAATTTCCGATTATACACTCAAGAATTATCTGTATGTGGCTTTTTCAAAATTGGTTTTTTATGCCATAAATAGTTATCATTTGTGGCTTCTTCTTGATTTGATTTTGACCGTTATTACGTTATTATTGTGTTTATATCAGTTTTATGCACTTGGCTTAAACTCGAGCCAACATACAAATTTATATATTCCACATTTACGTAGTCCTATAAAGGGTACCTTTATCGGTTTATAAATACATATTTATAATTTATTATATTTGAAAATTTTCAGATAGCATGTGTGACATAAATATCTTTGTGATCTCATACATTCAAAAATATTGACAGCACCGCAACAAATTGGTGGCCGTTTTAGGTGACGTCACCTTAGTTTTGCTTTTTATTGGTGGACTACAGATCATAGTTTGAGTACAAAGCCATTCTGACAAAAACGTTGGGCTATGTATCCGACTTTTTTATATCTCACTTAGAAGTCATCACTCGTTTACAATATTTCATGATTGTAGCATCTGTAGTTACTGAGAAAACATGAGTAACTCATGGACAGGCAGGAAGGCTAACTGACGGATAGACAGGTCACCAAACTAGTAGAATTTTGTACACCGGTTATATGAACTCCTTAAAACGCGGTGCTTGAGTTTTCTGTGAATTTCTGCGAGTTCAGCGTTTATGCAGTTTGCACTTATCCTCGCTTTACCGTATCCCGATTTTATTGATAGACTGCAGATTTTTGGAGCTCGTCAGTTTCCCTTTTCCTATTTTTATTGAAACGTGCAAGACATGAATGTGTTCCATAAGCTTGATTTTATTTTCCTGTTTTGAAGGCTTACAGATTTTCTAGAATTTTATCAATAAACAGAATTAGTCCTACTATTCAAATTCTTTGATACAGAAAAAACTTCCTTTAGAGCCTGTTTTATTTCTAGTTTGTTAACGTGGAGTCTGTAAGAACCTCATAGATCCGGCACTAATGAAGCTCGAGACAAAAATAAATATGTATTAACAACTCTATTATTTTTGGAATTCGTTTTGGTGTTGCCGCAGGCCAAAATTAACTCTGGGTAGCTTGAGTCCGCCGGGCCTTGCTTCGTGGGTCTCGAGGACGCGTTTCGGCTGCATACAGCCATCTTCAGCTCGTTCTGATGTCTTTGTCGCGGTGTCCATCTTTTTATATGTGAAACTTTTTTCGGAGGGGTAGGTCTGGTTAATTAGGTGTTAACGAGGGTCATTAAGTTTGGGTCTTTTCAGGATCGTGGGATTATCGTTGTCGGGTTCGTCGCGTTTTCTTTTTTTGACAAGGATTGGGTCGAGGACTGAAAAAATTTTGTGTCGGAGTTGGTCATTATTTGTTCGTTGATTATATTTCCGTGGGTTTTTTTCGAAACGCGTCCTCGAGACCCACGAAGCAAGGCCCGGTGGACTCAAGCTACCCAGAGTCTATTATTTTTGCCTAAAAAGTTCTCAAATCAAAAACGTTTTGAACTTAATTCATGTACAATTCAAGCTGTGAAGCCAGTCCGTTTTGACTACAATGTCGCGAAAAACAATTCAAAAAAAAGTTCAAAATATCAATAATTTGACTTTTGACTAGTTGAAAGTAATGTCGATAAGGGAATTAAGAATTGGTCGAGTGGCCTGCAAAATATTAAGTAAATAATTCGGCACTAATTGAACTGTTAAAACTTCTAAGGCACTACATTAAAGACGCTCCAAAGGATTCACGCAATTTGAAAAGTACACCCATTAATATTACATCTACGTTTCTGTATGGAGCAGAGATACGGAGTGAAGCTCTCAACAAGGAACTGCGCCGGAAACGGCTGGCACAGGTGCAGTGACGAGGAGCACTTCGGATTGCACTAGCAATCCACCGGACACCGAACCTGACAGTCTCTGAGTCAGCGGTGTTGGTAAATGCAGGGGTGATACCCATCGCTCTCCTTGCTGGAGAACGTAAAAGAGTCTAACTCCAAAGGCACGAGGGTAACTAAGAAAAGCTCGCGTTGAAAGCCGATGCACTCTCGACGAATGGCGACAATCTTGGGAACTGCTGCGGAATCTTCAAACAGGAAGATGACCCTAGAAGCACATATCCAACCAAATCCTTTATGATACAGCGCAAATTCGTAGAATAGACGCACTCCTCATGGACTAACTCATACGCTTCCTCGAAAAAGTAACCTACCATCCGAACCCACTAATCACACAAAACATCAACAAGGACACTGACCTTACACTCCAGTTAAACGATCGCCACCAAATACCACAATCCTTTTGGAGAGGAAAATCAATCCTTTGGAGAGTGGAATTCAATTTGGAGAGGTTTTGTACGGCTTTCCTTCCAATATCAAATAATAATTATAAGTAGCAAATATTAAAACAAATATATGCAACAAATAAAACTCTAGAATAAGTAAAGACTGTTAGAGATAAGCAAATCTAAGAAATATTCTTGTTAGAATTAAGAAAAATTATGTGCAAACGCCAATAATAAAATGTTATTTTCGTTAAAATGTCGTTAGTTGTATTTAGTCTTGCAAGTGAAGGAAAATAAAAAGGAAGTATTTGTGTTCCCAACTAGATCGTTTTTCTTGTGGACGTAACTGACGCAGTCGGACAACAAACCTAAGACACTCTGGAGGAAATCATTAGGAAATTCGAACACTTAAATTATTCTGGCCATCAAGACTCAGAAATGGCAGCAATACGCGAGACAAGCCGTTGCAGTAAAGCAAGAATGGATATCGACGTACATCCACTCCATTTCACCTTTTGAAGGAAACCAAGTTGATCTATTGCCGTTCATCGACACAATATTCAATTCCGCTCGAAAAAGAATTTAAAGCCATTTTTTCGTACCGAAGACACATATGCTTGGACAGCTTTTATTAAATGAAGAACACAACATTTTATTCCGGGAAAATATACTTACTTCAAAACATAATGTACTTAAAAAAGTTATGTATATTTTAAAAAAAAAATTTTTTAAATAATTTTTTTAACTTAAAAATATACAATAACATATCAAAATAATTTTTTTTTTGTTTGGGAGGTGAAGGCCATTTACGTCCTGAGTGTCGGACTCCCCCGCTACCGGACTACCGACTAAACACTTCCCCTGTCACACCGGGAACCTACCCTGGAACTGTTTGTCACATTACTTCGGACTAGGCCTCATTAATCATTGCTTAGCGGTGCCTTCAGGCTAAGGGAAATCTCTCTTTCTTCACGGATGGATAGGAAGGAATTGCGATTAGTTACTATAATATTGCGTACAGAGATGTCCCCTCCCTCGCCAAGCGATCCATCATGCCCTTCCTTATAATAAGTACTGTCCGTACGTAATGCGACACACAGTTCCAATTGTCCTTTGATTGCATAATTTTTCCCGTTACATTTTCTGGGGAAATTACACCAATTTTCTCCGAGAGATGCGAACGGAGTCTTGTGAATCTATTGCACGTAAAGAACGTATGGCAGGCGTGATCCGTCATCCCCGGGCAGAACACGCAAGTTGGGGATAGTGTCTTTCCCATCTTATACAGGTAAGACTGAAAATACCAGTGACGACTGAGTAGTTGCGTCAGATAATAATCAGTCTCACCATGCATTCTGTAGAACCACGGCCCCAAGTCACTTATCAACCGTGCGGTCCTCCTGCCTCGCGTTTCGTTTTCCCATGTTTGCTGCCACAAGGTTAGGGTTCTTCTCCGTTCCTCTCGGCTGACGGTTTCTCTCGCCAACTCCCCCCTACGTGAGTATACACGTTTCTGTTCGTCTGCAAGTAACTTAATTGGAACCACCCTCGAGATTACCAGCACTGCAGGTTCAGAGACAGTGCGGTATGTAGCGGCTATCCGCAAAGCTCCTTGCCTCTGCACCTGTGCCAGACGCCTTCGGTGCGTCTCTTTACTAAGAGCGTCAGCCCAAACCTCGGAGCCATACAAGAGCACTGACTCCATTGCACTCATCAGTGGACGTCGTTTGCTCGAGGTTGGCCCCTGCGTGTTGGTCATAAGGCGACTGAGAGCCGATACTCACACGGAAGCCTTATCCGCTGACGCTCGAACCTGCTCGAAAAAACTCATCTTCGAGTCAATCATCAAGCCAAGGTATCTGATTGATTCTTTTGACTCGATGATCATTTGCCCCACCCGAACCGGGATAACACGAGGGATCCGCTTCTTGGTGAGGACGACAACCTCGGTCTTTTCCAGCGCTAGGCTAAGCCCACGGTCTGTCATCCACTCGCTCACTCGGCGTATTACCGCACCCAGTTTGAGCTGCGTCTGTCCGACAGTACGTCCGGCGACTAGTACTGCTACGTCATCTGCGTAGCCAACCAGGCGCGACTCCCCCGGTAACTGCAGCCTCAAAAGCTCATCGTACGAGAAATTCCCGAGGTCCGGGCCCAGAACGGAACCTTGCGCCACCCCTGATGTCAAATCAATTCTTCGCCGGCCTCCCAATGTGTCATAGATGAGTTTCCGGTTTCCTTAGTAGTCAGTAGTCCTTCAATATCCGCATCAGATACCTCGGCACCCTGAAATATTCCAGAGCACCAAGAATATCTGTCCATCTAGCAGAGTTGAAGGCATTTCTCACATCTAGTGTTATGAGCAGTACTATTCGTCTCGAGTAATGATTGTGGGCTTCTGCCTGCTGGACCGCGCTCACTACCTCTGCTATTGCACCGATTGTGGATCGACCAGCCCTGAAGCCGTACTGCCGAGGAGACAGATCCCCGGCAGTTCGAATGGCTTCTCCAAGTCTTTCTCTAATGAGCCTCTCGAGCACCTTCCCAGCGGCGTTCAGCTTACATAGGGGCCGATATGAAGATGGGTGCTCCGCGTTCCCCTTCCCCTTGTGGATCAGCACGAGCCTCGCCTCTTTCCAGCAATTTGGAAACGAGCCCTGCTGCAAACAGGCATTGAAAGTGGTGAGCAGCTTGTCAGGACAAAGTTGATGTGCAAGCTGTATCACTTCCGCTGGTATACCGTCTGGCCCTGGGGCCTTTTTCGATTTTAAAGCTTTCACCGCATCATCCAGTTCGATGGCGGTAAAAAGTGGGCATTCTCGGAGACATTCAACATCTGCATCATCCGGACGAATAGGATGCATAGGGAAGAGCGCTCGAACAATCTGGTCCATTTTTTCCGTTTCAAGGACACAAGGCCTCCTTGCAGCTCCTAATTTCCGCATGGCAAGCTTGTAACCCAGCCCCCACGGGCCTCTGTCGATGTCCTCAACTAGGTTGCGCCAGCAGCGAGCCTTGCTTTCGTTAATTAACCTACGGAGAACTTTTCTAGCCGACCTGTATGCCAGCGTTCGGGAGTGTGACTCGTCTCGATTTTTTAAACATTGAGATTCGCGGCGGAGTTTGTGACATTCTCTCCGCTTTTCGGAGATTTCTGCCGACCACCAGTATACAGCAGGCTTATTGTGTCAAGGCCGTCGCCTGGGCATAGGGCGGTAACACGCATTCTTGATGAGCCTTGTTGCGACCACTGCTGCTTCGCTATTTTTCTACGTAGCAAGGTACGCAAGTTGACGTCATTCCTTGTTCATTTATCCCATCTTCACCTTTTCCTCTCACATTTCATGTTCCTTTTCACCTTGTTCCTCACAATATTCATCCCAGTATCCACTCCAAATAGTTGGTACACAATCCAATATATTTGAATTTCATATAATTCAAATATGCTGGATTCTACCAACAACAATCCCTGCCTTTAATTACCCGACGTCAACATCGCGAGTGGCGACGGAGATGACTGATCTTTGTTATAAAATAACATTCATCAGGTGACTCTGGGCATAGTGGATCCAATTCAGGTTGTGGAACCCCGATTTCTGAGTTCGAATCCATCGTGGGTAGTAATCTTTTAACCTTTTGTCAGTTCCTCTTTTTCAGGGCAATTAATATCTTAATCCAATTGCCCTGGGGAAGTTGACCCTGACCGAAGGGTGAAAGGTTAACATCCGCGAGCCGGTGAGAGACAGTTGTCGATAGCGGGATGATGTACCGGTGACGACAGCGGGTTGGCGGTGATGGGGATTTGCTGGATGATGAGGGAGTGGCTGGATGGTGCTGATTGAGGGTGGTCGAGGAGTTTTTTGTTCGGTAGGAGGAAGAGAGTTGGTCGACAAGTTGGCGGTGTTACATATAGAATTCTGAAAATGGTTATTCTAAATTTCTAAGTGAATTTATGCGATTTTATTAACGTTGTGTTACCCCACGGCTCAGTACTTTCAATTGAGATTTCACACGTTGTTTTACGGAGAGACAATTCATCGTGCGCCGGGAGAAATTAGTGAAATTGTTGAAATCGGTTTTTTGGCTAGGAATCGTTACAAAAAATAACATTTTTGTTCTTTAACGGCAAGAATTAAGCAAGTGAATTTTCCAACAAAAATACCAAACGTGCGCATTGTTTTTGAATAAAGCTTAAAAAAATATTCTGTACATTTTATTGGAAGAAAATCTCTGTGCCCAAGAGTACGATTTGAAAAATTGTGTGAAAGTGAAATATGAATTCGTTGCTTCCATTAGAAGCAAATTAAACATTTGGTGAAGTGCTACCACCGTTTGTTAATCGACAAAAAAAAAAAACAGCAAAAATTGAGCTTAGCCCGTATTTCATTATTTAAATATTCCAATGGAAGCCATTATTCCCGCTCCGACTCGCTTGTTGAAAATAGTAAACTTAGATAAAAGCATGAAGTGCTGAGATGTGATAGTGAGAGAAAAATATTTTTTTTGCTAAAGGATATTCAAAAAAAAAAAAAAAGAAAAAAAAAATTGCCTGTTTGCAAGTGACTAAATGCCTTAAAGAGAGCGAGAGTTTTGGGATATGCTTAAAGTGAAAATCCAGCGAAAATATACTCGGTACGATTAAACTTTTATTTTGAATTGCACTCATCGTGGAAGGCTTTCGCTGATCGAGGAATAGATGGTAATCATCAAAAACATCATAATAGCGAAAAAATAGAATAGTCGATACATGATATTTATCTTAAAATTGCATTTTTTTGTCTGTAAACCGTACCCGATCGGGTTTGGTGGTGGTTTTTTTTTTTATTGGTGTAGGATCTTTTTTTTAATTTTTCTTTATTTTGTTCTTTCTTCCTTTTTTTTTTCTTTTTTATAGATTTAAATTTAAAAATTCTATTTAAGTTTCCTTTTTTCAATATATGTATATATTTTTTTCTTTTTTTTCGTTTGTTATTTTAATAAAAATGAAGTAAAGTAAAAATTTTTTTCGTTTCTCCAAGCCATCTCTCCTTCGTCCTTATCCCTTATTCCTCTCCAATTTGTAATGTTGTGTTTCTGAATTAAGTGGCCCAGCACGGGCAGTGATCTTCCCCGAACGACCCCGACCAGCTGAGCCTAGCCGGCCTCAGTATGCCACCTGGGGAAACATGAGATCACTGCCATACAAATGTCTGCGACCGCGGCAGCGTGATCGCAACAAATGGCGCCCAAAATAGGCTTTTAGGCAATAGTGTTAATATTTAGATTTTTTTTTTGTTTTCTTTGGGTGAAGATTTATTTTCCGTATTCGGTTTTTTTTATCATTGCTCGGCGTTTGCCGCTGTCGCAGTGGCGCCCCACCGTGCTGGATTTGTGTGTGGCAGTCGACACCGGCTATGACAGCGGTGTTAGTCAGTGTTGATGTTGATTGGAATCATCGAGTTCCATGTCGTTGGCCATATTTTCCTGCACGGAATAGCTGAACTTTTATTTAGCTCTCGGAATTGGTCAACGCTCTCGATCCTTTCTTCATTTTGCTTGTTTGGTCACAAAACTTTCGCCGAAGCATAGATGCAAGAAAGCAGCGCTCAGGAGAAAGCTTCATTCAGTTTTTCGAGGCTCTCCAATCGTTATCTCTCCAGCTACAAGTGCCCCTGCTAGACGCGGACTTCCAATACATTGTGACCAAAAACATGGATTGGCGCTTACAAGAACATTTGGCGGGATTCACGTTTCACACAACACTTGATCTTGTTGACCGGTGTCGTAGGGTGGAAGCGGTGTGGAAGGAAACGGAGGCAGCGAAACGAAACACTACCCGCCGAACTGTCCCTGTAACCGGACAGTTCAAGCGTTGCATCCCTGGGAAGAGATTCCTCCGGAGGTTCGTAGTGAGGAATCCAGATACCCTTCGTCGCCTTATGAGACCGCGGTTAATAACCGACCTCTCGTGCAAATGCCATTGGGGGAAAATAACCAGGCATCGGAATCGGATTACGCCAGGCCGGTCCAGCTCGACGCTGTCGCTCCTCCAGTAACGGTCTTCCCCGGAAGCAAAGCTCGTGGACAGTATTTGGTGTGCTGGAATTGCCGAGATCTGGGGCACGCATTTTTTGACTGTCCTTCTCCTATTCGCCATGTCTTTTGTTTTGGGTGTGGTCAAGAAGGCACTATGAAGCCCCGATGCTCCCGATGCCGTGCACGTGGTGTACCAACACCAGTGACCACTTCCCCCAGGGTCGCCTCTTCTTCCAGGTTGCATAACAAAGTAGACGTGGCTACCAATGTGGATCCCGAACTGCGCCGCTCCTCATGACCCAATTTCGACTACTCCTCCTCACCGTCTCGAACCTTACACACAACTATCAACACCACCTTTCATGGAACCGTGCACCAGGGTGGTGGTTTACCCGGTAACGGGAAAGAATCCCCTGCTTCTAACCATTCGCGCTTTCTTCGGAACCGTTTCAACCGATCCTGGAGGTACTTTACGGTCCGGCGTCTGTTGAAGCGTGCTTGCTTGGAATCGATTGTCACAGCTGCTGGCGACAATAGGCCCCACGCTGACTTCTTCATTAAGGGGCGTAAACTCACGGGCTTGCTCGATAGTGGTGCCAGCGTGAGCATCTTTGGATCCGGAGCCTTGGACCTACTATCTGACTTGGGATTGCGACTTCACTCGTTGCACGCCCAAGTACAGACAGCATCAGGACACAAGGACCCGGTTCTAGGATACGTCACAGCATTCGTCCGGTTCAACAATACCACCAAATTGATGAGGTTTCTGGTTGTTCCAACACTGACACACTCGGTGTACCTTGGTATAGACTTCTGGGACCATTTCAAGATCGCGCCCATGCAGGTCAGTGCGGTAGAGCCTGTTGAAGACCGTCTAAATCCGGAGTTCCATCTATTGTCCCCACAAGATCAGCAACGACTTGAGTTGGTCAAACAGCAGTTTCCTTCTTACAACGAGAGAGGCTTGGGCAGAACCAGTCTCGTATCACATAATATCGACACTGGTTCCGCCCGACCCGTTAAACAGCGACATTACGCTGTCTCCCCAGTTGTCCAGAAGCTGCTGTATGATGAACTCGATCGTATGTTGTCTCTGGGAGTAATAGAGGAAAGTCTGAGTTCCTGGAGCTCTCCCGTGACCCTGGTAAGGAAGCCCGGCAAGGTCCGTCTATGTCTTGATGCTAGGCGCCTCAATGAAGTCACCGTCAAAGACGCCTACCCCTTACCGTTAATTGAAGGATTATTGGCACGGTTACAAAATACAAGGTTCATAACTAGCTTGGACCTCAAGGACGCTTTTTGGCAAATTCCGCTCGATTCTGCCAGCAAGGAGAAAACAGCATTTACTGTTCCTGGTAGGCCCTTGTACCATTTTAACGTCATGCCGTTCGGCTTATGTAACGCTCCCCAAACCATGTGTCGGTTAATGCATAAGGTAATACCACACGCACTGCAAGATAAGGTATTTGTCTATCTAGATGACCTGCTTGTTACAAGCTCTACATTTGATGAGCACTTGGAGCTCCTGAGCACTGTTGCGAAGCATCTCAGGGACGCCAATTTAACCATCAATGTAGAGAAGAGCAAATTCGTCAAGAGAGGAATTAAATATCTCGGCTTTGTAGTGAGTGATGGTATTTTGCGAACCGACCCGGAGAAAGTCTCTGGAATAGTTTCCTATCCGGAGCCCCGAACAGCCAAAGACGTGCGGCGGTTCATGGGAATGGCAGGATGGTACCGGCGTTTTATTCCGAACTTCGCCGCCGTCACCGCACCGTTGACAGATTTGCTTAAGGGCAAGCGTGCCTTCAAATAGTCTGCAGCCGCCAATAACGCCTTCAACGACGTGAAACAGCTGCTTGTCTCCGCTCCAGTCCTAGCCAACCCTGATTTTACGAGGCACTTCTTTATCCAATGTGATGCTAGCACAGTGGGTATAGGGAGTGTCCTATTTCAAAAAGACGATGATGGTGGAGAGCATCCCATTGCTTATATGTCCATGAAGCTCAATGCTGCACAACGCAACTACAGCATTACTGAATTGGAATGTTTAGCTGCGGTGCAGAGTGTCAAAAGATTCAGAGCATATATTGAGGGGCTGCCTTTCACCATCATCACTAACCATGCTAGTCTCAAGTGGCTACTGCAGCAGTCTGATCTATCTGGCCGGTTGGCTCGTTGGAGTCTGAAACTTCAAGGATTTAATTTTCAGATAGAACACCGGAAAGGCGTTATGAACGTTGTGCCGGATGCCCTATCAAGATCATATTTACGTGACAATCAAATTGCCTTAATCATCGCCTGTCTTCCCGAACACAAGCATCTGGAGGATGCGATTCCAGAGTCGGCTTTTTATGAACCAGACTATGAACACCTTAAAGCACGGATTCTTGAACACCCTACACGTTTCCAAAATGTGCACCTGGCAGATGGGAAAATATATATAGACACTGGTTATCCCACCACACTGGGTTCAGATCTTCCCAAAACAAAGTTGTGGGTTCCGGAGAGTTGTCATCAGGCATTATTGGTTCGAGCTCACGATGATCCCCGAAGTTCTCACTGTGGAATTCGTAAAACCACCGAAGTACTACGCCGGTATTACTATTGGCCTCGCTTGCGACAGGATGTAATTCAGCACATCCAGAATTGCATCATATGCAAGCAAGTAAAGCCTTCGAATTCCACTCTGCGACCTCCTATGGGATCCTCGCGGGACTCGGAAAGACCGATGCAGCGACTGTTTGTGGATTTCATGGGCCCATACCCACGTTCTAGGCTAGGTAACACCCAGCTGCTAGTGGTCTTGGACCATTACACGAAATTCATCTGGCTTAAGCCTTTGGCAAAGGCCACCGCAGAATCGGCCGCTCGATTCTTAGAGCGTGAGATATTTTTAACCTTTGGGGTCCCCGAATGGTTACACTCAGATAATGGGGTACAGTTCGTTTCTAAAGTCTTCGCCAAGCTATTGAATGACTACGGCGTGCAGCATTGCCTTACACCTTACCATTCTCCGCAGGCGAACGCTTCGGAGTGATCGAACCAGTTGACCTTGAATGCCATCCGAGCCTACATAGGTACCGACCATGTTAAGTGGGACGAGAACCTTCCGGAGTCATGCTTCGCCTTTCGCAAGGTGATTCATGAGTCTACGGGGTTCTCGCCTTACTTTCTCATGTTCGGGTATCATCCTATTCAGCATGGCTCCGAATACACCCTCCTCCGCCAACTGAATGCTTTTGAGGACGGAGAGGTACAGCTTAATGCGAACAGTGATAGACAGCGGGCTGTACAAGACCAGGTAAAAATAAAACTGAGTGAAGCCTATCAGAAGGGAGCACAGCGGTACAATCTACGGACCCGTCCTCGTGAGCTGTTTCAGGGTCAAAAGGTTTTAGTCCGTAACTTTGTCGTAAGTAACGCCGCCGAGCGATTTGCCGCTAAGCTTTCCCCACGTTTTATTCCAGCCGTGGTTCGTCGCCGTATGGGGCAGGTGTCTTACGAGTTGGAGGACGATTCAGGGAAACTAATCGGAATATTCCATGCCAAAGATATCCGAGACTCCCAATGAACGTTATCTCTCGTGCCCGGCTGGATGAGACACTCAGGGTCTGGGTCGTCCCCACGATTGTTGCGACCACTGCTGCTTCGCTATTTTTCTACGTAGCAAGGTACGCAAGTTGACGTCATTCCTTGTTCATTTATCCCGATCGGGTTTGGTGGTGGTTTTTTTTTTTATTGGTATAGGATCTTTTTTTTTAATTTTTCTTTATTTTGTTCTTTCTTCCTTTTTTTTTCTTTTTTATAGATTTAAATTTAAAAATTCTATTTAAGTTTCCTTTTTTCGTTATATGTATATATTTTTTTCTTTTTTTTCGTTTGTTATTTTAATAAAAATGAAGTAAAGTAAAAATTTTTTTCGTTTCTCCAAGCCATCTCTCCTTCGTCCTTATCCCTTATTCCTCTCCAATTTGTAATGTTGTGTTTCTGAATTAGGTGGCCCAGCACGGGCAGTGATCTTCCCCGAACGACCCCGACCAGCTGAGCCTAGCCGGCCTCAGTATGCCACCTGGGGGAACATGAGATCACTGCCATATAAATGTCTGCGACCGCGGCAGCGTGATCGCAACAGCCTCCCTCCGTTACCGTCATAGTTTCACCTCTCATGAGATCTGCGGCGAACGCGTCGACATCTATTTTAGATATATTCCAACCTACAGTTGAGGGTTGGGTTGCTACGCGTCGAGTAGCACACTCGCCAATTGCGAAAGCAATGTACTGATGATCGCTCGCCGAGTAGTCCTCCAGTACCCTCCATCTGTGTATCCTAGGCACTAAGGACTCCGAAGCAAATGTCATATCCGGAATAGTTCCCAAGCAGTCTCCCCGTCGAAAAGTTGGTGTGTTCCCAACGTTCATGATAACAAGTTGCCTCCTAGCCGCCATTTCTAGGATTCTTTTTCCTCTCGGGTCTGGAAGAGGCATTCCCCATTCTATCGCCTTGGCGTTAAAGTCACCGCCAACAAGAATTCGGCCTTCCGTGCTCGAGACAGCTTCCTCCAGTTCATCGAGCCTGTTCTAAAAACATGAAATTGACTCATTCGGCGTGAAATAGACGAATCAAAATAATAATAATAATAATAATAATAATAATAATTTTAATTTTTTTATAGTTGGACTATAAGACTATTTACACCCTGAGTGTCGGACTCCCGATGGCACCCGACTACCGGACATCTCCCCTGTAATACTGAGAAATTAGCCTCGAACTGTTTGTCACATTACTGTGGACTAGGCATTCCTCACGGCAAATGTTACAAACAGTACTATTCGCCTGCGAAAAACGAAAGCGAGTGTAATATCATAGGAGGGAGTTAGCAAGAGAAGTCGTCAGCCGAGAGGAAAGGAGAAAGACCCTAGCATTGTGTCATGAATAAACGAAACGCCAGGCATCTGCCTCGCCTCGGACCGCACGGCTCATCAGTGACCTGGGGCCGTGGTTCTGCACTTCGCATGGTGAGACTGAGTGTTTTCTGACCCAACTACTCAGTGGCCACGGATATTTTCAGTCTTATCTGTATAAGATGGGAAATTCACCATCCTCAGCTTGCTTGTTCTGCCCGGGGATGACAGGTGTCGCCTTAAACACGTTCTTGGCATGCGGAAGATGGACAAGATTGCATTCGCATCTCTCGGAGAAAATAGGCGTGCTCTCTACAGAAAACGTAACGGGGAAAATGATGAAGTCAAAAGACAATTGGAACTGCGTGTCGCATTATTAACGGACGGTTTTTCTTATGAACGTTTTAATAATTTCACCACCCCGTCCAGCTTGATGGTATTAAAAAGTGGGCATTCTGCCGGACTTTCTCCGTCTGACACGTTGGGACGGACGGGATGTACAGGGAAAAGCGCTAGAACAACCTCGTCCATTTTTTTCACATCAAGCACACACGGCCTCCGTGCGGCTCCTAGTTTCCGCATGGCAAGCTTGTAACCCAGGCCCCACGGGTCCCTGTTGATGTCCACAACGAGCTTGTACCAACAAGGAGCCTTGTTCTTGAGTGTTCTAACCACAAGGTCACATTTGGGAATGTGACTCGTCTTGCTCCCTTGAACGGTGGGCTTTGCGGCGATGTCTGTGACATTCTCTTCCTTTTTCAGCGAATTCTGCTGACCACCAGTCCACAGCAGGCTAATCGTGTTGTGGCCGTCACCTAGGCATATACCAGTTGCACGCAGACTTGATAAGTCACATGGTGGAGTTCACTATGCTTTCAGCTGAGACCCATCTCGGCCGAGTCATGGTTTCATCGCTCATTAGGACTGTGGCAAACGCGTCAACATCTATTTTAGCAATGTTCCATCCTACAGTCGCAGAGTAGTCCTCGAGTACCCTCCATTTGTGTGTACTAGACACTTAGGACTCCGAAGCAAATGTCACGTCCGAAATGGTTCCCAAGCAGCCTCGTCGAAAGGCTGGTGTGTTCCCAACGTTCAAGATGATCAATTCGCTCCTAGCCGCCATTTCTAGTATTCACTTTCCTGCTGGATCTGGATAAATCATTCCCTATTCTACCGCGTTGGCATTAAAGTCACCGCCCACAAGGGTTCGGCCTTCCGAGTGCGAGACAGCGTCCTCCAGTTCTTCGAGCTTGCTCTGGAAGAGTGAAATTGGCTCATTCGGCGTGAGATAGACGCTTTCAAATGTCATATCCACACACTCAATCAATACAAAGCTATTCCCGCTGGAAAAAGTCCGAACTTAGAGTAGAGCGCTATCGTGCACCCAGATGGTGGCGGTGGCGGATCGGTCGCAATACCAGCCAGCCCCCTCCATGATGTGGTGTTGCTCAGATATCTGCAGCAAGTCGACTATTTTCTTCTTCGCTACCTGGTCGAGTAAGTCTTGTGCGGTTGAGCTACGGTGTAGCTCGATCAGGTCGTCGCTTTTCTATTGTTATGTGCCTCTTTGAACTCCTGGCACCTTTTTCTTCCTGAAATATGAGCCAGGTGTTCAGGCTTCAATGCCTTAGCTGTGCACAAGACGCAGTTAAGTTAATTTGGGCGTTCCAACGCCTCATGGCCGGTTGCTTCGATCTGGCACCTCGCAGCTTCAGGAAAGGTGTACGTAGCTGAGGCACTTATAGCATCGAGTTAGAACTACTGTCCTGCGTATTGCGTATTGCGTATTGCATAATACACGCGAACTAGCCGATTGTAATTTTCTTCATGGCCAGAAGTTGCACTGCGGCTTTTCCTGCGATGTCTACTATTGCCCTCTGGGATTGCTTGGCCTCAGCCTTACCCTAAAACTGTCTGCCGTAAGAAGAGTTTGTCTAATGGACTCTTCTACTTCTTTGGCATCCACAACACAGTCAATGATTTTTATTTCCAAAGAGGTCATTGGCTGTAATGTCGAGATATCAGCTTTAGAGCCACGGAGGTCGAGCCCTTGTCGGTGGACTCCACCCCAAGTTCTACGAGAAGGCCGCCTGTTTTGGTCGCTCTTACCGCTCGTAGGCAGACACCGTTTTTCCGGGTTCCACCTTTTGCCTGAGTTCCTTGAGGACCTCGGCGTAAGGCTTTCGTCTGTAGGCTTGATAAGCAGAGCGTCCTTACGCTGCTTACACCTAGTCTTTTCAAGCATCGCGCTGGGTTTTGTGCCGTCGTGCTTTTCTTCAGTTCGCAGCCTTCTGTTGCGATTTTGAGCGCATCAGTTTGAAGTCAGAATCTCTCTCCTCCGCTTGACTATTGTCTGTTGCCACGAGCCCCTGTACCCTTTTCCTGTGATCAGGTTTAATTGGGCTACATGCCGCTCTTTTGCCCTTTACACAAAGAGTAGTATTTTCGATGAGGGGGTTTGCGTTCAGACATTTTCTTGAGCTCTTTCAAATTGCTTCCTGCTCGAAGCCAGTGCGGTAGTGCTGGATTTTGTCAACAAGGTCATCCAGTTCATCAATCCCGTTCTTAATGTTCTTACTGACATTTTTCTCTACGATGTTCGCATTCCTCATTACCTTTAGTACCGCGTATATATTTCTTGTGAGCCGCTCTTCCTCACTTCGGTCTTCGGCTATCTTCGTAGCCAGCTCGTCCTCAGTTGAAGCTTTCGGTACATTTTGAGTTGGAGTGTCTGGTAGCTGCTGAGCATCGTTTCTTTCCTTTTCCAAAGGATCCAGTATTTGACTTTCAATAGTCCCTGGCGAATGGCATTTGGTGTCGATGACACTGGTCCCTAGCGCCTCTACTACGCATCTAGTATTAATTGCTCCATCACCTCGAGTAGATGCAGCCTGGGCAAGAGGAGTAGTGTGGGCAAGCGCCTTTGTCGCCACCGTAAAGCGATCAATGGAAGTTTGCTTCCTCGTTTTCTTCTGGCTGATTTCTGGGGAGGCTTTGGTACACGTTGAGGCGGAGTCCTCAGCAGTTGTGGCCTGCGGGCGAACATACCTGCCTCGGTGATCTTGTCACTTCTAGCTTTTGATTCATCAGTGGCCAGATGTTCCACCACTGAAAAATGCCCTGGCGACTTATCCCCATCCAGATTACTGGAGAGGAGCCCGCCTGAGGTCGAGGCTCGATCACACGTCGAAGTATATATCCCCATCCCTAGTTTTGTTTGTTTGTCTTCATTCATCATTGTGTTTGTTTTGATTGGGTACTTTTAGTGGCTTGGTCACGCGTCTGGGTAACGGGCGACCTCGCCAAAAATTTTGATTGTATAGTCGGTCAAAACATTCACGTTCCCACAAATGAAGTTAGAAGTTTTAAAGACAATACATTGGCCATAAATAACATAACTGTCCCTCTCAACTCAAAATACATTGACGTGTACCAAGTTATTTTTGAACCATTCTGTGAACCAGAGATTGTCAATAGTAAAACTGAAATTTGTTTTGATTCCTTAATCGAGCGTATTAAAAACGAATTCGAAGAGATGATCCTTTAACTTTTACTCATAAAGTCAAACATGAGCTTAAGCTCACAGAAGATACCTCGGTTTACCAAACAATCTATAGGTATCCATACTCCTTGAGAGATTTTGTAAAAAAGCAAATTGAAGAACATCTAAAACAGGGAAGTTCACCAGTTTGAGTTACCCCAAAAAAGACTCCAGGAGAACATCGACTTGTTATTGATTTTCGTTAAATTAATAATATTAAAAATAAGAACAAATACCCCATTCCTCAAATCAATTATATTCTTGGTAACTTCGGGAATGCTAACAACTTTACTACGGTGGCTCTGGGGAAAGTGTTTCATCAAATCGAAATCAGAAATCAAACCAAAAGGTCGCCACAAAACCGCCTTTTCCAGAGACGAAGGGCATTTCGAATTCACTAGAATGCCATTTGGGTTGAAAAACGCACCAGCAAATTTTCAGCGACTCATGGATTTCGTTTTGAAGGAATGTATTGGAAATGATTGCATTGTTTACATGGATGACATTCTTATCTTCAGCACTTCCATTGAAGAGCACGAGGTAATTTTACATTACGCTGAAATAGCCAAACCTGTAACCACAACATTAAAAAAATATAGCAGAGTAGACGTATCTGATAAAAATTACGTAGACACTTTCGAAAAGCTAACATTATACACTGTAAGTGATCCCATACTGGTTCATCCGGATTTCGAGAAGCGATTCGCTCTGATCACAGATGCCAGCAACTTTGCCATAGGCGCATAGTCCAACTAAAAGACCTGTCAATTTTGCACCCAGAACCTTAAACGAGCACGAAAGAAAATACGCTGCAATCGAAAAAGAGCTGCTCGCTATAGTTTGGGCTACGAAATACTTTAGGCCGTTTTAAGGTGGCTGGAAATTTCTCTTGCAGACCGACGTTAAACCGTTGTTATACTAAGAAAATTTAAAAGAACAACACGCGAAGTTGCAAAGATGGAAAGTGACGCTAATGGAGTACGACTTTATCACCCAATATATCAAGGGAAAAGTGAATCACGTTGCCGATGTACTATCTACAATTGAAATTCATACAATAAACATCAGCGACACAAATTGGCTGGCTACACAGCATACGGTTCAAGAAGACAATTTAAACTACATAGCTATCTCTGAAAAACCCTTGAATATTTACAAAAGGCAACTCGTTTTCAAGTTACATAAGACAAATGGCACTACAAAGCAAACTTTCAATAGCAAAACACGGTTACTCTTTACATTTAGAAAATTTGACGATAAGATGATAAAATGTATACTCCAAAACCATGTGCCGCAAATTGGTACCACAGAAGTCAAATTCCCCAATAAAGAAATACTTCTGCAGTTCCAAAAGCACTATTATACATGGAAGCGGGATAACACGAAAGCTTGTATAGTTCAAGTAAATAAACTACTTTGGGATTGTACCAAAGTCAAAATCAAATCGCTTATTGCTAAAAAACACAGGAAGAATAATCATCCTGGTATAAACAAGACACATGATATAATATCAAAGAGATATCGTTTTCATTACATGAAAGAACAGATTTTGTAAATAACTGTTCCATATTTGCTCAATCAAAATACGAGCGAAACCCCCAACGTTAATTTGGAAATTTGAATTGAGTCAAACCGTAATAAATATCCGAGACATTTACCATGACCTCGTATGGTTCAGAGATAAAAACTCTCCTTACATCACATGTTTCGATAAATTTTCCAAAATTTTCCATTTTCAGTAGTCTTACAGATTAAGAATAGACGATGGAACACTATTATTTACGAACTACGTGCAATCTCTAACAAGATAGGCAAACCAAAACTCATTGCTACTGATAATGAAGGAGCTCTGGACTCAGAAAAAACAAAGAGTTGGTTGGAAAGGGAAAACACTGAATACCATTTCTGCTCATCACATCATAAGACCGGCAACTCGAATTTGAAGTAGCCCATCGTTCGCTAAATGATATTAGAAGAAGACAAATCTCTGCTAGAACTCAACCCAGTCGAGGAGTGTATACCTTGTTATAGCAATCTAGTCCACTCCAGCCATAAAAATAAACCGGCAGATATATTCTTCAATGAATGTAACACACCAAATTCAGAAATACTTGCAAGGTTACAAAAATATAAAGAACGAACTATCGCAAAACAAAATTAGAACAGACAAAATATCGATCTAAACCAGGGCTTCTTAAACTGTTGTCATTCACGACCCCATTTATGATTGCGTTTCTTGACGACCCCATACAAATATAAAAGAAAAATAAGTTAATATTTTTTGATGATTTATTTATTAGGTAACAATATACATATACATATGAAAATATATAAGTTTAGAATTCGTTTTGAAACATACAAAAATCTAAAATTAAAAATTGCACGAAAAATTATAAAAATGTATTTATTATAGTTTCAAAAATAAAAGTGGATTCTGACCGTGTTAATTCTCTCGAATATATTCAAGTAGTTGCGTGGTAAGTATTAAATTAAAGTATAGGTAAAAAATTTAATGAGATGGATGTGCCTGTTTTTCATTGCATAACAAATCAAATCTTGGTGGAATGTTTGAAACTACTGGACGTAAGACCTCTTCAACATTTTTAACGCTGAACGATATTGGGATTTAATATGTGTTAAAGCTGAGAAAGTAACTTCACATAAATATGTGGTGTTGAATGGCAGAAGTACATTCAACGCCATATCAGCGACTGTGGGAAATCCAGTTCTAGTTCCGATCCAGAATTCAGTCAAGGGCTTTTTTTGAAATTGTAGTTTTAAGTTTGAGTCACTCGAAAGCTCAGCAAATTCCTCTTGAGCTTTAAGTGGCAGGTGATCAATCTCACTTAAGCCAATCCAAAATGGCTTTTGAATCCAAACTATTTTTTGGAAATCAATATTTAATATAAAATATGTCCGGAACTGTATTTCTAACGCTTTTAAGTGGTCTACAATAATTTTTGCAATAAAAGTTTTACGATGAATTTTCTCGATTACAAAATTGTCGACACTGGAAAACATTTCGAACGAATTTTTTTCGACCCTACTTTTCCAAATGTTGATCTTTTTAATAAAACTTTCAATTTTATCATTTGAAGTAAATATATCCCAATTTTTTCCTTGAAGAGACAAGTTGAGATCGTTTAACTTCGCAAAAATATCTGACAAATAACACGGCTTGGATAGCCATAAGTCATTTTGAAAAAAAGCAGCAAGTTCACATTTTCGTTCGGTTAAAAATATTTCGATCTCGTTCTTTAATAACAATAATCTTCTTAAACTTTGACCTCTTGAAAACCAACTTACTTCTGAATGAAATAACAAAGTTGTGTAGTTGGAATCCGTATCCTTACAGAGATTTGAAAATAAGCGACTGTTAAGGGCGTGGCTCTTAATAAAATTTATGATCTTAACAGCATCCTGAAGAACATCGTTCAATTATGGTGCTAATTTTTTTGCTGCAAGAGCCTCTCGGTGAATAAGGCAGTGAGCAAAAGTTATATGATCATAATGAGCAGCTTGAAAAAATGATTTAAAACCAATATTTTGCCCGTCATCGCTCTTGCACCATCTGTGCATATTCCACAGTAATTTTTCCATTCTAAACCTTCTGCTTTTAAAAATTCGTCAACTTTACAATATATGTCTTTTCCTGTAGTATGGTTTTCCATAGGACGACAAAATAACAATTCTTCCTCCACGCTTTCTTTATAAACGTACCTGACATATACTAACAACTGAGCCAATTTAGTAATAACAGTTGTTTCGTCCAACTGAATTGAAAATTTTTGGCTTTCTTTAATTCTTGTAATAAGTTGTATTAATTGATCCTTGTTAATATCAGAAATTTTATTCGAGACAGTGTCGTTCGACAAAGGAATTTTTCGAATATCATCGCCATATTTTCTTCCATGTAGTATTTCAACCATTTTAATAGCATCAGATAACACAAGATCTTCTCCAATGGTGAACGGCTTTTTATTTTTAGCAATACAGTATGAAACTTCATATGACGCTAGTAAATATTTTTCATTAACGGTTATAAATTTTTCAAAGATTTTCTTTTCTTCATTTAAAGATTTAAACAGTCTTTCAAAATATTCTTTTGGTTTATTGACATACGAAAAATGCTTTGATTCAAGATGTCTTTTTAATTTTGATGGTTTCATACTCTCCGAAGCCAATAATTCATTGCAGATCAAACAAAGAGGTTGTTCATTACCCTTACAATTTTGAAATGCACGACCCATAGTTTAAGAAGCCCTGATCTAAACGATTCATTAGTCAAACATCCCAACTCGACAAAACTAACCCCTTGATACATAAAAACATCCGAGCAAATGGTTGACCACATGCATTCTGAAATTTCTGCGCTTTTTTCGAGTTCACACTGCTACAACTGGAAAAGAACAATCATTTAATCGATACCCGCTCAGTCCAACTTGCGTCCATCATAAATAATCACACAGAAAATCTAAGCACCATGCAAAGCCTTTTACATTTCCAAAAAATTTTGAACGAAACCGCTGTAAAGTCGAACAGATATATGAATTATTTTTGAACAATAAAGCACATCTTCTTCTGAGAAATATAGATACCAAACAACCAATTCAAGACACTTGTGTTAGATATATTCATAAGTCAAAGCCAGGGTCACTTATAATAATTTTTCGTAAACGTAAATAAATTTTGCAGCGACAAATCACTAATACAACTGAGGACAGATTTTTCACAAGGGCCGGAGAAGTTACATAAGACCATCTGCCTCACACCTGGTTATGTAACCGAATGGGGGAGAAATATCGTAAAATGTAAAAGTCCCTAAGAGTCAATAGCATGCAATAATATGTAGGAAAAATTTAAGAGTCCCTAAGACTCATTAGCATGCAAAAAACATAGACGAGCTGAAAGAACCCCTATGACTCATTTACGATCAAGTCCTAACGACCCTTTAGTTGGTAAGATAAGATTTAAGATTTTCTGTAAGTATATTTTGAGCCCCAACTCAGAGTTTTATTTAGTCTTGTAAGTGAAGAAAAATAAAAAGGAAGTGTTTGTGTTTCCAGCGAAATAGCTTTTCTTGTGGACAAACCAAACCACGTAACTTTGGGTGCAAACTTTCAAAAACCTTCGATAGTATTTGTTATTTAACCAGTAATTCTACACAAGCATCTAATGAAAGTAACAGGCTTTTATGGACGACAATAAGACATATATGTGCGAAAAGCAAAGATTTTCTATAATAAAATGAATTATGTACAAAATTCAACAATAAATACACTCATATTCAAGAAATGAAATTTTATACTCTTCTCGCGTAAATGACATCGTTTTTGACTTATTCAGTAAATTCTCGCAAACTTACTACAACAGGTGGAGGGACTCCGACTCAGACTCTGAAAAAGGTATCGAAAAGTTGTTGAGTTCAATTGGATATTTCTTTAACCATTTCTTTCAGCAGTGTTGTTTGAAAACCTGAATGCGTTGCCAAAGGGATGATTTATTCATATTAATATCTGTCATTTCGTACACTGGCATACTTTTAAGTGTATCTCTAACAAGGAAGTGAGAAGAACTAAAGGCTTTTAAATATTAGGATCATATGATGAAGACTAAAGATGGCGGTAGGATAAACTCAATTCATTTTACATATGAATATAATTCCTCATATCTGGAAAGAGCATCACCCACCATTCGAAAACATTTTTAAAGGAGTATAAAACGATAGCAAGATTAAAATGCCAATTGATTTAATTTGCGTAGCAGTCAAATGTCAACTTTTTTGGTTGGATTGCCAGAAAAAAAATTGTTGCTTTCCCTTCCTCGGAAAAAATCGTCTAAGATTTGACCATCGAGGCATTCCTAGGGTTTTTACAAGGAATGCCTAAAGAGTCAAATCTGTTACTAGTTCAATGTGGCAAGCCTTTCCAGACAAACATATCGAAATTAAATACTAGACTTTAATTTAACGTAGATTTGAAATTAACTTTAATTCTATTTCAAAATTCCTTCTCTTCTCTATAAAATGGACCGTAAAAATTTACTTCGACATTCAAAAATGTTCGTGCCATTGTAACTCAATCATGAAGTTAAATACGTGAGTAAGCAAGTAAGGTGAGTAAGCAAGTAAAAATATCTTTTTTTCCCCTCATCAGCTTTTCAAATGTTCGGCTCCATTCGTTCCTGCTATTCATGCCATAAACGACATGATTTTCCGCGCGATTCACAATATACTATCCAATTACAGGTAAAGGTACGAAAACTACAATCATGAAAAACTAATAATTGCTGAAAATGCATCAATTTTAAATATTTTGTAGCAGGGCATATATCTGAATTGGAAATTATCCATCAATATTATTACCGACAATTTCGCATGGAAGTTAACTAGATATTTAGAGGTTATTTAGAAATGTTTTCGATTTGTAAATTATATACAAATCGAAAACATTTTCATTCATGAAATGTAAAAATAATATAAATAATATGATAATATTTACAGTTTCCAAAATCTTCGGCTACTTTCGGTTTTAAATTTGACAGTTAACATTATAGTTAAAAAACCAACCTCAGCTGATATTGAAGGGCAAGAAAGTAAGAAAAATTATCCGATGTAAGAAAGGTGATCAAACGAAAGCTGGGCGTAATCGTAGCGATCCAGCAGCGGCCAGCCGCAACGGAAGCAGGCAGCGAAGAGCCTCTAGATATACCAGCAAAAAAGAGCCAACTGATGAAACTCTCAGAGGACATCGATATGCCTAAAAACAAACCAACCCACGAACAACCATCGACGGAGAAGGAACTCCATACGAAAACCGATAAAAGAAAATCAACCGAAACACTTGAAATGCTACGCGGAGCAGGAAATGCACCCAAAATCAGCGCCAACCCTCCTTCAACTACAAGAACGGACATCGACATGGCCAATCCAGACGAGCTTGACGAACTAAAAGAAGCTCTTCTAGCTGATGAGACTAGATTCAAATAAGCGACAGGAAAACGAGTTAGTAAACAAAAAAAACACCTAATTTAAGTGATATCTTAACTACCAATATAAATAAGTTCCATTCGCTCGAACTTTCTCTAACGACCCCAGCCCAGGTTTGCGAAAAAATTGGTACGCCAGCTTCACCGAAAAATGCATGGCTCCCACCAATTTTTTATAAATCAGCTAACCGCCCCCTCCATAGCTCTTCTAATGAAGAGATTCCGGTCAACTAGGTACCGAAATCGTTCAACGAATCGTACCACAAAATCACAGTTGACAATATTGAGGCATACGACTTCATCTTGAATACAATGAAGGAAGGTAAATTCGGTGGACACTCATTCACTCCAACGTAACGTCCGGAACCGGTAGCAATACTGAAGGGATTAAGCTCCCTTTTCTCCCTTACAAGCTTTAAAGAGGATATTCTCATTCAGTTACCCGGCCTCAACTTCGAAATTATAAACCTTACAACAGGCTGGTCACGGCGCAAAAAATAAATGACTTTAAATCTCTTTAGGGTGATCTTAAATTCAGACGAAGAGCGCACAAAAATTATACCGTTAAGATATATTGTTAACCACAAAATCTATTGGGAAAATCCCAAAATGGGAACTTAGCCCAATGTTTCAGTTTCCAACATTTTGGCCATGTAGCCGCGAATCGCGGCCATGCTGCAAGATGCGTGCTGTGTGGAAAAGATCATGAAGGTTAAAATCGCCCTCGCAAGGTCGTCTCAAACCCAACAGAAGAGTTTCCACCTATCGATCAATCTATCACTCCGGTATATTGCACTCTTTGTGGAAGCCACCCGGTAAACTTTACAGGATATCCTGAACGGATAAAGCTAAAGGCTAAACTAATGGAAAAGAAAGCGGTAAGAGAAATCGGCTTGCAACTTGTACCAACTCTTCCACAAACCTTTAGCCCTCAGATTTTCCATCTCTACCTTCCAGCTCTTCACACCAAGTCCAGAAAGAACAGACTAGAAACATGCATGCATCGTTTGCATCAGTCTTGAAATATTTCTTATTGGGTCTTTCTACATTCCCTGTGGCTTAAATCCAAGATAGAGCATTGGAAACGTTTTGTTAGTGATAACGCTGATGATCCGTGGGGGCAGGCTTACAAGGTGTGTCGGGGAAGGAATCTCAGGGATTGTTTTTCGGGGCTTCGCATTAGTGAGAATGTGACTCGAAAGTGGTCGGACTGTGATGAGGCTTTACTTGGGGGGTTCTTTCCTAGGGCGGGAGATCTAATGCCGCATCTGGAGGATGCAGTGGGGCAAAGTTCATCTTTGTCCTAACAGCGTTCGGAGATAGATGCGATTGTTAAGAGATTGCGTGGTCGTATTGCACCTGAGTGGGACGGTAAAACTAGCGAGATTCTTAAGTGCATCTGGAAGCTTGTACCGGACTATATAGAATGTTTCTTGAGGAAGTGCTTTCAGCTTGGTTGCTTTCGTGAGGCCTTTAAACGTGCTGAGGTAGTTGTACTGTTAGTTACCTGATAGGGATAGGGGATCCTTGCGATTTTGTAGCGGTATCTCACTTCTTCCAACACTTGGTAAAGTGTTGGAGAGGGTGATGATACAAAAACTTGAATAGGACTTCCTGAACAATTATGTGATCGGCAGTATGGTTTCCGAACGGGGCGTTGTATTAATGATGCGTGCCTATATGTCTCAGATTCTGTTGCTAGTAGTAGGAAAAGATATGTACTTGGTATTTTTGTAGATTTTAAAGGCGCTTTTGATTATTTGAATTGGTCCGCGGTAATGGGAAAATTAGCAGAGGTTGGTTGTAGGGATCGTTGGCTTTGAAGGAGTTATTTCTCTGGAAGAAGTGCTTTTGTGCAAGGTTTGTGGGATTATGTGTAAGTTAGTGTAAGCAGGAGTTGTCTGCAGGGATCCATAGCGTGTTACGGTGTGGGTTCGCTGTTCTCGGGGGGGGGGGGGGGGGTGCTTTCACCACGCAAGGAACCCGGCGAACGCGTCTTCCGGAAGTAACGTAAGTGACGAATGAAGTAAACAAGTAAAACCACTACCCTCCGCTGATCCGCGAAGTAGGAGTTAAATTTGTTGCTCGATAACGAAATGTGCGAAGAGAAACTCGTAGAAAGTTAAATTAAAGTTATTCAGCGATTAACCGAAATATTGTAACCTTAAGGGGTAGGAGTGACTCATAGAAGCTAAGAAGGGAATTGTGTTTGAAATTATAGAAATGACGTAATTATTTTTTTTTTTTGGAATTGTATTTATGGAATGGTAAAATTATAGAATGGTAGTTAGATTGTAAGGGTAGCAGCGAATCAATGAACTAGTCATACGGGATCATTTGATGATGGAAGCCAGGGAGCAACGCAAGAATCCACCGACACCAATTTCAAAATAAGGAGCTATCGGAACGAGCTCAACCGGTTGTATACCGGCTATTGATACCGTTCCACACACTTAGCCGCGAATCTGGCTCACTTTCGCGATTCGCGATCTTTGGCTGGGCGTAAGGGGCGCGGATACCGAAGGGTAATGTGAAATGATGTAACGAATAATCATCACAAAACAGGTACTTACCTCCATACAACTCGCACAGAACTTCACTTTATACAGGTTGCACAGTTTGATTGCCGACAGCTGTGCAACAAACAGCCGCGGCAATGAACGATTAATGATGAATAGGTGAATAAACAAACTTAAACACCAATAAATAAATAACCATCAGATGTCACCGGTCACCTGTTAGCCAGCAGTTGCGGCGAAGTGTGATGTGATCCAATGTGGATGGTGGAACTCGCCGTACCATAATTACAGCGATTCCGGCGAATGGATCGAAGCTCGGGTGGGTCATCGCCCGAATGGTGAACGGCCGCAGCGGGAGGATTTCGAACCCGCTAAATTGAGGGTGTCAAAAGGGAGTGAAAAACAACGGTGGGTCTTCTTTTTGTGTTAGATGCGAGTCGGAACTGGAGTGATAGTTGAATTAATACGAGTGCGATTTCTTGAGTTAGAAAAAGAAAAAAACGTTAAAATAATTTAATACGCGATAAGTACTGCAATTTTTCTTGAGATACTGGGACTAAAATTATAAAATTAAAATTAAAATGGCGGTATTTCGCGAGTTAGTGAACTTGCGCTCATGAGAATGTTGTCGAGTGAATATACCCGTTTAGCTGATTACGCTTGCAACTGCATGTGGAACTTTGCAACAACGTTCTGATCCGTAGTGATAAGTAGTGCAATTTTCCTTGAGAGACTGGGACTAGAAGATTAAATATTGTCGGACGCGTTAAAGTAGGGCGATCTCGTGAAAGACCGAGTTATTGACCTATTGTAATACGCGGAAGTGCGATTCCTTGAGGGACTGGAGTATTGAAACAGTATAATACACGGCGAACGTACGGGTACGGGAAACTGATTTGGGACGCAGCGAAGGTGCAGCTCTTGGTGTTGCGGTACAGGCGAAGATAATTTTAGTTGGCGGAAGTACGGAGGAGAATCGCGAGGGTGACCACCGTCGCACAAGCGAAAGCAGTCAGCTCATCATCCATCTAGGTAGCGGATTTCAAGTAGGTCGTAGTGTTAGGAGTTAAGTATTTGCATTTTAGAATTAACTACTATATTAGTATAAGATACCAATAGAATACAGCTAGAAATAGAGTTTAGTAAACAAAGTAATACGAGTTTCTCTTCCACTGGTGAGTCAGGAGCAGCGCGGACGGTAGCTGGTCTTTTGTTGCAGGTCGCATTTTTCAGTTTACTTTTCAGGGATCGAACGTTTTCCGAGTGAGTGTGGAGGTTTCCTACGAGGAGAGCGGTCTCCTCACATTCTCGCTTGGCGACGTTTCGGGGCTCGGTAAAGCGAGTGGCGCCCACGCCCGTCTTCAACGGACCTACCGGGACCGAGGGCCCCGGCCGTTAACTTTCCGTGCAGGAACTACCGTGGTGGTGCATCGTGCCCAACACTTCCCCAGCGATTTGGGTAGAAGGCTGGGAGTTCAAGGCTCACCCACGGAAATAAATAGTAACAAGCGTTCGATATGGATGAATTGTTGGTTCAACTTTCTGCTTCTTGTCAAGTGTGTGCATATGCTAATGATCTTTTGCTTCTTGGTGAGGGTCAAAGTCATCTTGAGCTAGAGGTAAGGGGAACCCAGTATATGCAGGTTATGCCTGCTTGGTGTAGTAAGATTGGTGTCTCAGTTTCCGCAGAGAAGGAGCCTTAGTGGCAATGTGGCACAGACAAGGGTAGCCTCAGTGGGTCCCCCTATGATCGTAGAGGGTGATGGAAATCTGGGGTATAGGACCTCTGTGAAAAACTTGGGTATATCGAACTTATAAGTGATTTATACCATTGCTAAGCTAATTCAGACTCTAACTAGCTAACGAAGGCTCATGGGTGCGGAAGTTCTGATCAAATTTGTCAAATACCTCGAAAGTGAATTAATATTTAGAAAGAAGCGGCAGGGGCGCGTGTTCGAAATCAGCTTGAGCTCTTTCCACCTTTCTTTGTAAATATTGGGTATTTGGGTTGCTGAGAGACGTTCTTTCACTTTAAAGTGTTGAATGAAAAACTGTCTCAGTTAGCATGTATGATTCGTCGTGTGTCTAGGACTGAGTGGGAACTTGGCAAACGTGCACTCAGAGCAATTTATGATGGCCTTTTTGTAACTTGCGCAGCGTGCCCAGGTGTTCAGCTGCATGCCCACAGTCAAGTTGTAGGTTGGCGTCTTGTGGGGTCGTGTCAGAGGGTGATTTTGTTGTGTTGTATTCCTGTATGCCGTACGGTTCAACCGACGCAAGGCAGGCTTTGATGGGGGTTCCACCGCTGGATCTGGAGATAGTACGTAGAGGATTATTTTATATGAGTTAGGGGATATCTTGTGGAGGGTTTGCTTTAACGCTTGGTTGTTGACATGTGGATTTTCTTCTGTTACAAGTTATGTGTGGGGTGGAGTTTGAGACTTGGTGGCATGTTTTGTTTGAATGCAGTGCGTATGATACTTTGCGAAGTACGCATTGTGTAGATTCGCTTAAATGCCCCTGCTGATTTACGTGATGTGCTAAGTTGCGAAAAGTCTGTATGGAGGTTGAATGAGTTTTCTGCGACCCTTCGAGGCAGCGTTGGTTGTACTTTCTGCGGGTTTGCAGTGGGATTGTATAGTTATTGTCTTCAGGTGGTGGGTAGGATAAATCAATAGAGTAAGTTATGTGTTATAATTAATTAATTTTTGACTTGCATGTTGTTTGTTGGTGGTGGAGGCCAACCAACGCCTAGCTTGCAGGGGCTGAAGTTTGAGTTACTCTCGGGCTGTAGAGTGACGAAAACCCGAGCAGAGGTTTGATCTGTACCTCGGGGTGGTCGTTGTACCACGTTGCTGTCGTCCCCCACAAAGGTTGATTAGCCTAATTTTGGCTGTAACGTGGTGGTTGTTGTTTTTGAGTGTACTAAAAAGTAGTTTAACATGTACCAGATATGTGTTGTCTGAGCCTGTATAATCAGCTTCGACTTTGGACCTCCTCCATGTGAGGAGGAGGAAGGGTGACTATTTCCCCCACTGTAGCTGAGGAGCTACTAATTTTCGAACGAAAGATCCTTAGAAAGTGTCTCTCTAAGTATAAATATAGGAGACCTAATAAGAAACATTTCCGTAATGAAGTCCTCTATGGAGGAGCGAAAAAAACATAACATTACATTACCTATTCATATTCCGAAATTACTATAGGCGGAAGTTAAAATCCAGCTTAGAAAATGACCTAGGCTTACCATAGCCACAAGAATTTAAAAAATGTTGGATGATTATTAGTCAACGAATCCAATTGTAGAAAGTCCAATATTTTGTAACAGGATTCCCCGTATCCTATTTAGACAAACAATATCATATTTAGATTTTTACAAAAAGAATAATTAACAGAATCAAGGCGACCAACTTTTGCAAATGCAATCCATACTTAAATACTTTCCCAAACGGAATGTATTTACCCATTTAAATTGCATTCCGATACAGTTTTAAAGCAAAAGCAATGATACAGTTGTTGATTCATACATGTGTAAAGTGGCAACTTACGCAGAATATAATTGGAAGAAATATGGTTTTATGGAATTATACATAAAGGATATCCGGAAAAATCATCAACGAAGAGAAGAAGCTGTCGCACAGTATGGAGAGCTCCAATGTTCAAGGAAATTCGAATGATCCATCAATCAATCATCCGATCTGATCATCAATGATCGTATCTGATCCTATCTGATCATTGTTATACAATGCTGCTTTGATTCAAATTTTCCTGCAAAAAGTGTACTAACCTATTAAACCGATTGATAACCCGTAGTAAAAACCATTAATGATTCATACTACTTGATGCATTGAAGGTATAAAATATATAAAGAGGCCTTACTAGTGAATATTTTTTTGTGTAACTTATTATACTCCTCATCAGTTGTTTAAATTTATAAATCCGAAATTTTATCGAAGTATTAGCAATTTCCGAGCGCGTGGAAAAGCATATACTTATGAATGGTTAATGTTATTGTTAAATTTTTGTTCGGGTGGACAAATGAAAAGAGTGGAAATACTAGTTTAATTATGTTTATTAATTCAGTTGACACACATGTGGCCGCGTATATTCACTTTTTAGAGGGAGAAATACTTTTTGACAGATTTGGTCAATCATCTGCTATAATAGTTAGTGTTGCCAATGTCGATGTTCCTAGAGTTATGAATGTACTATTCAATCATAGGTAAAACAAGAGCTTAAAATGTGATACCTTTAAATAATAGTATAATATAATAGTATAATAGTATTAAAATAATAATAATGCATTTGGAAATAATGCAATATCTAGTTCATATTGTTAGTCAACTATGAGTGAAAGTATAAAAACGCTTATATTTACCAGTACAGATTCATATTAATTATATTGAGGACATTAACGACGGCATCAATTGTCTGAACACATTTGAGAAGCTTACTACAGATTTGATTTCGGCTGAAGATTGTATTTTCTCCATGTTTATTTGGCTCAAAATTTAAAACGGAACAACTGCTTAAATTATAGCAAGCAAATACTGTAATGTTTGTAACGGTAGTTAAAATTCACGAAATTTTTGCGCATTCGTCTATACTACCTATGGATTCTTCTCCTTATGTGTTGGTGACTGTGTTAATATGAAGTTAATATTAGGTGAAAAGAGGAACTAGCCAATTCAGCTCATTTAAATCACTCATCGAACAATGCTGGACTTTAGCTGCATGTTGACGTTTTCGAGTATGCCGTTCGGACAAAACGTTTAATGGTCACAGAGAACCGATACAGTATTTATGACCGAAATTTGTTGCGAGTATTTTAAGCAGTAAAGCATTTCCAATCGCTAGAGGGAAGACCATTTTCAATTTACGCGGACCACAAACCATTGATATTCAAGTTAACGAAGATTCCGGGAAAAGCAACAAATCAACAATCTCGTTAAATTGGTTTCATCAGTAAATTATATAAGAGATGTTTGATAAGTTGTTCGTAAATGTTGTGTCCGAAAATGTAACAGCAGACATTCTGTTAAGAGTTGAGGCAATTCCAAATAATTTATCTACTCCGAACTTCTGGATAAGCAACGAAAATGTGATGCTGACATCAAGCAATTCTTGAACAACGAATCCGATTCTTCATTAGATCTTAAACTGCTCGCTGTCGGTAACGCAAAAGCAAAGATATATTGTGACTACTCAACTGATTGAATTCGTCGTTGTGTTTGGTTTGTGGGTGAACCCCTCTAACGTGATGACATGTCTATATTATGGAAAAGCTCTCGATCATTTCACAAAATCGGTCATACACCCTGCATGGATAAACCTGGCCATACGGAGTAATCATCACTGAATCTGTAATATGAAATTTGTTGCAAATTGTGGTGAATCAAGTGATGCGTCTAAGACCTGGGTACTACGACGTACCGCCACTGAAATCGGGGTATTAAACGTAAAATATTGCTTTAAATACTGATTCAAGACGACATTACTGTCAGAAAGTGGAGCGATGAACAGTAAACTGCATGATGTCTCAGTAAATTGTTTCGAATCTTTCCATTACAATTTTTTGTTTACTATGCACGAAAATACAGAATTTTATCTATATATACAGGTAATGTCTGAGCAAATATAAAAGTTTAAAAACATATCCAGTATAGCGGATCCAATAATAATCATTCAAAAGTATTAACTGTGCTTAAAGGTATTTGTACAAAGACAACACTTTGTGAAAGCCCTTCCGCAAAACTACAAAAAGAAAAATATGCAAGAAGACACTTGTTTTGAAAACAAAACTACTCCGCTTAAGGGAGCCCTCCTTTTGACAATTTGCTAAAAGTAAATTTGCCTTTATCATTACTTTTAATCCGTTCCATAATAGTAACAATCTCTTAAAGGGTGTAGCCGGATAAGTATGACGAGTCGGCCCCCAAAAAGGAATCTATATCGAAACCTATGTTTTAATATCTACTTGATGTACAAACATGATTTATTTCGCGTCCGACTTCGGCTTTGACCTTGAGATATAGGAAAAAATAAACGTACGCATAACAATTTTTCAAAAAAATGTATCTCAAAAACTAATTAAGCCAGAGACGTGAAATCAACGTGAGGCTTTAGGTAACTTTACAGTGAATATTATATGTTTTTTTTTAGATTTTTAAGAATAATTTTTCATAAAAATAAAGTAAAACGGGAGATAAATAATTTTTTTTTATGTTCTCTGTAAGTTACAATCACGAAAATAATATATGTTATGCTCTTTTATGTGCACTATCACGCATAAAAATTGCGTGAGAAGAAAATTGGTGCAACACTTCGAAAAAAAAAAAAAATTTAATTCGCGCCTTGTCATGTACAGGTATTCACGTGATTACTTTTATCTATACGTGGGTGTTCCGTCTCGTAACATGCATTCATAGAACGAGATAGTATCCTTCACCGATCTATTTATTAATTTTGGAACTTTACTAATTCGTTGCAAGTAATTTAGTTACAACCTAGGCCGACATTCCAAGAACTCAAAAGTGCAAAATAATTAGTGATTGTTATAAACTTTGCTGGATGATTTAGAAAATATGTTTTGAATTTTGAATTTTATCAACATTATCAAATAATAAATGAACAATTTAATAGAGAGTAGAACTATAGTGAAATAATTAACTGAAACTAGCTGAGAAAACCGTTTTATTCCATATGTGTTTAGACGCGACAGTGTGCAAGGTTGTAAGCAAATACGTTCGGACTCAGTTTCACGCTGTTTATTATATCACATATCTTACCAACATCGCATTGTCATCGATATTGTTCTAAGAGGTAGCTTTGTGAGTTGGATTCTTGGGTATTTTGTTTCAAGATTCTAAAATTCGTAACAGCTAAGCCAAATTGTTATTAGTAATGTTTGACAAGTGTAAAAACTGTAACAAGTCCCTTCATGAAATAAGTGGTCATAAAAAAGTTATAAGAACTGAAAAGCATCATAAGAACTGAATTAATTAATTAAGAACTGAATTAACACTTTGAGTCGCAATTAACTTAGATAGGACCTCAGCAGCACACAAGATTCTGGATAAATACCGTCCATAAAACAAATAATAAATAATATCTGCTACATGCGAACATCCGAACAAATTGCTACCGTCGGAAATATAATGAATGTATATGCGATGGATTTTACTTTTTATATGTCTTGATTTTACTTCTGCTTAAATGATACTAGGTGCTGATTTCTTGAAAATGGACAATCACGAATATTCAGCGAATCCCCGTGGATGCAAGTGAAAATATGTCTATTAGATGAAATTTTCATCCAGGAGTATTATTGGAAAAAAAATGTCAATGATGTTTCTGCTGATTGTTTTAAAGATATTTGACAGGTTCTTTTATAACCGCAAAAATTTTGGGGATTAAACCTTGCACCTTGATGGGACTTACTTTGAACGATTGAATACAACTTTCGAAATGCTTCCCATGTATTTTGCTCCTCACTAGGCCAACCAACAAAGATCATGACTTCATATCTTGTACATTGTGAAATTTGTAAAATGTCACTGTAAAATTTGAAACACATTTATGCTTGTACAGCAGATTTGGTAACAAATCAGTTGGAAATAATGTTGAAGCTTTTAAATAAATCAAATTTATTTATTTTTATTAGAGCAATAACCAAACGAACTTTTATAAGCCTTATACACCTCGATAAATTCTCAGAGTATTAAAATAAATGTCCAATTGATTCAGAAGAGAGTCTTACAACATTGTTCCAAAAGTTTGGTACTCAAGCCATATATTTTTGGATCTTTCAACAGATAAAATTTATAATTCCATAGTAATTTGAAAGAATTTGTTTAGAAGATATTTAAGTTTTTTTTTTACTAAGCTGTGTTTTTACTAGCTACTTTAGCATCAGTAAAACCAAGCTTTTTGTCTCTGAAAAGTATCAAAAGTTTCTGCAAGAACTTCATGAGTCCAATACGTTTGCGCACATTATCTTTTATCATTATTAAAAAATAACATATAATAAAACTAATAAGAAATTCGGATGGAAAATTTTATGAAAACGTTATTGATCATTTTGATGAATTGAATATCATAGAATAGCGTTAAATTAATCATTTTTAATTACGTCTCTTATTTAAATTGTTGCTAGACCGAATACCTACATTATAACTCCCAATTTCAACCTAGATAACCCTTTTTCACCCCATTTTCCATTAATGAAATTTTTATTTATACATTTATTAATTAACATATATCTATATGTGTATATATATATATATATATATATATATATATTTTCCGGATATCCTTTATGTATAATTCCATAAAACCATATTTCTTCCAATTATATTCTGCGTAAGTTGCCACTTTACACATGTATGAATCAACAACTGTATCATTGCTTTTGCTTTAAAACTGTATCGGAATGCAATTTAAATGGGTAAATACATTCCGTTTGGGAAAGTATTTAAGTATGGATTGCATTTGCAAAAGTTGGTCGCCTTGATTCTGTTAATTATTCTTTTTGTAAAAATCTAAATATGATATTGTTTGTCTAAATAGGATACGGGGAATCCTGTTACAAAATATTGGACTTTCTACAATTGGATTCGTTGACTAATAATCATCCAACATTTTTTAAATTCTTGTGGCTATGGTAAGCCTAGGTCATTTTCTAAGCTGGATTTTAACTTCCGCCTATAGTAATTTCGGAATATGAATAGGTAATGTAATGTTATGTTTTTTTCGCTCCTCCATAGAGGACTTCATTACGGAAATGTTTCTTATTAGGTCTCCTATATTTATACTTAGAGAGACACTTTCTAAGGATCTTTCGTTCGAAAATTAGTAGCTCCTCAGCTACAGTGGGGGAAATAGTCACCCTTCCTCCTCCTCACATGGAGGAGGTCCAAAGTCGAAGCTGATTATACAGGCTCAGACAACACATATCTGGTACATGTTAAACTACTTTTTAGTACACTCAAAAACAACAACCACCACGTTACAGCCAAAATTAGGCTAATCAACCTTTGTGGGGGACGACAGCAACGTGGTACAACGACCACCCCGAGGTACAGATCAAACCTCTGCTCGGGTTTTCGTCACTCTACAGCCCGAGAGTAACTCAAACTTCAGCCCCTGCAAGCTAGGCGTTGGTTGGCCTCCACCACCAACAAACAACATGCAAGTCAAAAATTAATTAATTATAACACATAACTTACTCTATTGATTTATCCTACCCACCACCTGAAGACAATAACTATACAATCCCACTGCAAACCCGCAGAAAGTACAACCAACGCTGCCTCGAAGGGTCGCAGAAAACTCATTCAACCTCCATACAGACTTTTCGCAACTTAGCACATCAATTTGAAAGAATTTGTTTAGAAGATATTTAAGTTTTTATTTTACTAAGCTGTGTTTTTACTAGCTACTTTAGCATCAGTAAAACCAAGCTTTTTGTCTCTGAAAAGTATCAAAAGTTTCTGCAAGAACTTCATGAGTCCAATACGTTTGCGCACATTATCTTTTATCATTATTAAAAAATAACATATAATAAAACTAATAAGAAATTCGGATGGAAAATTTTATGAAAACGTTATTGATCATTTTGATGAATTGAATATCATAGAATAGCGTTAAATTAATCATTTTTAATTACGTCTCTTATTTAAATTGTTGCTAGACCGAATACCTACATTATAACTCCCAATTTCAACCTAGATAACCCTTTTTCACCCCATTTTCCATTAATGAAATTTTTATTTATACATTTATTAATTAACATATATCTATATGTGTATATATATATATATATATATATATATATATATATATATATATATATATATATACATATATGTATATGCTGCTATACATTATTATATTTATATTAGTAATATAAATAAATTTACTTGAGCTTTTTCTATATTTGTCTTAAAATATATGCGGGAATATAAGCGCTGTCTGGGCTTACATTGTGATAAACCATCCCCTTGTATAACGGAGAGCACCGAAATCAAACAATGTAGGTAAGAAGATGAAACACAATGTATGTTCCATGCATTAGAATGCAATGCAAGCGATACGAGATTGATAGTTAAATTAGTAGGTCATTGAGTTTGAACCTAGTACTTACTTTTGAACCAAATTAGATTGGGAATTATTTCGGAGTGTTATTGCTGTGTTGCTTCGCTATTGTAAACATTTGAATTTTAAAGCTTTACTGGGCTAAAGTATCGAACCTTAATATCTATATATATTGTATACATATCATAATAATGATAAAAGACATTGCAGGTTTTGAGTACTTACGACAAAGTTCCGGTGATCTCCATTTGATTGAAACTCCTTTCAAGGTGCATTCAAATGCATATGCTGCTAGAGATGTGCACAAACACTCACAATCTCCACCCCTATCGCATGCACAGGTGTCGAAAACACATCTTTCGAAGAATTTATCTGCAGGAACTTCAGAATGACATTCCTGCGAAAAAGTTACAGATAAAGAAGTTTATAATTTATATTTAGAATGCGAATCATATGTGAGCATTGTGCGTTTTAAATCCCTATGTATACAACACTGTGAATCTATTCTCGTATTTTATTTAACGCATAAGATAAAATTTTTCGTAGCATATTTGTTACTCTTGCGGCTGTTATATCATAAAGATGGCTTGCAGTTTATCATAGGAACAAAAAAAGCTGATCATTAGATTGAACGTTGACAGTATTTTGATTAAATCATTTATAATCCCCCAAAAATTTAAATCTAATAATGGAGTATGGATGTTTAGGTATTTTATTGTTAAGAAATATTTTGACGCGGAATTATATTTTTTAGTATTACATTGTTTTTAATACTACGCAAAATATGGTTCTAACCAATTAGCTCGTGTAATTTAAAAGCATTTACTTGGAACAGTTTAGATTTCAGAACCCCGCATTTTTTATGAGCCCATGTTTTTCTTTCCGGGTGAGCCGCGCAAGCATCAATCAATTTTACTGGAACTGAGCAAAATTCTTGGAGCCTCCATGAATGACCAAACAGAAGCGAGCTTGTTTCGAGTCCATGCGAAGGGTTGACCATATCATCGTGGGCATCACCATTGTAATTTCCACACAATCCACTGGTTTTCCCCTTCCATTGCGTACCTAGCTTGACATAAACTCTTGTACCATGATCCCATTTTACTTGCAGTTCTAACCCGGTTACTTCAACAACGGTCATCATACCAGACTTGTAAACTGAAAAACCGTTTGGTCCAACGCTCGATGAGTTTCCTGTATAATAACCAATCAGCATTTTACAATAGGTACTAAAAATCAATGTTACCTACGTTTTAAACTTTTATCAGCGTTTGATGATAATGTAATAGAGTCGGACAGTTTTCCAGTCAAATAAATTCTAAGTGATTTTGAGCAGGTGACACCTAATGTACCACAAAGCACATTTTGAATGGTGACGCTAAATCCATCACCTAGCGGAAGGTTCCCTTTCGAAAGAACGTAATCACAAGCTCCTTGAAAATCGAAAATGTACTTGTCAAATGTTGTGAAATGTGAGTCTCCCCACACTGTGCAAGTGGCTCCACATTTTTGTGGTACACATTTCCATTTCCCTGATTTGCATTTACTTAAAAGATTATATTGAATACAAATATTTGATGAAATAATTCATGATTTCCAAATTTAAAATCTTTAAAATTAAGGAATAGTGAATCTTCTTTTCGAAAATGGAAGTGCTTACCATAAGTTGCATTCTTCCTTGAAAGTATCACCATCGTTGTAACTCTTGCCTCCGTGATGGCATGAACAATTATCTGGTGTAACACATTCGTGTGCAAGTGCATCTAATACATAACCGTCAGTACAAATACATCCGGGTTTACAATCATCTTCGAATTTTTCTACGTATTCGTGCATGTTCTTGCAAGTTTTCATTTGCGTTGGTAGGCATTTAGTGAATTCGGCGAATTGTTTTTGTTTGCATTTTTGTGTCATTTCGATAGCAGGTGGGTAAATTTCTTTATCTTGAGGATTCGCAATATAACAATCCCAGCGACCAGAGACGCATGTACTGCAATGCAAGAAATGTTCGTTCATTTCAAACTAGATGAAAAAATGCACAGTAAGCAGTGAGTTATCATCCCCAGTATATTTTCAAGTCCTATTAAGCAAACATAAACTTAATTCGCACCTCGCAAATGAAATAATCATTCATACTCCTGCTTGATAAAAATTTACTCTTGAACATAACTACCGTTCTACCTGTGTAATACTTACTATAACTGTGTATTACTTTTAATTGAGTAAACCTTTATCAAAATTAGCAATCTCACGTAACCTATTTGGAAATCCATCAATTTTTTTTCAGATTTCGAATTTGGGAAATATTCTTCCACATCCCAACAGATGCGGCATTTATTTATCCGATGGCTGTAGGAGGTGTTATACAAGTCCGTATTTTGGCCGTGTTCCAAATGTTTTCGATTGGGTTCAAGGTAGGTCTACGAGTTGGCTATCATCGTCATTTATTGAGCTCGTTAAGATGCTCAATTTATAACTATCGAGATGTTCGTACGATGTTTGTTGCGTATTAAACCAAAATGTTGACCAAAATTTGTCTGTTGCCTTTATTGAAATGGTCAACTCTGTACCTATGCCCTAAGAAAACCTATCACACACCAATGTTAGAAACCCATCGGAACCTACTGTTTGAACTACCACATTCGAAAAATCTTACTGCCTAGCATCATTACAAGCAGTTTGGAATTTAAGTGTTCTCGAGCCAACATTCTGGCATTTTTATAAGGTGTACCATAGCGTAACATTATGTACTTACGCTATGGCATAACTGCTAAAAACGGCTCACACTCCTGAGAAGTATAATAAAAAAAGTGAGATAACACCCCATCTGGTAAATTACGCGACACCAAGATGCCGTCGCAATGTCTCCACTCACTTATGTTGCTTCATTTTTATGCTCCTCAACTGTGGAAAAACAATAGTTGCATAAAAGAAATGAAGAAATTCTATCCAACAGATAAGGACAGAATTTCTTCTTTTTTTAAAAAAAAGATAGAAAACGAAAAAGAAGAATCATTTACAAAGAACGTAAATCTTGTAAAGTCCAAATACAAATAACCATTCGTTTTAGGAAACTATGGTGAACATATTGCGCAAAGGTGAAGATTATTTCCACATGAAGAGCTATGTCAGTAAACAGAATACGCATGGACGGTATTAAAATAGTTTGCATTGTATCAAAACAAAGTTGGTTCGCAATTTCCGATCAAGGGATGATTGTGCTTGTTATGTTAGAACCAATCTCGACAACTTCGATAATTGTCAGCACAATTTGTCAAACCCATAAAATATTAAAGTCAAGTAGCAAGCCTAAGCCAGCAAGTGCTGACCAATCTAAAGTTAAGTATTACAAATCGCTTAATTCAGAATTTTAAGTATGAAATTGCTGACGTTGAGAAATGAAAGATTCCAAGATCTAATGAAACACTAACGTTGTTTATATTAGCTAATATTAAATCTCAAGATAAATTGATCAGCAAGAAAATCTGTATGTTGTTTATATGATATTGGATCCCAAGATTTAAAACCTCTGGTGTATTAATTCATAGCGCGGAAAGCTCTGTTATAATAATTTTTTTGGTCAGTATAAATAACGAAAACTTAAGTGGCGAAGTCGTCCTCAAAAAAGGGAAGGTGTATCCGCAGATCCTTTTTAGATTTTTCGAACCAAATGTGAAAAAAAGAACAGTGGAACAAAGCAACTTGAAGTGAAAGTGAAATTGTGAAATAATAAAATAAACATACTATAACCGTCAAGTTTAATTTTCATCAAGCTCCCTTAACAAATGACATGCATTGCCTGAGTGGAATTATAAGAGAATTCACTCCCTTGCTATACATTCGTCGGACTGACAAGGCTAAAAATCGAAATTATAAAATTATTAAAAAACACTTTTTTGGGAAGAGTCGCTCTTGCAAAAGATAAAAGTGGTTCCAGTACAGTTGGTAAATCATTAAACTTTATGTACAATATCTCTATAAGAATATATAAAGACATTTATCGACAGTTATAAAATCATGGCTATCCCATTTTCGGAACTCCTAAGAGAAGCAAGGGTTATGCCTCTTTTTTCTGGAGATGACGGATTTCAACTTAAGAGGTATATCCTGGAAGTAGAATCGTTAATGGCACAGGTTCCTGCAGACTAGCCAACTAACTACACATGGGAAATATTGTTTTCAAGGGAAAGCTTCAAGGGAAAGCAACAATGGCAGTCAGAAGGTTATCAAATAAAACATGGGAAAATGTGAAGCAGGTCTTGATCCGAACATTGGGAGTGCAAGAAACTTATCTCAAATTAAAGGGAGATGCCGATAGATTTCAAAACTGAAGTGTGCACCAAACTTTGAGTTTTTAAAGTGATATATTAGATAAGTTAAATTTAAAATATGCATTACAGAATGAGAATCAATTTGAATTTTCATCCGGGATGAATGAGGGAAGCATTTTGGAGAAATTTTTAAGTAAAATTTATCGAACTTATAGTATGTATCTACGAACAAAGAATTTCACAACTTTACAAGAAGCTTATCATAAATCACTAGAAACGGGTTTTAAAGACAGGGAAACTATTAGAAACCCAGAAAGAATATTAAAAACGGTTTTTCCAACGACAGTCCTTAAAATATAAATTTTAAGTTTCATAATTCAAGATATCACAGACAAAATCATAATAATAATTTCCACCGCCCAAATCATCAACCAAATTTTAACAATTATCGACCAAATTACAACCACAATAATAAATTTTAATAATAATTCTAACAGGTTCAGGTATAATAATCAGTTCAACAGAAATTAAACAACAAATTATAGGGGAAATCAAGTAGAACCAAAGAAAACTTTCCCATACAGGCCTCGGAGACACAAACCTACCAATAATCACTATTCATATTGATGATAAACCAATATTTGGTGGTTTCAGATTCTTCAACATCTATATTGGACCAACTCAAAATAAGAAACAACTCCAAAACAAAAGTTGATAATGTACGCATCAGAACAATAACAGGAATACAAAAAATAAATTATAAGACAGTGACCGAAACCCCACTCGAAATAGGAAATTATACCAAATGGAGGTTGGTAAGATTTGAAGAATTGTCGATTTCAAGCCATACTGGGAGCCAACATTCTAGGACCGACTAAAACAAAAATAGATTTTTACAGCAAAGTGGTTACCTTTGGAACAAATATGATCCCTTTCGACAGTAAAATAGAAGATAAAAATGAAATTTAATATGAAGAAATACACTCTATGGAACCCATCGAAAAAGTTAACATCGATATGGACTATTTGCACCCAGAAGACAAAACGAAGTTACGGAAGCTGATTAAGTATGGAGATCTTTTTTACAAAAATGTATCGTAATCCACAGTTACACGATATCGAAATCAAAAGGCAAATCCAGGAGATGCTGGGACAAGGTATAATCCGGGAAAGCTCGTCACCATATAATTCATCGATTGCAGTCGTTGCTAAAAAACCAGACAAATCGGGAAAAATGAAGTTTTGACTAGCAATTGATTATCGCAAACTAAATGATGTCTGAAGTGTCGAGGGATCAATAAAGAACGAGATAGCGTATAATATTATTTATACATTTATTTTCGAAACAGAAGTGCGTGCGTACAGTTGCGTGGCTGGCACATGACTGCTGTAGGAGAATATGCGCACCCATGCTGAGCGTACTATAGATGGCACTCAGTTCTATGTTTTAAAATTATTTTAAATATAAGCGGGAATACATCATTCCTTCCCCTCGTAGTTAAATATGCAACCCCAATCTTTTACATTATTTGACAATGAGTTACAACCTTTAGCCACATGTGCATTTTTGTATATAACTGAACAATTTAAATATAAATGTATTAATAAACGACAGCTTTTGACAACTTGTAGTGTCTTCGTAAATTTTCCGTAAATGGATTTTCCGTAAATGGATCGTCCGGGTTTGATGTTAGTTTCCGACTTGACTGCTGCGACTGCGATGAGGGCGGATCGCTTAGTTCCGTGATTTCAGGCACGTTTTCCGCTTTTTGATTGAGGTGAGTAACAGGCGATTAAATTTGCAAGGGTGTATTGCCTTTCCCTTCAAAATTTTTTAAATTTGAAATGAGTTGGTCAAAGTTTCTTGTATGCTGTATTCCTGCTGTATCTTCTAAAACGTATAAACGAGAACCAAGCTTCGCTTTAACGACTCCACTTGACTATTTCGGTTTGTTTGGCCTGTAGCCTCGTATACTTTCGTTGATCTGGAATTCTCGAGCTTTTGGGGTGGTTTTTGCTTGGGCTATTGTAGGCTCTTTAGGCCGAATAATCTCGATAGGTGAGTGTATTTTTAAATTAGCGTAGAAGAGCTCTGCCTTTGCTATTTGCCTTGAACAGCTTTGCTGTTCTCATAGCAAAAAGCACGCGAGCTAATCTTGCTCTTTTATCGGATGCTTCCCGGTGCTTATACCACAAATTCTTGAAGCTCCGTAACGTACGTTTTGCCACTCCGTTCGAAGAAGGGTGAAAAGGTGACGAAAACTTGATTTGCGCACCATTTTTTTTTAAATTCTGCGGATTCCTTCGACGTCAACTGCCGACTATTATCTGACACGATGAGCAAAGGTACTCCGTAGTCCGGAAACATCTCGCGTACATTTCTTACTAGCTCTGCGGCAGACATTGAGGTGACAAGTTTGACGATCGGAAATTTAGAAAATTTCCGTCTATTGCGATCAGAAATACATCGCCTAGCACGGGTCCTGCGTAGTCTAAGTGAACTGGCCAAGCCAATGAAGGAGCTGTTGGAGGATTGTCGGGATTTTCTTGACACATTTGACAGCTGTAGACTGCTGCTTCCATATCTTTGTCCAATCCATGTCAGCATATGTAGGATCGTGCTGCGGCTTTTGTGCGTACAATGCCGTGATGTGATGCGTGTATAGCATCAAGAACTCTTTGCCGGAGAGACTTTGGAACAATTACTTAATCAATTACAGACAATCTCTTTGAGTTGAAATCTCTGCGCGTATGTTCCAAAATGGCTTCAGTTCAGGTAAGATTATATCTGGCCATCCACTTCTGATGTGTTGGAGCACAGTACTTAGTGCAGAATCTGATGCAGTCTCAGCAGCTACCTCTGACCCCTTCATTCGTCCAGATTTGATCTCTAGAAGGTGGATACCCATTGGCTCAGGAAATTCATCACATGAGTTGCTCGGTATTGGTAACCGCGAAAGAGCGTCTCCATTTCCGTGTCGACGACCTTCTCTATACATGGATTGGTAGTCGTTAGCTCTTAATATCAGTGACCAGCGAGGCATTCTTGGCGAAAAATGTTCTGGAGTTACGGCTTCTTTCTTGAAAACTCCTAACAGAGACTTATCGTCCGTTAGGAAGAGAACCTTAGGTCGGCCAAAAATGTATTTGTGGAATTTTTGCGCGTAATTTCTCTCACGCGTAGTTTGACAAGGTACGTGATGCGAAAGCAATTGGCCGCTCTGAATCGTCATCCATGAGATGAGAGGGTACTGCTCATACTCCACAAGGTGACACATCACAAGCGAGTACCGATTGACGGTTTCCGACGTAGTGCGTGAATATCGGACTTGTAGTAAGTCTCTTTTTGACTACGTCTAAAGCATCTGAGTGGCGCTTAGTCCACGTCCATGCTGCGTCTTTATTCAGCAACTTGTACAGTAGTTCGAATACAGTAGCTCGGTCTGGGAGAAAACGGTCATAGAAGTTGATTATGCCCAAGAGTGCCTGCAACTCTGTTTTGTTACGAGGAGCTGGAGCGTCCAATACTGCTGCAATCTTGTCAGGTAAAGGATGAACACCTTGTGAATCGATTCTATGACCCAAGAACTTGACGTTTTTTGCAAATATTTTGCACTTCTGCTTTTTAATCTTTAAGCCATATTGGTGCAGTACATCAAGTACTTGCGTCAAACGTTGCGTGTGTTCCTCCCGAGTACGACCTACCACGACGATGTCATCGATTAGGACAGCCACTCCTACAATATCAAGCGCTGAAATATGCCTGGTGCTGCTGATATGCGGAAGGGTAGAAGTTTTACAGCGTAGATACCGTTGAGAGTATTTATTGCTAGTAGATGTGAAGCTTCTCCGTCTACCGACAGTTGCGTGAAGGCTTGATGCAAATCTATTTTAGAGAAAATTTCCCCTCCGAAAAGCTTGACGAATAAGTCACCCAGTGTAGGAAGTGGATACCGGTCAGCAAAAAGGACTCGATTCACTGTAGCCTTGTAGTCTCCGCATAGCCGTATACTTCCGTCGCGCTTTGGAACTGCAACAATGAGTGTAGCCCACTTAGAGTACGGAATTGGCTTTAAAATCCCAGCGTCTTCCAATTGTTGCAATTTTTCGATTACTTTGCTTTGTAGAGCATACGGGACGGGACGGCTTCTTAAATAAATTGAAGTAGCAGTGCGGTCAAAATCCAACTTGATGGCGGGGCCCTTGAACTCCCTTAAGCTTCGGTAATCACTTGTAAGTGCCGGATGAGTAAATTCGCTTGCATTTGAAGAGACTTGCTTGGCTGAAACCGCATTGATGCCATTTACTTCTAATCCAAGGTCTTTGAACCAATTGCGTCCAAGCAGTGAGTGATCCTTGCATCAGTCCTCAACGATCAATGGTAGAGCAGCTTCTCTGGTCTTGAAATATACCTTAACAAGCTTCATGCCAAGAATTTCAAGTTCTTCTTCATTGTAGCTATCAGGACTCAATCCAGTAACAGGTTCAAGTTCGCTGAGTGATCCATACAATCTCAAAAACGTACTGCGATGAACAACTGTGACCGCTGCTCCGAAGTCTACTTCCATGCACAGCCGTTTGCCATCTATGGTCACCGGGATTGTGATTTGCCTTGGCTGTCAGCGTCAACGTGGAATAACCCGAAATCTGCGAAGAGCGAAGACGCTGTATAGGAGTCTGCACTCGCTTCGTCTGCTTGCCTGTCGCAATGTGCTGCGAGTTGATGAGCGCCTGCAGACTCAGTATGCTCTTCTGTGGAAGCTCTTGATTCATTCTTTGAGACAACTTTTTTATTTTGATTGCCTCTCTTCTTTCCGTTGTTCGAACGCGTTCGTTGCCCTGACTGGCAAACTTTAGCCACGTGACCGTATTTTTTAAAATGTAGTGCAGTACAGCGAGTCTGGACTCATTGTGCACTGTGGTACCTTAGGTGCACCTGCACACCTGTAACATTGCTCGTTCGCCGTTTGGCACTGTGTATTAATGTTGCGGCTGTGCACTTGAGCAATGGGAGCTCTCTGATCAGCAGCTGTATTTGTGTTTGTATGATCTAACATATGATTTGTAGTAATCATTTCTTGTACGTGAGAAAGCGCCGTTTCTGCGCGCGAAGCCACTTTGATCGCGTTGGTTAGGGCTAGCTTCTCGATTTGCAATAATCGAGTGCGTACATAGTTGTCGGGCAGGCTGCACACCAGTTGATTGCGAATCATGCTTTCGAGTATGTTCCCAAGTCTACAATCCGACGCAAAGCGGCGAAGTTCTGCTACGAATTCTGACATTGTTTCGCCAATCTTTTGCGTGCAATTATGGAAGCGATAATATGCTGCTACTTCATTTACTTGCGGATTGAAATGTGCTGTAAGTTTTTTTATTTTCTTGTCATAACCCACTTCGTCGGGTTTCACAGGATGTAACAAATTGCACTTTACATTATACAAATCTTCTCCGCAGCACGTGAAAATATATGCGCGCTTCATAACTGTATTACAATTCAGAAGCGTTACCCAGCGACGCCATTCCGTTGGGCGTGCTGTGTCGAAATTTTTGATGCTTATCTGTGTAGCTACAACAGATGGCGTATGCGCTTCGTATTCGCTTTTTGCCATTGTGTAAATATGTTGCTACTCACGTATGGAATGTTCTCGGCTTCAGCCTTCGTACACGAAGCAATCCGAAAAGAGAATGGCCGTGACAAGAAAGATTCAAAACGCCGATTCTTACTATCGTGAGAATGGCTCGATAGATCGGGAATTTGCGATGCAACAGGCACTATGAACATTTATCACTGCTGGTTGAAGCGAGAACGACGCGAAACTTTTGGAAAACGAGAGCACGTTTTTGCGGCTACGCGTTTCTCTACGATAACCTCTAAAAGCAATCAACTAGCTAAGCCACTTCACTTTGTAGAAGAGTTTAGCACCGTATTGCGCAATTTATTAAAACGCACTTGTGGATCCCATCCTCGTCGCCAAATGAAGTTTCGAGGGATCAATAAAGAGCGAGATAGCATATAATATTATTTACACATTTATTTTCGAAACAGGAGTGCGTGCGTACAGTTGCGTGACTGGCACATGACTGCTGTAGGAGAATATGCGCACCGATGCTGAGCGTACTATAGATGGCGCTCAGTTCTATGTTTTAAAATTACTTTAAATATAAGCGGGAATACATCAATGTCATAAAAAGCGACAAATATCCAATACCTAACATTGAAGGTATATTGGAGAAACTCGGGAGGGCGCAATATTTCACCACCATTTATTTGGCAAAAGGTTTTCACCAAATTCAGATGGAGGAAAGTGATATAGAAAATCCGGCGTTTTCTACTAGCACCGGGCATTACAAATATACTCGGATGCCATTCGGGTTTAAAAAACACACCAGCTACTTTTCAGCGTCTCATGAACAGTATTTTAACTGACCTTATTATCAAAATTGGCTTAGTATATTTGGACGACATTATTGTATTTGGAACATCACTAACTGAACATTTACAAAATGTTCAGAAAGTATTTAATCGATTAAAAGCTGCCAACCTTAAAACTCAAATCGATAAGTGTGAATTTTTAAAGAAAAATACTAAATTTCTGGGTCATACTATTAATATAAATGGGATAAACCCGCATATTGACAAATGGAAGAAAATTTTAGAAGAAGAAATTGTACGAACAATAAAAGAAATTAAATCATTCCTTGGATTAACAGGGTACTACAGAAAGTTTATTAAGAACTATGCCAAAATAGCTCAGTCCTTAATAAAATACCTCAAGAAAAACACCCCCATAAACGTAGATGATAACGAATACATTGGAGCTTTCGAAAAACTCAAAATTTTTATAACATCCGCACCAGTACTTGGACATCCCGACTTTTCACAGAATTTCAAAGTAACAACAGGTGCTAGTAATCATGCGCTTGGAGCAGTGCTTAGTCAAAATGGACATCCTGTATGCTATATAAGCAGAGATCCTTGAACGATCATGAGAAACGTTATTCAACTATTGAGAAGGAAATATTAGCCATTGTTTGGGCTGTTAATGATCTAAGACGATACCTATACGGCAGAGTTGTATATTCAAACGAATCACCAACCAATTAAGTGTTTATACCAGAAATTTAAGAGTAAAGATATTACACCCCGATTGCAGCGCTGAATACTCAAATTAGGAGATTATAATTTTAATTTGGATTACATAAAAGGAAAGGAGAATATTCCAGCAGAGATTTTATCCAGATTAGAAGAAGTCAGTGAAATATATGCATTAACCACAAAATAAAAACCAAATAACAAGAAAATAGGAATCTTATCAGTGAAGACAATACCAGACCAAGCTTAAGGAAGTCCTGCAAGCAGTCACTCATCTAACGCAGATTACCAATTGCAGTTTTATCCAGAAATAACTTAAGAATAAACAAACAAATAACAATAAATGACAGACTAGAGAAAACAATGCAAAAATCGATTGAAACCATTAAAATTGATCGCATTATCATAGAACAAAGTTTAAATAGCACTATACAGATATGGAAAGCAGAAATTTCTTACTTGGCAACAATTTTAAACATTCAGATAGTTCGGGACGAGTTGGAAATTATTCAAGATAACTTAATGTCATCTAGATTTGTTTCAATGAGTCGTAACATGCTAACTAAAGAAGAGATTATTGAATTTGATATAGATATTAACAAAGTAAAGCATTTAGAAATAGCAGTTGGAATAAACAATAAAAATCGGAAGGAAGTAATGTTTGTCATAAAAATACCTCGTATTATTATCACTGTTTTTAAGTATATAGTTTTATCACTACCAGATGATTTTCTGTAACTTTACCGATATACAGCGTTGATCCTACTATTCAAATTCTTTGATGATGAAAAGACTTCCTTTAGAGCCTGTTTGTATTCCTATTTTGTTAACGTGGAGTCCGTAAGAATCTTATAGATTCCTTTTCAAAGAAAACAATAATATGATCAGGCACTAATGAAAGTTCGAGACGATAATAATTATGAATGATCAATTCAATTGTTTTTCTTTAAAGTGATGTCAAATGAAAAGTGTTTCCTACTTTATCCAGATACCATTCAACCTTGGAATTCAAAAGTAAGTTCCAGATTTTACCGATAATTTGACGACATTACAAACGATTAGGTTTCAGGATGCAATGTAGCTTATAGTAAAGAAAATATTTCAGTCCCTGCCACTAATATTTTTACCGTCGAAAGTAATGTAGATAGTAGAATTAAGAACTATCTTGCTCAAAATTGGCCTAGTGGGCTGCAAAATATTTAATAAACAATTCGGCACTAAATGCACTGTTAAAATTTCTAGGGCACTACATTAATTAAAGACGTTCCAAAGGATGCACGTAGTTAGAATAGTATTCCGATTAATGCTACATCTGTTGATGCAGATGCAGAAGGCTCCATCATCGTTATCGTCAACACCAATGACTAGTTTAAACATACAATATTTCTGAGATTAGTAACAACCGCATTTCATCATGCTGTGTTTTCATTCAACAAAATAAATTTCCTATCAGACTCAAATCCTATCAGTTATTAAATTATTCTTTTCTATTTAAATAGCAAACGGTTTATTGATATTGGTTTGAAATTAAGTACAAATGCGTTTTAAATTAAGACATCTATTTTTTTTTTGATTGTATAGACCTAAATCGAATATTGGGAACAAAACTAATAGGTATTTTAAAAAAACTTCAGAAATAAAAACAAAACTGACTTAAAATGCCTTAAAAACAAATTTTTAAGAATCAGTGCTAAATCTGTTTATTCCAAACCCAGTCTACTTAGGATTGATTTATAAGTTGTGGTCGTCCATTTTTTCAAAACGGAGAAACTAACTTGGAACTGATTTCGCAAAATTTATTTTATCTTTTTTATTTTGGTGTCAGTTTTCTCATTTTTTCTAAAGTTTTTTTTATTTAATGAGATTTGGAGGCAAGATTAACTTTCAGGAAAATATTAACCTGTATAACTTTTACTTCAGAAATTCCAGCAAATAAAACGATCGCCGACGATGCGAATTACACCGATGAACTCGACAGCGATCCAAAGTACAGCGGTAAATCGAAAACAAATCGCCACGTCGAATTACAAACACATCGCCGGGGCAGTTCACTAGTAAATCGTCATGACGTCAATACGCCATGGCAAACCGTTGGCGATACGCCATAGCGAATTGTTAACGATACGCCGTGGCGTTTCGCCACCGAGGTGGCATATTGTTCGCAAGCGATTCGATTTCGGATCGCTGTCGGATTCGCCGGCGAACTAATTTTCCGACATGGCAATAGGAATTCGAATACGAATGTCATAGCTACTTTAGAGTATCACTCGTGAGAATGATGGGAAAGCAAACAAACCACTGAACTTGCCCTTGAATCATTTACCTCTCATTTACTTATGCGATAAACACATTACTAAAATTTCGCTCAATAGCGGTGACAATGTGTTCTCCATAGTTGTTCCTGAAGTCGTTTTATAAAACTTACCTCTGAAAATGAAATAATTTTCGTTCATGCAGAGGGCTGCCAAGTTGATGTAGCGCTTCACTATTCTTTTCTAAGTGTCGTATAGCTTTTTTTACAGGTATGCTGGGAAAGAGAGCTCGAACGTCGAACGACACTAATATTTCGTCTTTCTATACTTTTATCTCCTTCAACTTGTGGGTTAATGCCTGGTTGTTACTAATTGATTTAAGTTCCGTTTTTAAGTGTCCTACAAAACGACTTCAGGAACAGCTATGGGGAACCCATTGTCACCGCAATTGAGCGAAATTTTCATGGAAACATTCGAAAAGAAACTGGGTGCATTAAAAATCACACCTCGCATTTGGGTAAGATACGTAGATGACATATTCGAAACACACTCGAAAAACTCAATAGTGTCCATGAAAAAATCCAAGTCACAATGGAGGTATGTAGAAGCAAACAAAAAACTCCATTTCATATACATAATGATCCACAGATCAGATAACAGGCTCGAATTTAGCATAAATAGGAAACCTTCGACGACTCCGAGCGCCATCCCAGCAACATCATAACATTGCCAGCAGCAAAAGTCAGCAGCGTATCATAGCATGGTACAACGATTACTTACTATTCTAACGACAAAGGAAAGATTCAACGAAGAACGAAAGTTCATACAGGACACAGCAAATTAGAATGGGTATAGTAAAACACTAGTGGACAAAATCATCAAGTGAACAGCAGAGCAAGTCGACATCTCTTTTGTTCAGGAGAAAGAGAAAAATGAAAGGAGGAAAGCGTGCATCGGGTATTAAGGGGTATCGACCAAAGGGGTATCGATGCAATAAGCGGGTATCGATACAATAACAACGAGTAGGCGTATATAACTCAAAAATATTCTGAAGTCAGTGAAAGACAAGATGACGTTGCCAGAATGTAGTGAGTATATTACAAATTTCATGCCCTCAGTGTCCAAAAGTGTATATCAACCAAACGAAGAGACTAGTAACAACTCGTTACAAAGGCTGAAGAGGCTCATCCTTTATCCATAAATAATGTAAAGGTAATCATTAATACCTTTACATTAATATGTAAATATTCATATCTGTAAATTACCTGAGAATAAAAGACTAAACACTGATGTTGGAAATATAACTTCAAAACTAATTAGTTTCATTACTTAGATTTTAGTTAAAAAACTAGATAAGACATATTTTGGGAAATTGTCAAAGAAAGGTTTAGTAAACACTGAAGAAGGGAACAGTTCCCGAAATACGCGTATATGTTAAATAATAAAAACTTATTTTAGTGAAATAAAGGGAAAATTTTAATTAATTGACGCAGTCGGAAAACAAATCAAGATGAAGCCGCAAAATATAACTCTTGATCGCGTGATAAACCAATTTTGAAAAAGCCGCATAAGGATAAATCTTAATTGAGTAAATAATCGGTAATTTCACGACGTATATTAATAAACAAAACCAGAGTGACTGAGTCCGAAAACGGATAACCTGATATGTCACTTAAAACTCTTAGCTGAGACTGAGAATAGCAATGTGGTCAATAGCCCAAAAAATTAAAATTTGATCCAGAAAACAGGAAAAAGAAGTTTTCTTGTTCGCTCTGGAGAAGAAAAGACGATTTTTCCATAGGGTTTGTTCGTTCTGGCAATGAAAAGGCGATCTGACCTTAGTTCGTTTAAGCGACAATCCACCGAAATGTTTGCTGGGCAATAACATTTTAATATCGAAGACTTTGAAAAGACGGAAACCGCAAGCCCAATTAAAGATAAGGTTATCTAGCACAGACTTCCGGGCTCATTCAGTACATCAAAATAAGTGCGCGGATTTGCTATGGGATTGATCTCTGGGCTGTTGTGAGCACAAGGACATCATTATAGTGGGCATAAGTAGGCTGCTAATATGTTAAATGATAAGACTAGCTACCAGGATTCTCATAATAAATCATTAATAGTAAGTCGTTATGTATATCTACACTAACAATTTCTTGAAATCTTTCTAATCTACAAAAAACCCTTTCTGTAAAATACAGTGTGAAACCTACATCAGTGTGTGTAGAAAAGTATGCGGCATTTCCTTGGTTTTAAAGCTGTTATCTCAACATTAGAGCCAATGGCCTTTTTAGAAATAAGAGGCATTGATTGTGTTGCGGACGTCGAAGAAGTGGAAGATTCCATTAGACAAGCTCTTCCGGTCAATTGTAGAGGACAAAGGATCGCAATAGTAGACATCTCAAAGCAAGACGCAGTGCATTTGCTGGCGGAGGAGAAAATCAAACTCCGCTAGGTAGTCTGCAAAGTTCGCCGAAAGGCTATTTTAATTCGTTGCTATAAGTGCCTTAGTTTCGGACACATTTCCCTGAACTGCAAGCGGCCAGATCGTGCTACAATTGTGGCACTCTCAAGTAAACCAATTGCATCTTGTGCAATGCTAAGGGCCCGAAGCCTGAAGATTTGACTCATATTCCAGGAAGCGGCAGATGTTAGGAAGTACGTAGCAAGAGATAAGTGCCGAAATGATTCCGACCAGGTTCGAGAGAGAAAGCCGACCCGCTACTCATATTTGAACAACATTACAACAGAGAAATGGCTTAGATTGATTAGACCCCACCGCCTTCAGAGTGGTTGAAGAAGATGTATCGAGCACAGAAAATCGAATATTTTTGGGCTGTGATTTCAATGCCAAGGTGATTAAATGTCCATCTATATTCCAGAAGAAAATGAATCCTAGAAATGGAGCCTACGACGGAACTTGTCGTCATGAACGTTGGGAACAGTCAACCTCTCAAGGGAGAGGTTGTTCGGGAACCATTTCGGTGACTGTGATAGGCCTGCTTGGTACTCGTGTGATGATCACTGATCACTGATGACTGGTGCGAGATGAGTCACATTCCCGAACGATAGCATACAGGTTGACTTGACAACTCTTCAATAGTTTGATCAATGAAAGCAAGGCTCGCTTGTAGTAAAAACTCGTTGAAGACATCAACAGGGACCCGTTGAGCTTGGGTTATGCGGAAGCTCGGAGTCTCACGGATGCTCTGTGTACTTGATGCGGAAAAAATAAGCGAGGTTTGTTCGAACTCTTTCTGTGTGAATCTCGTTCATTCGGATGCTTGATATAGGGATTGTCCTGCCGTGTGCCCGCTTTTTTGCTATCGAGCTGGACAAAGCGGTGTAGATTTTAAAAACGCTAAAGGCAACAGGACGGAAGTGGTACAGCTTGTATACCGACTTCACCGTGATATTCAGCACATTCAACGCAAATCTACTGGAGGTTGTGTTCCCAAAATGCTAGAAGGAACCGAGTCTTCTGCTGATCAGCAAGGAGAAGGAGGATCCGGAGCAACCACTTACATACGTATGCCCCCATGTATGTCCAACGCCGCTTGGAAATTGATCGAGAATCCCATCAGAGAGAGAGAGACTCAGGGAAGCCATCCGAGTTGCTGGGGGTCTATCTCTTCGTACGGCTTCAGGGCTCACCGACCCACGGATTGAACGTTGTCTTGCGGACAGAAGGCAGCAACCGCCACTCGAGGCAAATAGTACTGTTCATAACAACCGATGTGAGGAATGCCTTCAATTTTGCTGGATGCGTGGATATTCTCGGTGCTTTCGAATATCAGGGTGCTGAAGAGCCTGATGCAGATATCGAGGGATGACCTCACTACCTCACATTGAATTGGCGAAGAATGGTTTCGCTTTAGGTTTGGCACAAGGTTTCATTCTAGGCCCAGACCTATGCATTGCCCCATACGACGAGCTTATGAGGGCTTATGAGGACGAGCGCCTGATCGGCTTTGCTTATGACGTAGCAAGACTTGTCGCCGAACGTACTGTCGAACAAACGCTACTCAAGGCAATAGGTTTTGTCTGGCGCTGGAAATGACCGAGGTCGTCATATTGACCAAGAAGCGGATCCGTTATGTTATTCCTTGCGTTGATGATTGACTCGAAGAAGAGCTATTTTGATGTAGTCCGAGTGTAAGCGGTTAAGGCTGCTGCGAGAGTTTCGGCTCTTAGTAGCCTTATGGCAACTGGGTGGGAACCATGGATATAGCGAGCAAAAAAATTCTACTTATGGGTGCAATGGAGTCAGTGCTCTTGTACGGCTTCGAAGTCTGCCAATTTTCGGTAAAATAATTGGTAAGTTCGCATATCACCCCACTACTATCACGTGAAACTGTACATTTTAGTAAAGAAACAATTTACATTCAGGGAAAAGTTTCTAGGATTCGTAAATACTGAATTAAAAATGGGGCGTTACATGGCAACCATATTGTTGACATTGAGTAGACACTTGCTTCACTTGGTAATTATGGTGATGATCATAACAAACTGGAACAACTATTGCAACATCGATTAAATAATGGTAAATCTTGCGAAAAAGTGAAAATTACTTCTTTGATATGATATGATTTTCGATTGACTGACTTTGATTGATTGATTGATTGATCTTCGAATTTTTTCAAAATAGATTTTTAATAAGATCCTGTTTTTTGTAGCTTTTCTATTTTAAAAATGCTATATTTTTTTTTATTTAATTTTTGAACAAATATATATTTCGGGAGTGAGTTGCTCCCTTCTTCAGTGTCAGTTATTTTCGAAAATAACTGACACTGAAGAAGGGAGCAACTCACTCCCGAAATATATATTTGTTCAAAAATTAAATAAAAAAAAATATAGCATTTTTAAAATGGAAAAGCTACAAAAAACAGGATCTAATCTAGAAGTGCTAAACACGGGACAACACACACAGTAGATTTTTAATATTTTTTTTTCATTTTTCGATTTTCTTGACCTTGAAAAACTTGGCGACACAAGATTGGATGGCCGAAAATTTTCATGACCACATAACACCGAACCTATGGCCACCTAGCTCCCCAGACCTTAATCCTTTGGATTATTATGTATGGGGCGTAGTTGAACGTGAGACCAATAAGCGTCCTCATAATACCACTTCTTCGCTGAAGACTGCTATTAATGCCGTTATGGTCAATATGAACAAGGAGCATTTGATTCGGGCATGTAATCGTTTCCGGACCCGGATCGAAGAGGTTATTGCTGCTAATGGCGATTTTATTGAATAACTTTGTAGCCATATATTAATTTAACGTTGTATAAAAAATTCCTGAAATTTTATTAAATTTTGTTAAAAATACAAGCTAATTAATTTTAGTCTCAAGTTGTCCTCAAATACCGTATGCACCCTGTATTGATTGTATCATTTGGTTTATGGTTCGGAATTAGAATCTTGAAAGCAACGCTTTCAGGAGTTGTGTTTCATTTAATCAAACTAAATTGCAAAGCGTTATTCGATAAATAGCGACGAAAACTTAATTTGTTAAATACATTGTCATTACTTCCAGGAATCGCGAACAGTAAAGCTATGTATGAAAAGTTAGATAGTGGTTGATATATTCTATTTAGCTTAAAAATTGTGTTTAAATTCAATCTTACCATAATTCAAGAAAACGTTCCCCGGGTCTTACTTCTTTGTAACCTGCATTGAAGTGTAACCCATCAAAGAAACAGTCGCACTGTTGTTCATCGACGCATTCCTTATTGCTGTTGAGATATTGGCCAGGTGGGCAACGGCAGCCTTCGACACAATAACCGGCGCAAGTGTCTTTGAAGGCTACATCCTCACAAGTTCTTAAGCAGCTGTCTCCACATTCGTCATATATTTGCCCGCTTGGACATTGAATTGCTTTCAATGTTTATATTTGTATATTATAATTTTAATTATTGTTTTGGGATTAACATAGTACTTACCACACTCTTTCACATGATGCCTCCAATTAGTAATGATTCCATTTCGATTACATTCAGCGCCATATGAGGCTAAAATTGGGCATAAACACGGACCTACTTCGCCCTTGCAAGAGCATAAATCAAACATACAATCCTCATAAAATGTGGTAGGATCCACTGACCATTGGCAATCTGGAAATTATTAATATTATGCGATACATATTTATAAATGATTGATTATACTAAGGCTTTCACCTTCGAAAACAGAGCTAACTAGCTTTGAACAGTATTCACTTGCTTTGTCTTTATTATGGATATTATCATGACAAGGATGAGATAGAATATCACTTTCGTTAAAATAATCACATGATTCGGTTGTCCTCCATTTGTCAACGAATGCTGCAAGTGTGGTTTCAATATCTCCTTCTGCCGTTAGGAAATCATCTTGTGTGTTTGAATTAAATGTTCCACAAAGACCTTGCGTTTTATCTCTATAGCTACTTGGAGCGTCAATATAAACACGTGACATGCCATCCCACCAAACTCTTAAGCCATCGGCAAAGTCAACTAAAATCAGAAATTTCGAAGTAAAATTGTATTAGAAAACATCATGGGTGTACTTGTTGAGGTACTTTTGAAGGTAAATGCGATGAATAAATTTGGGGAGTATCTTAAATAAACATACTCCGAAATTATGATGCTTTCGGGATGAAAAAAATTACATTTGTTGCAATCGAATAAAGTCAACGAATCGGCAAATTGAAATGTTACTTGGAAAGTCAAATACGCATTCCCAAAATGTCGTGGATTGGTTTGTCAGAAAAAAAACAAAACATGGACGTATAACAATCTTAATTTGAAGTCAATGTAATGCTCTGCTCTGAAATTACTTCAAACACAATAATCGGCTGAAGTTAATTGAGGAAGATTATTGCATATTGTCGGACTAATTGGTTGTGCGAATTGAAAATAAATGCCCTGCTTGTCAAGTAAAATATTGCATACTTTCAGAACTCAAGTTACGTTACTTTTCTTCTTCTTTCGTATTCCCAATATTTGGTAACAGGGTACTTTCAATTGAATCTAGGAAGAGGTACAGAGAACATATTTGCAATAAATCCTGTATTTTTAATTAACACGGTACGTTGAGCTCAGTAGAATAACGTAGCTTTTTCTTTTTCGTTCTGGGAAAAAGGAAAACGTATATCTGGTCTTCAATTTAACTAGTTTACCGTACCGTGTACATGACGTTCGAAGATAATGATTTAAGGCCGAAATACAATACCGCGAGACGACGATACGTGAGCGCGACGAGATTTTCGCTCGTTGTCACGCAATGCATTCAATTCACAATGGATGTAATGCGAGGAACAATAATGTTCATATGACAAATGACAAATAGGTGACGTTTCAAATGAAATTATTTTTGATTTTTAAAAGTTTTGAATTTGGAATGTTCCTTCGTCTAGCAAATAATAGCTCCTACAAGGATTCACGAAATTTTCATTGAAAATTCTTTCAGAATAACCCTAGTACATAAAAACTAATTAACGCGTTTGAATTTCAAATTTTATTCAAGCGCCATATCGCATCTGACAAACGTCACGCACCTCGTTGCGAGAATTTTTCGTTTTTCCGAATATTTCTCGCCTCGCATCGACGCATCGCAATCATTGTACGATGTCGCATACAAATGCATGTTACGAAAACTGCTTGACATTTGCTGCGAAACTCTCGTCGCGCTCTTGTATCGCAGTCTCGGACTAATAATGGAAATACAATACAGCAATGGTTGCGATGCGGGAAATATTCGGAAAATCTAAAATTCCTCGCAACGCGGTGCGTGACGTTTGTCAAATGCTTGATGGCGCTAAAATGAAATTTGAAATTCAAACGCCCTAATTACTTTCTAAGTACTTTGGTTATTATGAATGAATTTTGAATGAAAATTCGTGCATCCTAGTTAAGGCTTTTATTTGCTAAACGAAGGAACATTCCGAATTCAAAACTTTTAAAAAATCAAAAACAGTTTTCAGCAAATTTCATTTAAAATGTCATCAATTTGACATTTGTCATATGAACAATAATGTTCCCCGCATCGCTTGCATTGTAAATTGAATGCGTTGCGTGACGAAGAGGGAGAATCACGTCGCACTCACGTATCGCCGTCACGCAGTATTGTATTTCAGCCTTTAGCTAATTTTTATCCTTACCAGATGTTCAAATGATTGGCTGCATTCGCGCCTGAAGCAGAGTAATATGCAAGATGATATTCAATATTCCATCGAAATATCTTCCGAGCTAGTAAAAAAACATATACTTAGTCATGGTTAATGTACTCAATTTGGTGTTCAATCATAGCCAAAAAGATTTTCCCTTAATAAATCACTAAAAACAGCTGAATAATGTTTATCTCTTCCACCAATCGACTATTAATCTGTTTTCCAATCGGAAGTAATTTATTGAAATAAGTTTTGGCCATTTCACATACAGTGGCTCAAAGTTATAACGGGACAATTACAAATATGATAAATGTTATTAATTTTATGTACGAAATTAATATATTAATTTAATTAATATGTGAAATAGATACAGAATTTCAATGTGCATACTTCTAACTAATTCAAAACCAAAAATCGAATATATTCATTGATACAATGGTAAAAATTATAAACACCTTTCGAAAGTTTCAAAACCCTGATTTATTTTGCTCTAGGTAACGGTTAATGTCCGAATTTTTTTATTTATCATTTACATAAAATCTTACTACTTCATTCGAAGTGGTTTTTCGATCAAGTCAGCAGTTATTTAAATAGAATATTGGTAATGGCACAACGCAATTGTCAAACCTCAACAAATATTAGAGAATTAATATAGGCGTATTCCAAATCAGGAATATTTGTTCGAAATATTACAGAAACTATGAATCGACCTCCATCTACAATATTTAATATAATCAAGCGGTACGAAGATGCAGATAACTTTTTTAATAAACCAAACCCGAACAAATGCAAAATATTGTGCCGTGTTCAGGTTACGCATACTGTCGTCTCAAGCGAAGAGTCGTAAACATGTTTACAACTAACTACCAACACATCGATTGTTCTCGAATGCGTAAACATAAACAAGTTGCGTGCACTCAGTACAAGAAATCCCGGTGCAAGCGTTGTTTCATTTCATTTAATTACGTTGAATAAGTGCTTAACTAATTAATTTAAAAGTGGAGTCATTAAAGTGATAAGTGATTTAAGTAAAATAATTGTAAAGTGTATTAGGCGAGAATAAAACTTTAAACATTAATTTTAAATTATTCGCGAGTGTTTTATTTTCACTATTGCCAATATTTGCGGATAGCAAACAGGTCGCGCACCTGGCAAAGCGCAACACTGGTGTCAGAAGTGGGATTCTTCGTGCAATAGTGAAGTGAACAAACTCAAACACTTAAAAAAAAAACGCGAACTATAGTGAAAACTTTTTGTGAACTTTTGCATTAAAGAAAATTCGTAAGAAAAATGCCGCGTAAAATTAACGCTCTCACTTTACCGGAACTAAAGGAGGAATTGGAAAAGCGGAAAATTTTCACCGAAGGAAGCAAGGCTAGATTAATCACCCGGTTAAATGAAGTGCTGGTAGCAGAAGGAATGGATCCAGAGTCGTTTGAGTTTCCCGATGTTGAAGGTTGCACTGGAGGCGAGGAGGAAGAACAAATTCTGACTGCGAAAGGGCTGATGCTGATGGTAATGCAAAAGCACTCAACCGAGTTGAACGAGAAACTTGACCGGCAGTCAACAGCGTTCAATCAGCAATCAGCAGGCTTGAACCAGAAACTGGACCAGCAATCAGTAGGCTTTAACCAGAAACTGGACCAGCAATCATCAGATTTAGGTGAACTAAGCCGGAAGCTTAACCATCAAATTGAAGGCTTCCAAGAAAGGATGGACGAAGTGGAAGAAAGGATGAGCAAAGTGGAGACGGTTCGGGAAGAGATTGAAAGAATAAAAGAAGACTTAAAACAAGCAAAAGTAACGATAGCGAGTAACCCGAGCCCGATAGTGAGTAGCCCAAGCCCAATAGCGAGTAACCCGAGCCAGATAACGAATACAGCCAGAATCCCAACAAGAAGCGTAAAAGCACCAACTTTCGATGGACAAATAGCTTGGAGCATTTACAAAACCCAGTTTGAAGCTGCCGCTCAAACGAATCACTGGAATGACCAGGAGCGAGCAACAGCCTTAATTCTTGCCCTGAGAGGTCCAGCTGCGGAAATACTCCAAACTGTCCCTGTAGAGTTGCAGTCAAGCTCCGTCGCTATCATGAATGCACTCGACATGAGGTATGGAGATAATCACTTGAAGCAGATCTACAGGTCGCAGCTGCAACCGGATGCAGAAACCAGGTGAAACTCTACAGCAGTTGGCTCAGGATACTGAAAGGCTTGCACCTTTGGCTTACCCTGCATACTACCCAGAGCATCGGGACGATGCAGCAACGGAGGCTTTCATTAGCGCGTTGCAGGACAGGGAGATGCAACAAGCTGTCCGCCTAGCCGAAAAATGTTCAGTAAAAGACGCCCTGGCATACTGTTTAAATTTTGAAGCTGCCAAAACAACAACTCGTAACACAGCCAGGATCCGACAGGTTACAACGGAAGAATGTTTATGTGAGCGTGTTGATATCAGCGAAGAAGCGCAGGCGAATAGTGCGTCCATATGCTGGAATTGTGTTGAACGAGGGCATCTCCAACGAAACTGCAAGCAGCAAAGAAAGTTAAGCTATTGCCCGGCATGTGCCGCAAGAAGGAGATTAAGGCCAAAAACAGAGCCTAGCATTAAGGCCTCTCAATCCAAGGGGTCGGGAAACGCGTAAGAGCCAACTTCGCGGGGCAGAGGTTGGCTAGGAGGATCAAAGTCCCCAGAACCACCATCATCGTGTCTAGGCTACATCGGGGAGAGGCAGACTTATGTGTTCGTGGACAAGTCGACGGTGAATCTTGCACTTTCACTATTGATACTGGAGCAACAAGATCAATATTGCGACCAGATCTGGTGAGTGGGCGTGTTCTGTCCAAAGGCAAACCACTTTTGCTACGAACAGCAACGGGAGAAGCAGCACCCGTATACGGCGAGATCAAACTCCAAGTACAAGTTGGTGATATACTGTTTCAACATCAGTTTCTTGTTGCCGATATAAGAGACGACTGCATCCTGGGAATGGATTTCCTAAGACCACACTGGTTCATGTTGGATTTGGGCTGGTGGGTCTTGAGATGGCGAAATGTTGAGATCTTAACGAAAGGTCATTACGGCCAAATCTCAACACAGAAAGTGGTCGTAAGTGCCGACACTGATGTACGAGGGTCGTTTGATAAGTCCCTGGCCCAAGTAAGAAAAAAGCATTTTTTCCGGAATTTTTTTTTTATTTTTCAACATAATCTCCCTGGAGGTTAATGCATTTGGTCCATCGTTCCTCAAGTCCTTTCATACCGTTCAAAAAGAAATTTTTGTCACAGTCTGCAAAAACTTGGGAAACGGCGTCTTTCACCTCTTGGTTCGATGAAAATTTTTGTCCACCGAGGTGAGTTTTCAATTTGGGGAACAAAAAAAAGTCACATGGGGCCAAGTCGGGCGAATAAGGTGGGTGGTCAACGATCTCATACCGCAAATCGTGTAATTTGGACATGGAAACCGCGCAGGTGTGGACAGGGGCGTTGTCGTGGTGGAACAAGATCTTCTTTTTCTTCAAACCAGGACGTTCCTTTTTAATTGCCTGGTCCAAACGGCCCAAAAGTTTTGCGTAATATTCCCCGTTAATGGTTTTCCTCTCTTCCAAGTAATCGATCAGAATAATCCCCTTACTATCCCAGAAAATGGTGGCCATCACTTTCCCCGCCGATTGGACCGTCTTTGCCTTCTTTGGAGCCGGTTCTCCTTTCTTAGTCCACTGCATCGACTGTCGTTTCATCTCCGGAGTATAGTGATGGACCCACGTTTCATCACCAGTAACGAAACGCCTCAAGAAATCGTCAGGATTTTTACGGTAGAGTTCGAGAGACGCTATTGAAGTCACGACTCGGGTGCGTCTCTGGTCGACTGTGAGCAGGCGCGGCACCCAACGCGCAGTTAATTTTTTCATGTCCAAATCAACTGTTAGGATGTGATGCACCCGTTCAGTTGAGATGCCTATGGACTAAGCTATGTCACGCACTTTAAGTCGACGGTCACTCCTAACTAAATGGTGCACTTTTTCAACGTTTTTGTCCGTCAACACACTTTTTGGCCGCCCGGAACGCTCCTCGTCAAGAACACTCGTACGCCCGCGTTTGAATTCAGCAACCCAAAATTTTACTGTTGCATATGAGGGCGAGGCTTCACCATACACGGGATCGAGTTCGACTTTTATCTCGGCCGGCGTTAAACCTTTTAAATAAAAAAATCTTATGACCGCTCGGTACTGGACGTGCTCCATCGTTGACGATTCGCGTGACACGTCAACTTAGAATGGCTGCCAAAAACAAACTGTTACCTACAGAAACCTGAAAAAATTCATGAGACCGTTCGAAAGTGCCATCTACCTAGCGACAGCAAAAACTTTTTCGTGAAACCACGTTTTGTCATTTGGGTCAGGGACTTATTAAAAGACCCTCGTACCAAAATCCTCCGAGAGCATTGTATGGGCCAAATTTGAAGGTGATCCTGGAGACAATAGATCCTACCTAATTGAGCCAACAGAAACACCGGCACTGCGTAATTTAATTTTAGGACGGACACTCGTAACAACAAATAAGAGTGGATGTGTGCCGGTTAGAGTCCTTTACACCTCGGACTCAGCTACTCACATCAAAGCTGGAGACATTGTCGGGAGCTGTCAGCCTGTCTCTACTGTAACATCGTTGGAAGTAGGAGATAGCCAATATCCAACTAGGAAACAAAATATCGGCGAATACCGTGAGTTAGTGCCGGCCTTATTGGAACCAACCAAGATATCACCAGAGCAGTTCAAGAAAGCCTCGGAATTGGTGAACAAATATCACGATATTTTCTCAACTGGTCACGACGATCAAGGACGTACGAACATGGTGACTCACGTTATAGACACACAAGACGCTAAGCCGATTCGACAAGCACCAAGACGACTTCCATAAGCCAAGCAGGGAGAAGTGAGCACAATGATCTCCGACATGGAAAAACAAGGAGTCATCGAACCTTCAATCAGCCCGTGGGCATCGCCTGTAGTCCTGGTAAAGAAAAAGGATGGAAGCACTAGGTTTTGTGTCAACTACAGGCAGCTCAACAATGTTACGAAAAAAGACAGCTACCCACTTCCGCGCATCGACGACATTATGGATACAATGGCGGATTCGAAGTGGTTTTCTACTCTCGACTTAAAGAGTGGGTACTGGCAGGTTGAAGTCGATGAGAAAGACAGAGAGAAGACTGCATTCTCAGTGGGTACTGGATTGTGGCAATTCGTAGTGATGCCATTTGGTCTTTGCAATGCTGCAGCAACATTCGAACGCCTAATGGAATGTGTACTCCGCGGGTTAAGTTGGAAAACATGCTTGGTATATCTGGATGACATTATTGTCATAGGGAGGACGTTTGACGAACATGTGCGCAACTTAGAAGAGGTGTTCTCAGGGCTACGACGGGCCAACTTGAAGCTAAGTCCACAGAAGTGCACACTTTTCGCAGCTGAGGTAAAGTGCCTAGGACATGTTGTATCGGCAAAAGGTGTGAAAACGGACCCTGAGAAAATAGAAGCTGTGAGAAGCTGGCCGAAACCTAATAACAAACGACAACTTCGAAGTTTCCTTGGACTGGCGATCTATTATCGCCGATTCGTTAAAGACTGCAAAAATAGCGAAGTGTCTCCATCAGCTCACGGAAAAGAATCACCCTTTTATCTGGAATGAACAGTGTGAAAAAGCCTTCGAGACGTTGAAGAATAAGCTCTGTGAATCACCAGTTCTAGCGTACCCTAAACCAGGAAAAATGTTCGTAGTAGATACGAATGCAAATAACAACGGGATTGGGGCCGTATTGTCACAGCAATTTGACGGGGAAGAGCGAGTAATTTCATACTAAAGCCGAGTTCTGTCAAAGACTGAAAGGAACTACTGCGTAACCAGGAAAGATCTTCTGGCTATCATTGAAGCAACAAACCAGTTCCACAAGTATATATATGGACAGAAATTCGTCTTTTGAACAGATCATGCTTCCTTGAGGTGGCTGTTTCATTTCAAAAACCTAGAAGGGCAAGTTGTTACATGGATCGAAAGGGTACAGTACTAATAGCCGACGCTTTATCCCGTCGCCCATATCCCGCGGCTTGTAAACATTACCAACGATCCGGGAAAAAGATCAAGGTGTGGATATGGGTGTAATAGCAACAGAAATCCACGAGGGTTGGACGAAGCACGAACTTCGGGGCGCTCAGCTAGCCGACGATGAAATTGGACCATTGTTGGTATGAAAGGAGACAACTGGACGTCCCGAGTGGAAAGACATACCACCACGCGGCACAGTGTTAAAAAGCTATTAATTATAATAGAACTCCCTTGAGGTTGATGATGGAGTTCTGAAACGGAAACGGGAAAAGGCAGACGGCAGTTAATATAGGATGCAAATTGTTCTTCCTAAGAGTCGGATCAAAGGAGTTTTGGGTGAACAAGGCCTTGATAAAGGTGCGCGAAAGATTTTACTGGCTCCACGCTCGGGACGACGTTCTTGACTGGTGTCGTAAATGCACAATATGTGCTTCCGTTAAATGCCCAAATCGGAGGACGAGAGGGCAAATGCAGATTTATAATATGGGGGTACCGTTCGAAAGAATAGCTGTGGACATCGCAGGCATTTACTCGTTGTAGCTGATTACTTCAGTAAGTGGCCAGAAGTATACCCAATTCCTAAGCAGGAGGCAACTACTGTCGCGGAGCAAATCGTTTCACAGTGGGTTAGTATTAAGAGAAAAAAATCTTACTGCAAACCAGGAACATCATCAGCAATAGTTCCGAAACCAAGTATCCATCAACTAAAATTACTGCTTTGTTTGTGGTGGGACAGGGCAGTTGCTGAAATAGAGAACAACGATAAACGCGGTTCTGTACTGCAATCAGCTGGATAAATTGAATGCAGCTATCAAAGGGAAAAGGCCAGCATTAGTGTGTAGAAAAGGAAAATTGTTCCACCACGATAATGCGCGACCGCATACCGCAATGGTGAAGGTCCAGATGCAATACTGCGTGACCGCGATGCTATTCTCGCTCGATGTCGCGCAACGCATTTAATTTACAATGCACGCGATGCGAGGAAGAATAATGTTCATATGGAAAATGTCAAATTAGTGACGTTGGTTTGAATTGGTGAATTGGTGAAATCGGTGACGATGCACGCGATGCGGGGAAGAATAATGTTCATATGACAAATGTCAAATTGGTGACGTTCTAAATGAAATTTGCTTGCAATTACTTTTGATTTTTGAAAAGTTTTGAATTTGAAATTTTCCTTCCTTTGGCAAATAATAGCCTCAGGAAGGATGCACGAAATTTTCATTCAAAATTCATTCATAATAACCCTTGTCATTCCTTGTCTCTCCTGACATTGCACCATCTGATTATGACCTGTTCAGATCTCTGCAAAATTATCTCACGGGAAAAAATTTAAATCATTTGAAAGTGTTTCTAAGGCAGTTCCTGACTATTTTAACTCCGAGGACGAGAACTTCTACAAAACAGGAATTCACAGGTTACCTGAAAGATGGCAACAGGTTGTAACAAATAACGGAGCATATATAAGTGATTAATATTAAACACGTATTTTTATAATAAATTCTAATATTTTCTTTAAATTACGACAGAACTTTCCCTCTACTTCTACGGGTCGATGAAGGAAGGAAGATCGAAGTCCCCAGCACCACCACCATAGTGTCCAGACTACATCGGGGAGAGGCAGATTTATGTGTTCGTGGACAAGTCGACGGTGAATCTTGCACCCTCACTAATGATACTGGAGCAACAAGGTCAATATTGCGACCAGATCTGGTGAGTGGGCGTCTACTTTCCAAAGGTAAAGCACTTTTGCTACGAACAGCAACGGGAGAAGCAGCGCCCGTATACGGCGAGATCAAACTCCAAGTAGAAGTAGGGGATATACTGTTTCAACATCAGTTTCTTGTTGCTGATATAATAGACGACTGCACACTGGGAATGGATTTCCTAAGACCACATGGGCTCACATTGAATTTGGGCAAACGGGTCTTCAGGTGGCGGAATGTTGAGATCCTGATGGAAGATCATTACGACAACATCTTAACACAGAAAGTGGTCGTAAGTGCCGACACTGACGTACCAAAATCCTTCGAGAGCATTGTATTGGCCAAATTTGAAGGCTATCCTATCTTATTTAGCCAACAAAAACACCGGCGCTGCGTAATCTAATTTTAGGAAGAACATTAGTAAGAACAAATAAGAATTGATGCGTGCCGGTTAGAGTCCTTAACACCTAGGACTCAAGTACACACATCAAAGATGCATTGCAAAGGGGTTAATTCGTAGTAATATATATGTGTGTATGTACAAAAAGTATTTAAATGTTTATTTGTAATGCACTTAATGTTTTCAAACAATAGTGTTGCCGCACAAAGAAGGCAGTTAGCGATTTTGTCCCGACTGCTCTTTCGTTCCGACCTCAATATGGAGAAATGCCTGCTTTGTTTTATATACGGTTTTGATCTTAATCGTACCTAAGTTTACGAAGATGTATCTCACGATCAGAAAAAATGATTTTCATCATTTGTTCAACTTTTATACCAAAAATGAAATTTTTGTAGTGGTAAATTGGTATCGTATTGGTATTTGTCAAATTTTGGACGAATATTTCGTTTTCCCATACGATTTCTGAGTTGTTTTTTTTATTGAAAAAACGTTTATTTCATCATTTTCTTCTAACTGTTTACTCGGATGTTACATCGGCACTTGGTGATATCTCCAGTTGCAAGAACCACGTCCTTTTGTGCTTAGTTTCGGTTGCCACCTTTAGCCGCTAATGTTCTTATTAATTTTTTCCTACTTGCAAATGGATCTTTTGACATTTGTAGTTTGTTTGCGGTAGTTGTTCGGTAGTAAGACTTCGTTCATCAGCCCTACTCCTTTGTGCCGTTTGCGACTTATCGGCTGCGTCCTTGCTGGAGAGAAGCCCGCATATGGTCGCAGCTCCCTCGCACATCAGAGTGTATATCCCCACCCCAGATTGAATATTGATTTATTTGACAGAGAACAGCGGGACAGACACAGCATCACAACTAAAGGAACGAGGAGAGCATAGTGATCGATCTGATACCGCTACCATCTAGATACGGGATAGAATCCTGGTTCCTTTTCAGAGCGATAACAAAGTGAATGGCTTTATGCTGATTAGGTGTATAGATGTGACAGTTTCAAGTGTCTGACTCAAGAGAAATGAGTCAGTATCATCCTTTCCGAGCAATCTATTCGAACACTTGTCGGCGGTAATCACAATGCCAAGGCGGTTCAATGGGAAATACCTCTTCCCGATTTCAGATAGCAAAAGATCCTGGAAACAGTGCCAACATGAATATCATGAATGTAACCCCCCCATGGGTACTACCTTGGCGTGTACCCATGACGTGTACCATTGACGAGGTTGCCCGTCATCCAGACGCGTGATCAAGTCACTAAAAGTACCCACCAAAAAAATATATGATGAGGGATAATGAAGGATATATGAAGGGGATAAGTCGCCAGGGCATTTTTCAGTGGTGGAACACTTGGCCACTGAAGAATCAAATATTACAAGTGAAAAAATCAACGACGCAAGCATGTTCGCCCGAAAGCCAAAACTACTGCGAACTCCGCCTCAAAGAGCAGCCAAGGCTAATCAAGGCAGCGAGAAAACATCGTGCAAGCAAACCTCCATCGAACGCTTTGCAACAGCGAAAAAGGTGCTTGTCCACAACATTCCTCCTACACAAGGCGATGGAGCGAACGATACCAGAAGCGTAGTGGAGGCTTCGGGCAGTGGAGTCATCGATCCGAAGTGCCATTCTCCAGGGGCCATCAAAAGTCATATACTGAACAACGTGGAAGGCGAAAACAATGATGCTCAACAACAACAAGACCCTCCTGCTGACAGTATATCGAGAACTTCGCCTGAGGACGACCTGATAACGAAAATAGCCGCTGACAGAAGTCAGGAAGAGCGTCTAACAAGGAACATAAGTGCTATAATAGAAGTGATGAGAAATTGAACGAATGTCCAAAAAAATGTCAACAAGGACATCAAAAATGGGATTGACGAATTGGAGGACCTCGTTGATAGGATCCAGCACTATCGCCCCAGGTGGCTACGGGCGGAGAGTTAATTGAAAGAGCTTAAGAAAGTTCCAGAAAATAAAACTCCCTTCACCGAAAATGCTACTCCTCTCGTAAAAGGCAAAAGGGCGGCATGTAATCCACTTAAACCTGACCGTAGGAAAAGGGCGAAGGGGCCGATAACAGTCGAGACAGGAGACAACAGTCAAGGGGAGGAGAAAAATGATGGCTTTCAATTGGTGCGCTCTAAATCGCAACAGAAGGCTGCGAAGAAGATACACCGAGCGACAACAAAAGATTCCAAACAGGCGCCCGAAAAGCAAGAAGGCACGAAACACAGCGCAATGCCAAAAAAGACCAGGAACAAGCAGCGCAGGGATGCTCTACTGATCAAGCCGTTAGACGGGAGAACTTACGTCGAGGTCCTCAAGGAAATCAGGCAAAATATGGAACCCGAAAAAAACGGTGTCTGTATACGAACAGTAAGAGTGACCAGAACAGGCGGTCTCCTCGTAGAACTCGGAGCGGAATCCACCGACAAGGGACAGTTCGAGAGCGCTGTCAAGGACACTCTGGGCTCTAAAGCTGTTATCTCGACTTTACAGCCAATGGCCTCTTTAGAAATAAGAAACCTTGACTGCATTGCGGATGCCAAAGAGGTAGAAGATTCCATTAGGTCAATTCTTCCTACGGCAGAGAGCTTTAGGGTAAGGCTAACGCCTACCAACCGTAGAGGACAAAGGGCGGCAATAATAGACATCCCAGAGAAAGACGCTGTTCAACTCCTGGCCAAGGAGAAAATTAAAATCGGCTGGATTGTGTGCAGCATACGTCGGAGGGTAGCCCTAACTCGATACTACAAGTGCCTTAGCTTCGGACACATCTCCTTGAACTGCAAGGGGCCAGATCGAAGCAAACTGTGCTACAGGTGTGGCACTTCCAGCCATAAGGCGAAAGACTGCCCAAACGAACCCAGTTTCATCTTGTGCAATGATAAGGGACGGAATTCTGAAGATCTGGCTCATATTCCAGGAAGTGGTAGGTGCAAGGAGTTCCAAGAGGCACTAAGCAAGAAAAGAGCAAAGAAATGATCCAAGTCCTGCAAATCAACATACACCGTAGCTCAACCGCACAAGATTTACTAGACCAGGTTGCAAGAGAGAAAAAAGTTGACTTGTTGCTGATATCTGAGCAACACCACAATAAAGAGGAAGCTGGATGGTATTGTGATCGATCCAGCACCACCGCCATCTGGGTACGTGGTAGGGCTCTACCCGCAGCTCGGACTTGTTTCAGCGGAAATGGCTTCGTGCTCATTGGGTGCGCCGATTTGACATTCATAAGCGTCTATTTCACGCCGAATGAGTCAATTCCACGTTTTCAGAGCAGGCTCGATGAACTGGAGGAGGCTGTCTCGAGCACGGAAGGCCGAATTCTTGTTGGCGGTGACTTTAACGCCAAGGCGATAGAATGGGGAATGCCTCTTCCAGACCCAAGAGGAAAAAGAATCCTAGAAATGGCGGCTAGGAGGCACTTTGTTATCATGAACGTTGGGAACACACCAACTTTTCGACGGGGAGGCTGCTTGGGAACTATTCCGGATGTGACATTTGCTTCGGAGTCCTTAGTGCCTAGGATACACAGATGGAGGGTACTGGAGGACTACTCGGCGAGCGATCATCAGTACATTGCTTTCGCAATTGGCGAGTGTGCTACTCGACGCGTAACAACCCAGCCCTCAACTGTAGGTTGGAATATATCTAAAATAGATGTCGACGCGTTCGCCGCAGCTCGTATGAGAGGTGAAACTAGGACGGTAACGGGAGGAGCCTCAGCTGAAAACATGGTGAGCTCCACCATGTGGCTCATCAAGAATGCGTGCGACTGCTCTATGCCCAGGTGACGGCCTCGACATAATAAGCCTGCTGTATACTGGTGGTCGGCAGAAATCGCCAAAAAGCAGAGAGAATGTCACAAACTCCGCCGCGAATCTCAACGTTTAAGAAATCGAGACGAGTCACACTCCCGAACGCTGGCATACAGGTCGGCTAGAAAAGTTCTCCGTAGGTTAATTAACGAAAGCAAGGCTCGCTGCTGGCGCAACCTAGTTGAGGACATCGACAGAGACCCGTGGGGGCTGGGTTACAAGCTTGCCATGCGGAAATTAGGAGCTGCAAGGAGGCCTTGTGTCCTTGAAACGGAAAAAATGGACCAGATTGTTCGAGCGCTCTTCCCTATGCATCCTATTCGTCCCGATGATGCAGATGTTGAATGTCTCCGAGAATGCCCACTTTTTACCGCCATCGAACTGGATGATGCGAACTGGATGATGCGGGAGTCGCGCCTGGTTGGCTACGCAGATGACGTAGCAGTACTAGTCACCGGACGTACTGTCGGACAGACGCAGCTCAAACTGGGTGCAGTAATACACCGAGTGAGCGAGCGGATGACAGACCGTGGGCTTAGCCTAGCGCTGGAAAAGACCGAGGTTGTCGTCCTCACCAAGAAGCGGATCCCTCGTGTTATCCCGGTTCGGGTAGGGCAAATGATCATCGAGTCAAAAGAATCAATCAGATACCTTGGCTTGATGATTGACTCGAAGATGAGTTTTTTCGAGCAGGCTCGAGCGTCAGCGGATAAGGCTTCCGTGCGAGTATCGGCTCTCAGTCGCCTTATGGCCAACACGCAGGGGCCAACCTCGAGCAAACGACGTCCACTGATGAGTGCAATGGAGTCAGTGCTCTTGTATGGCTCCGAGGTTTGGGCTGACGCTCTTAGTAAAGAGACGAACCGAAGGCGTCTGGCACAGGTGCAGAGGCAAGGAGCTTTGCGGATAGCCGCTGCATACCGCACTGTCTCTGAACCTGCAGTGCTGGTATTCTCGAGGGTGGTTCCAATTAAGTTACTTGCAGACGAACAGAAACGTGTATACTCACGTAGGGGGGAGTTGGCGAGAGAAACCGTCAGCCGAGAGGAACGGAGAAGAACCCTAACCTTGTGGCAGCAAACATGGGAAAACGAAACGCGAGGCAGGTGGACCGCACGGCTGATAAGTGACTTGAGGCCGTGGTTCTACAGAATTCATGGTGAGACTTCAGTCTTACCTGTATAAGATGGGAAAGACACCATCCCCAACTTGCGTGTTCTGCCCGGGGATGACGGATGACGCCTGCCATACGTTCTTTACGTGCAAAAGATTCACAAGACTCCGATCGCATCTCTCGGAGAAAATTGGCGTAATTTCCTCAGAAAATGTAACGGGAAAAATGATGCAATCAAAGGACAATTGGAACTGTGTGTCGCATTACGTACGGACAGTACTTATTATAAAGAAGGTCATGATGGATCGCTTGGCGAGGGAGGGAAGATGTCTGTAACGCAATTCTCTCTAATCGCAATTCCTTCCTATCCATCCGTGGAGAAAGACAGATTTCCCTTAGCCTGAAGGCTCAGAAGTAATGTGACAAACAGTTCCAGGCCAGGCTAAAAAAAAAAACACAAAAAACCATGAATGCTGGCACCGCAGCAATTTTTTGCCGAAGTAGCGATGGGACTTCCTGTCGTACCATTGTTTCAAGCTTGCGGAGAGAATAGGCAAGCTTTTTCCAGATGTCTTGTTGAAGAAAATGCCAGGAGCCAATGATGAATTGATCTGTTTTGCACTATTCTCGGGCGATACTTCTCACTAAAATGGACATTTTTGATAATTTGTCGGCACAGAGAGAATGTGGCTAAATCTATTAGTAACCTCCCATTTTTCCGTTCATCCGTGCTGGAAGGCCTATCTAGCACGAAGATGCATGCATCCTTAGGGAGAAGTCTATCTAATCTTGTTGCTGTACGTTTTTGAGATTAGAACACACTGGGGAAAATAGCATGCACTTTCCAACCACATAAAAATAATATTACTGTTAATTTTGTCCGAGCCAATGACAGCCAAGCTAAGGGAGTGGGTCGACTTACCTCGCCTTAAAGTACAGTAAAATGTAACAGGGGAATCTCAAAGGAAGGACCAAATCAAGGCTCGAATACGGTAAAGAGTAAAACCAATATCGCAAAAAACCATTTGTAGATGAAGATCCTGTTCAAATTTTGGCCTACGTCTGATGAAAATCAGATTTGTAGTCTGCGTTCTTTGTAGATGGATGGTTCTCACTCGGTGTTCTAAATTTCCTAGCAGATCCTTAGATCTGCTAAAACTCAAAGATCTGAGTCTTGCCCCAGGAATAAAAGTGTCTGTATTGAAAGGAAAAACAATTCAGGTAAATGCTTACTTATAATCAGGGCCACCACATCAAATTTGCGTAATCGCACTGAAATTTCATCACAACGTTTGCGAACCCATTGTTGCGAACGTCAAAAATATAGCTCCTTCCAGGTGATTTAATTTTAGCCGAGGCTCCAGAAGTACAATCACAGGTCGTTTCAAGAACATCTGCGGCAGTTAAGTACGCTAAGTGTAGCGAACCGAAACCTCCCACAAATTTCAAATAGAAGTTCCTGCCTACAACGAAGAGAATACAAAATGTTCAAAAAAAGGTAATCAACTTGTCCAGTGAAGAACCCAGCCTTGGGGTTAGAGCCTCGGTTCTGCCTCATGACGGTCCCAAGCCCGCGCAAATGGTGAGGGGAGGGGTCAGTGGCGGAGTGAGACGTTGTATGCGTTTGGTTTCTTGTTGAGTGAAATTGTTCTAAATAAGAATTGACGACAGACGTACGGAAGAACGATTCATGTTGTAAAAGTCAGAAGATAAAAACGTTGGAAATGATATATGAAGGGAGATGAGTAAATATACAAGTCGAAGTGATGATGACAGTTGGAAAGGAATTGACTATAGCTAGTACCGAAGACGTCGCTCACTGATTTTCCCGCTCGGCCCGTGGTGTACCGAGGGAAAGTGTAGCAAACTAGCCGCTGTATGACGAAAAAGTTGAACTGATGTAACGAGGACTTGATGTAACTGACGAAAAATCAGGATTTGAGGTTGTCTATATAGTTGAGGTGACGTCACCAAAAAGGAATTCAAAATGTTGGGAATCCGGGGTGTACAATGAGAAAGTTATGTGAAGCTGAACCGATGGATGATAGCTGCCGAAATGAATGATGTCTGATGACTAGACCTGACTAGATGAAAGTACGGAGTGTACTTTAAAATTGATGAACTGGATGTTGACTGAAGTGCAAGTGATTGATGTACTGAAGAAAATTGTTGGATTCGCCGGAAGATTGTAGTGATGGAAGAGATTAAGTGGATAGAATTGATGGAATAGTTGGAATTGCCCGAAGATTGTAGTGATGGAATTGACGGAAGAGATGAAATGGATGGAATTGATGAAATAGTTAAATTGTCGGAAGATTGTAGTGATGGAATTGATGAAAGAGGTTGAATGGATAGAATTTGTGAAATAATTGAATTGCCGGAAAATGTTGGTAATAGTCGATATCTGTTGTGTTTTTGCTGGACTGACAGACGACTTGAAAAACTAAATGTAACGAACTGAGTGTTATTACATGTAGACAAAGTGAGTTTAAATGTTGTTAGCAGGTCGAAAAGCTCGTATTGCAACATCAACTATGTTGATGGGGTGGATGCGAAAGTAGTACACTAGCTAAAAGTGAAGTTGAAAATGTTGAGTATAATGTATAGTAAATGTTGCTATATGTTGTGCCTGTGGTCACCGGGACCTTATAAACTAGTACTTGAGGAATGAGGAAGGGTGAAGGGTCCCGTGCGCCTGGAGCAAAAACTGGGAGTTTTTCTCGGACTGTAGAGAAGCGTAAATTGATCAGAGGTTATCTGAACCACGACTTTAGGGGACGCCCATGACAGGTTACTCTCAGCCCCCCACACGGTGAGGAGCCTGTCCTGGCTGAAACGTGGCGGTTGTGGTTTCGAAGGCTAGAGAGTGGTGGTGAGCATTCACCAGTTGTGTTTGGGAATCCAGGTAGCTTTGAATAAATTGGGACCTAAGACTGAAATTTGCTTACAGCTTAGGGGTGGTGCTTGACACATTGTTTCAATCCCGTCTATGGAGACGATGTAATAAAGCCATTACGGCAGGTGTCCACGTTAAACCTCGTGACTTCATGTGCAGCGAGGAACCCAGCCCTGGGGTAGAACCTAGGTTCTATCTCATGACGGTCCCAAGCTCGCGTCAATGGGGAGGGGAGATGATGGTGGTTCTTGTTGTCCTAGGAAGCTGAAATGAAACCACGTAAGGAAACTAAAAGGTGGAATGATGCAGAATAAGACGTTTTCTATGTTGAGTCTTTGGTGAAGTGCAATTGTTGAAATGAAGAAATGACGGTTGACGGACTGTAGAACGAATTAAATGTTGTATAAACTCTAAGTTGATTTATGATGAAACCGCAGTAATGAGGGATGAGGTGAGTGGATGAAGGAGGTAGCTGGAAGGGCTCTGATGAAACTAGTACCGAAGACGTCACCAATGGGAATTTGCCTCCCCACTCACGGTATACCGAGGGAAAGCTTCACAACCTGACCGCTGTATGCTGGATGGTGGAGGTGTTGTAAGTGAGTTGTACATGGAGGAGTTGTAGGTGAGTTGTACTGATGGCCTGATGTGCTGTTGACTAGAAAGTTACTGACGTATCAGGAGTCGAAGTTGTCTATTTCGAAGTTACTACTGTTGACGTCGCCAAATGGGATTCCAAATGATTGGGAATATGGGGCGTACAGAGGGAAAGCGGAGGGAAGCCGATCTGATGGGTTTAGCTACTGAGATGAATCGATGGACTGAATGATGACCAAGGACTAGACTTAACGAGAAAAATGAAGTTGTATTAAAAACATACGGACTGAATGCAGACTGAAGTGTATGTGTATTGTGGAATATTAAAAGGAGGAGACTGATAAAGAAGATAAAGAATACGATGAAGATGGTTGTAGAAGAAAATGGAAGAAGAAATTTAAGCTGATGTAAATGAAGATCTTGGTGTAGACTGATGATCGGAAGATCATAAAAATGATAGAAAAGAAAAGATAGATGAAAAAGCTTGAAAATGTTGAAAAATAAAGAAGACATTGATCTAGAGGATTATTCCGAAGATCAAAACATGAATATTGACGAAGTCGGTACGATAAAGGATGAAGTGAAAAAAGAAGAAGGTGGTTGAGAAGTTGTTGAAGAAGGCGAGAAAGAATTTGTTGCTGTGAAGTGAAAGTGTTGTTAAGTGAGTTGATCTATGTATGACAGACTGATAGACAACAAAGATATTACTGAATGTGACGCACTGAATGCCGTGCTAGAAGTCAACGAAGTAGAGTGAAATGCGTTTAGCAGCTGAAAAAGCTCGATTTGCCACATCAACTTGTTGATGGGGTGAATGCGAGACTAGTACACTGCTAAGCTTGGAAGTGTAAATGTTGTAGAAATTGTGCCATTTATGTCGAAGTACATGTTGTGACAATATTAATCCGGACCCTATAGACTTGTCCTAAAGGACTCCGGGTGACGCAGGGGGACTGACGGTCTAGGCTTCAGCTTGTGCCGTCCCCACGTACCCGAAGTATTGAGGAAGGGCTTTCAGTCTCGTGAGCCTGGAACAAAAACTGAGAGTTTTTCTCGGACTGTAGAGAAGCGCAACCTGATCAGAGGTTTATCTAAACGACGGGTTGGGGGGACGCCCATGACAGGTTACTGTCAGTCCCCCACACGGTGAGGAGCCTATCCTTGGCTTAAACATGATGGTTGTGGTTTCGAAGGCTAGAGAATCGGGACTTAAGAGACCTAAGACTGAAATTGGTTTCAGATCCTAGGGACACATTGTTTCAACTCCATCTATGGAGACCGTGGGATTAAGCTTTGAAGGCAGATGTCCACGTTAAACCACGAAACTTCATGTCCAGCGAGAGTAACTACGCTTTGGTGTGAGTTCGCTTTGCTGCTTCATGTCGAGAGTCACAAGCCTGTGTAAAGTGGGAGGGTAGATGGAAAGGAGTCTGTTGTCCAGTAAAGTTGAAATGAAGCCGGAAGGTGGATTTAAAGCGGAGTTTAGACGTTGTATTCGTTTGGTTCCTTGTTGTGTGAACTCGTAGAACTGAAGAAAAGAAGACGGACGTTTTGCTGAATGGAGTCACTTTGAAGAAATCCTAGTACTGAAGGAAACCGTTGTATAGTGTAGTGACGTGGAGCGTAGAGAAAGTGGACGAAACCTGACCGCAGTATCGTGGACTAGTTGGTCAGATGAATAGAAGATGAGGGACGAATAAGTAATCTCTTACGCAGAGAAAGGTTGCACTGAAACCAGTACTGTTGACGTGGCCAAGGGAAAGTTGAAGAAAGCCGAATCAATGAATGCTAAAATGATATGAAATATCATCAGCTATCACTCAATGAAATCAATGAGTGATAAAATGTTGACTAACGACTAGACTTGACAAGAAGTAACGAGTGGACTGTAAAGTTGACGGACTGGATGTAGATGTAAAATGGTTTAGGTTTCTGATTTCGGTTATATTTGAGTATGTTACACGTGTACAAGTTCTCGACATGATCACAAAATATTTTTATAGTTGGACGCCTATTTCACAAATTATGGGCCTTGGAAGATTTGACTAAAGCCGATATTTAAACTTCTTTAAATGCCACAAGTCAGTTAGACGAAGTATAGTCAACCAAACTACCTGTTAGACCTTATCAACCATTAAATTACCTTTATTACTTCATATTTTGATTCAGTTTATAATAATTTTTTTTTAAAAATAAGTGTAAACAAATTTTTTTTTACTATTTTCCAAAGTTCGCATTTTGTAAAAATTTTGTTGCTTATTATTTTGAAAGCTTATATTGTGTTTATACTCTACGCAAAATTTCATAGTGGGCCGCGAAGTAAATTAGGAGTTACGAAAATAACAATACCGAAGTGCGGCGTCAGCCCCGTTGTAGCATCATTTCGTCCATAGTTTTGACGACACATTTTCATTTCACATAAAGGGTTAACAGTGTTATTAATGTTTGTGTCTGGTTATTTTATACTATATAATTGGTTAGGAGGGGTAGGTAGGTAATAGAAGAATAAAACAAAACATGGTAACTTATTCGTTCTATTATTCACTTATCTACGTTTACATAAATCTATTCGTTACTGACTTACAAAAAATTTTCACCGTTTTGTAAACTAAACCATTACTAGTTATCTTGACGATAATGTCTTGCGTAGTCGGTATAAAGGCGTGGAATTATTTTGTACCAGAGGTGCATATCGCAGAATCAAACTCGGTTTTGAGTTTAACTCTATTCTGGTCAATCTCGCCTTATCAGAAAAAAAAATGCGGTGTGATGTAATGATGCTTTGCCCCATTCGTGTCAACGCGTGGATGTGATGTTGTCTTTTTTGCACCGGATTATAAACTTACATGTGTCGCCAAGCTTTTCAGGTTGCCACCAAAACCTACTTTTATATCAGGAAATTCCTGTTTAAGTTGTTGGTATAATTCATCAATGTTGCACAATAAGATCTGCTTCCTTGAATGAATGGTGTAAATGGTGTTAATGTTTTACCTCCTCACGGACTTGGCGATGACAAAATTCTTTTCTTCATAACCAGCTTGACGTCTTGTTGTTTTTTGCTTGCTTTAAGCTTGACGTTAAGTTGTATGGAACTCTTCAGCAGGCCGCTTTTCAACACACGAATTTGGCGCCAAAGTGAGAAGAGAATTTTTTTGAATTTTTAGATTATTTCTTACAGCCATATGAACAATTTGTTTTGTCCCTAAACATTATCTTCATAAAATCTGCGTTCACGATAGAACTCGTGGCGTCACATTTCTTTTGGGTATTGAATACCTTATCTAACGTAACTCACGTGCGCTCGACTGCTTAGTAATCAGTTGCTATTTCAACTGGCTAAAAATAAAAATATCGTCTCATTCCCACAAGGTCACGTGTACTAAGAAGTACTTTACTATGTTCAAAGATAGCGCTATAAAAAGTTGCACACACCGTACGCAATGCAAGTAATGTACCGTCAAAACTATGGACTACAACGGGGCTGACGCCGCACTTCAGTATTATTTGCGTAACTCCAAAACTACTTTGCGGCCCACTATGAAATTTTGCGTAGAGTGTAAACACAATATAAGCTTTCAAAATAATAAACAAAAAATTTAAAAAAAGTGCGAATTTTGGAAAATAGTAAAAAAAATTTGTTTACACTTTTTTTATAGAAAAAATAATCATAAACTTAATCAAAATATGAAGTAATAAAGGTAATTTAATGGTTGATAAGGTTTAGCAAGTAGTTTGGTTGACTATACTTCGTCTAACTGACTTGTGCCGTTTAAAGAAGCGAATCTTCTAAAGCGCATAAGAATCTTCCAAGGCCCATAAAAGTAATTTGTACACGTGTAACATACTCAAATATAACCGAAATCGGAAACCTAAACCATTTTAACCTGTCCGCTTCACGTGAAATGCCCTATAAACTAAAGGACGAAGAACGAAAAAGTAAGATAAAGTGTCAGAAAATGAATTAAAGAAATAGAGAAGAAAAAAGAAGGAAAGTGAATAAAGAAAGAAAACTGAATAGTGAGCTAACGTGAATTTAGAAGAAAAGAAAAATGAATAAGGACAAGAAAAAGTAAAAGGAACAAAAACGGAGCCTTGGGGTGAGTAAAACTGCATTAATTTTTATCATACTGATCAGCGGGTGACGGAAAATTGAATACGGGCTTTTCGGATCGTGAATGGTGTCTGTTGGTGTTTGACGAATTATCGAGGTTTCTTGACTGCACTAGAAGAAACTTGGCTGAATATAACTTTGCGCGCTGTTATTTGCACATCAATGGACGAGATCGCTTCTGGCGGATACAAAGTTAAGGATATCGTAAAAGAAGACGCTCCCCTTAAGTCCTGAAATCGGATTGAGTTAAAAACTCGTGTTAGAGGTGACCGACGTGGTCGGAATCAGCGCAACAGGCTTTTTTATGCATAAAATTTGTCTACTATGTATGAAAAAGTAAGCTTTTTCTGTGTTTGTGTGACATGAAAGGATCAGGGATTGCATAATGTCCTAAAGCCCACCACGCCCGCGCGGCGAGCTAGTCGGTTACACGTAACTTCTTCGACCACCCTTATGCGGCTTTTGTATTTTCAAATAACAATTGTCTTTCCAACCTTGGTCCTTCTTCGCTGCAGGTGCGACCAATCGGTTGCACCCCACAGAATCTTAGGTTTTATTTTCGAAATATATAATGTAGTTAAAACATAGCCGCACGTTGTGCGCCATGTAATATCATAAAATAACAAGAACAAAAAAAAAATGAATTGGAAAAAAACTATAAATAAATAATTATTCCTTTTCTTACACTTGAAACGTGGTGGTAGTAGTTTCGAAGGCTCCAGAGTACGGTGAACATTCACCAGTTGTGTTTGGAAATCCAGATAGCTTCAACGAAATTGGGACCTGGAACCAACAAGGAATAACGCCAATAAGGCTGGTGTCCACGTTAAACACCTCAACTTCATGTCCTGTGAGAGGATGAGAGCATTTAGAGGGAATGACTCATATAATCACCTATTGGCCCACAACTTACGTTAACTGACATATATTTTGCGGAAGTTGAGTGAAAATATAACTCGTTAAAATTGCAATGCTGAGTCAATATCACATTGAACTATTTTCGGTAATGAAATTTTAGACTTTTTCAGATAAAACGACAGAAAAGAGCAACTTAATTGCTAGTTATTAGTATAAAGCTTCCTAAGCTTCTTTAAATCTATTATTCTAAAAAAGGCTTTATAATTAGTGTTATGCAAAATTCCTTTCAAGACATAAATAATTTATAAAACATGCTCAATGGTAACCAGAATGAACATCTTTTTGACATGATGGATTGTCGCCCACATAGTCCCTAGACAATGCAATGGCTATCGATGAGAGAGATCGATGGAACGAATTTAAATTTAACAGCAGTTGTTTGCCCACTGCTCATAGATTGGTAATATAAAGCCATATAAAAATGCATACAAAAACACATATACGCACAATAATGATAATAAGGAAAATGTTTGCATAAACTCACCTGAAATCATTGTGGAACTAGCTTGTCGTATTTTTGAAATTCCGTTTCCAAGGATTTTAGGAAAATGTCTGATCTCTTTATCATTTATATAAACCATGTGCGTTTGAGCTAGTAAAATTTTATATTTCCTTTGATCGGCCATAAATTTTATCGTAACCGATTTCGTGCAAGACGGCATTCCTGGGGCTGCATTTGGTGAAAATTCCATTTCCTCGGAAATGCTACCAGGACATGGGACGTTTTCTGTCTCAACAGATAAGTTGTCCGTTTTCATTAAATAATATGAGCACTTTCCCATAAAATCATAACGTTTTCCATCAAAAGTGGTGTAATGAGGATCACCTATGGCAGCACAACGGGATCCACAAGTTAAGTCTGTGCAATTCCATAATCCATTACGACAAACACTAAAAAATAATGACAAAAGTATAAAATATTATTTAAAGCTATTTTGTATACCATATGTTACAATCTTTTTTGACTTGGCTACCGGGTTCAAACTCTTTATTTCTAAGTCTACAAGGGCATTCTTCCACTGGTATGCAAATGTTTCTGTGCTGAAATGTACCCTCGGGGCAAAAACAACCTTCATTACATTCGTCCGGTTCGCCGAGAGTTACAGCTGACCCACAGCTTATGTCAGCAGTAGGGCCGCAAGGCGTATAAACTTTGTGGTTTTCGCATATGATTGCTGTAATAAAATTATGTGATCATTCTGTCCGATTGATGCTTTCCAGTCATTACGGCATATATCGTCGCTTCGCCATCCTTTTCGCAGAAGCCCTCGTTTTTGTTGGCATTCTCTGGCAAAAACATTCATAGTCTCGCAAACGCAACTGGATGGTTCGTCTGTGCTCCGACACTTACAGTAATCATCAATGCACAACTCAGCCAAAAAAAGTTTATTGAATCCCTGAAAGTGCACATCATATGATAATAAATAAAAATCAGCAACAAGTAAGTTTTGAGAACTGTACGTTAGAGCGGACTTTTTACTTCAAGTTCCCCTTATATATTAGCCAAATAGTAAGGAACACTACTCATGCTGAATTCTCGGTCTTTACTCGATCCCCATCAAACAACATTTATAGCCATGAAAAGCCACCCAAAAAATGCTGCTCGTCATATACAAAGCAAGCAGTAATACAAAATAAAACCCAAGGTTTCTTAATGAGCAACCCGAAATCATGCGTTATCAGCAATAATAAAAGAGATATACGAGGTTATTTTGTTGTTACGGTCCTACAGTACTGGTAGTTGGAAAAGTTCTTGGCTTCTGACAAAAAAAAAATTAACGCGATTTAATCTGTTGAAAAATAAACTATACTTAAAAACTCTGGGTAGCTTGGGTCCGCCGGGCCTTGCTTTGTGGGTCTCGAGGACGCGTTTCGGCTGCATACAGCCATCTTCAGCTTCAACGAGCTGAAGATGGCTGTATGCAGTTTATAGTTTACTGTTCTACTTTGAAGTATGACAAATAACATTCCAATGTTTCTCTGCTATGATTGAAGCAAATTTTTTTATTTTTGATTCGCATGGATTATTCAAATACTCATAAACAATGTTTTGTCATTGAATTGATAAAATCACGTTAAGCGCTCCACCATCAACAATTTTGTACTGTCTCTGGATACGGAAAAATCGACTTATCAAGAATGTGAACTTCTCACGAATAACATTTCCCAAAAAATAAGTCTCGCCCATCGGACATTCGGACAGATTTGCGACTACGGATAAATTTGCTTTTGCCGAATGAACATGGGGAAATGCAACCTTCAGCTGATGTGAAATCTACATTAAGCTGTTCAAATACTTGAATTGAGAATTGCTTTCCCAACTGATTATCAATTTAAGAACTAAGTTTCAATTTGCCGAACATGGAAGAAAATATTTATATTGATTTATTTTGCAATTCATTAATGAAAATGTTTTTGTTCTGCAGTTTTTGTGATTTAATTATTTAGGGAAATCTAATGTGAGTTCTAATAATTACAGGAATATAATTTCATGAATTATATCCAAACGCAAGGCAAACATATGCTTTCCAAGGTAAAATTCAAAAGAAAAATATGCTTCAGCTGTTTTGGACTGATTTGTGAATGAATTTATAATTTTTTGCATGTGATTGGACAATGCATTGTGAACATTTACCATTTGAAAGCATATGTTTTTCTAATCGGTCTGAAATAATTTAAAGTTCGAATATTATGTTGTCTGTAATTTTTCTATACTAAATTGACTGTATGTTGACTATAATTCTTCTGCGGGCTTGAATGGAGCCGAACATTTAAACAGCTTGCAACAAGCATAGCGTAACCACTAACAAGCACTTATACAACGAATAAACTACCAACCTAACGGTATGCAACTCCAATTTACAGATGCGATTGAATTTGGTTGGGAAATTTGAGAAGCTGTTGTCACCTCGCAAAACGTGGTGAAGAAAAAGGTAGGTTGTCAAGCAGAGGATGGAGAAGAACACGAGGTAGGAAAAAAAATTAATTGCGAATTGCTGAGATTGTTTAGTATTTTTTTTTTTTTTGTAAAAAAGCAGCTACGATCTTTCTTTCCACTTGCCGGTATCTATACAGGGGGAGGTTGGCGGTACGCAGGTAAATGCCAAGGTTTTTAAATGCCAAATGCATTAAATGAATTCAAATATAGTTTGCCGCCAGACTCTGTTTGCATCTGGTTGTCATTCGTTTATTTTTACCCTTAGTGTATTTGTTGCAGTTTTTCATTATGAGTTGTTTGGAATATAAATAGGTTTCTGGTGCGTGAGTTTTTGATAAGAATTTAGTTTTGCGCCCAAAGAAAGAGGTATGAGATTCATAATCCCAAAGAAATAAATACATATAGCCATTACAGCTAGCTTTCCAAGGTTGAAAGATTGTAAATTCAAGGACTCAGGTGACTGGGGAGATCGCAATGGCTAATTTTCTCAGCTTATGTATATTTATGTACATGAATCAAGTGGATGTATATTTCAGTAGCTAAATTATTTTCAAAGTTTAGTTGTTGGTCATTATGTTCTAACAATAATTTCGATAAATTCAAGAACGCAGGTTAGTGGAGAGATCGCAATGGCTAACTTTCTCAGCTTATATATATATATATATGCATAGTGAATCAAGTGGATGTATATTCCAATAGCTAAATTAGTTTAATAGTGTATATAGTTTAAACATTTAGTATATAATATATGTACATGAATTGAGTGGATGTATATTGCAGTAGCTAAATTAGTTTAATAGTTTAGTAGTTGGTTATTATGGTCTATCAATAATTTAGGTATTTTTCACACAAATATCAATGCGTTAAGAAAATACCAGCCTGATCCCGTTAGAGTGTAATGGCAAAGAATATATTCAAGAATAGCAAGATCCGCTAGAATAGAAACCCATCAGTTTCTGAATTATAAATAATATCGAAAATAATCTCCTTTAACTTAATTAAATTTAGCCATCGAAGTAACTGTGGAGTTGACTGTGCTTTCAATAAATTTAGATGAAGGTGAAGAAAGTGACGATAATCGTACAGAAATTCGGCAAACAGATTTTTCAACACGGCGTGAAACGGAAACAGAAACCATGTACACCGATTTGATAGTCGAGGATACATTTCAATATCCAGATGAAATCCAGATTGAACTTCCCTCAATGAGATATTTCATCGGGTATGTGGAAATATCGGTCAAGTTCTGACAAATATGAACTGTTAGTTTTGTGAGAGTATTACTAGGAAGACAGACGAAGTTTTGTCGTGCCATTCCAAGTTTTTTATATTTGCTGAAAATTAAAGCGCAGCCTCATCAGATTTCGGAAATTTATTTGCTCCATCTCACGAGTTATTTGGTGTCTGCAAGCATTATCTGTTTCAATGAAGTTTTCAAAAATAAACGAAAAATAAGGAATATGAAAGAAACAATTATAGAAAATTGCAAGTATGCCACTCCTACTGTGGCATGCTTGCAATTCAATTTTGAAATGGATTCCTGTTATGATCATAAAATTAAATTATTAGAGTTTATGATTTTAGTTTTGCAAAGGAAGAATTGTAACTGGACTGTTACTGAGAACGAAATAAATTCCAACAAAAAATTAAATAAAACTGCATAAATAAATTTCCTTTAAACTAACTAACTAACTAACTAACTAACGAAATTATGAATGTTAATAATTTAGGTTGACAGAACTGGACTCCTATAGTCCGAGTGTTGTACTTAATTACGAAAAACTCAAGAAACACTTCAATTATCTTCAAAAAACTCAGTCAATTTCTTTTGCTAACGTAAATAAAACACATGGTAAAATGAACATGTTAATAGAGAAAATGAGTGTTTCAATAGAATTTTATTCTTCACTTCAAGCAACTTGAAATTTTCGTACATAGAAAAGACTCAATGAATCGGCAGCCTTTCTTTGGTAGAAAGAATAAGAAACAATGCGGAGTGAGAGTTGCTCTTTATATTTGCATATTTACCAATCTTACATTACCCACTAACTGCTCATAGTTGTGTTAATCCGCTTCCTCTATTATGTATCTGGTTATGATCGATTATAATACTAATGCAAATAAAAACAAAAATTGGAAAACTTGCATCGAAAACATTTTTATTCCTTTTTTTTGTTGTAATTCAGTTTCAGTATCCATTCTGATCCCATTGTTCATTGTAATTCAGGGAACCGAACGTGTCCCCTGATTGCGGATAGGGTAAGACCTTTTCTTAGTATGAGCGACTTCAAGGTCTTGAATGGTCTACAACGAGGAACAGTTACTGCACCTCTTCTCAATATTCATTCAATAGTTTATTGAGTGCCTTTGATGTGCAGGTTTATACCGACAGTTGGCGAATGATAATTAATGCGCAGAAGTGCGAAACAATTTTGTTTCGGACCACGCTGCAAGGCGCCAGCCAAGACCTAAAACGTGCTTGGAAGGATTTCCACATTTTGGCTGACGAGGGTAGTTTAGAGTGGGTTCCACATAAATCCTGTGTTCGAAACTATACTAATCTGTACTATACTAATCATGTCCAAATGATGCTGAGTAAAGCACAAAAAGTAGTCATGGCCCTTCGTTGGTTCTTTTATTCTAGACACATTCTTCAAAATGTTAAAATTATCTATTACAAGACCCTTGTCAGACCAATTTCGACATATGGATGCCAGATCTGGTACAATCAGAGTGCTAGTACTAAGGAAAAATTCAGAGTTTTCGAAAGGGAATGTCTTCGTGCATGTACTGGTTTGTACAGGAAGCCTGAGACGGATTGGAAACACCGTATATCGAATAGGAAGATTTATCAAACTGCTAAAGCAACGAGAGTCGATATCTTCATATTGACACTTCTTCACAATCATATCGCAATATCTGTAACTGTGAGTGAAAATCGCTGGATCGCACAGCCATTCCATCCAACAGATGAGTATATTGCGACTACCTCACTACTAGCCTGGGTCCTACAGAACCCTTCATGTATTTAGACATGAATCGATATGTTTTGATTCTGACAGCGTCCCAATTACATATTACATATATAGACGGTTAGCTACCGTTAGGTTAAGCTACCGATAAGAAGATAAAACAGCCTCCGAATTTGACTGTACGCCACCAACGATTACAATGGAGATACTCATTTGCGAAATTCGTTGAGGCTGGTCGGGCTGAGATGGAGCAGTCTAGGTATTGGTGGTTGAATGACAATGTCTTAATATAATTATTCGTGTTTTATTTCCTTTTTTTGTACTTTTCGTTACTTGGTTTTTGAGTTTCAGCTCATGATAGCTACACTAAGTGTTGCTGTTGTGTTAAAAATTAGGCATAGTTTTCAATATTTAGTATAGGTATATAGTCTAGTATGAGGCTTTAGAGATGATGTTAAACATTTAGGCTGGGAATATTGCTAGTATTACAATAGTATAAAATGAATTGTTTCGATTGAATTTGATTAGAATTAGGTTATAATATATTAGTCGTAGGATAAAATTTCACTGTTGTATTAACATTATAATTGATTTTTAAATAATGTTTTTTCTTCTTCTTTCTTTATTAAATGGTAATGTATAAATTTAGAGAGTCATTTGGACCATTAAGTTTTTTCGTATCTTCTTTATTGAGAATCAGCTTTATATTCTTAAAAAATTTATAACGATGAGTATCAAATAAAGCGCTTTTGACTTTGACCTTTTCTTGAAGGTTATTGCGAATAACAAATAAGCAGTCGCGGACAATGGTCGTCAGAGAAGTGAATGTGTCAGGGTTATTTCCGTCATCATTAATCGTCTCACTGTGACATAACAAATTATTTCACCATCTAGATAAGAATCAATCAAGTCAATAAAAACACTACCGGGTTTTTGGCGATAAATTTAATCGGATTTCGCTGATGTTAACACAATCAGATGATGAAATTCTAGAAAATTAAATAATCTGGAATTTCCCCAGAAAATACCCTTTACTGTTGAACATATATAGGGAGCTGAATTCTGTTTCCATCCAACAGTCAGATGAGCCAAAAGACATGTCAATCGAACAATAAGAAAAGAAATTTAATTGTTTGAAAAGCAAAAGTTTATCGGTTAATGTATAATCGGAAATTTGTATAATGCGGTTTTTTTTCATTCGATTTGTGACAATCTCTATAAACTTTATAAACAAATTTGATGACAAAGGAAAGCATTGGTGCGTAAGAAAAATACATTTTTAAAGGGCATTGTAAAGTGTTCAATGATATTCAGTAAATAATGATCAAAACTAGTCCGATTTTGTTACTAACATAGGTATACTGAACAACATACTGGGATACAGAACACGAGTACGACATCAGCATTAGCTTTCGGAGTACATGGAGCCCTGAAAGGGCGTTATCAACGTCTTCGTCTTGAGTTTTATGATTTTCATTAGATAGTCTCAAACTCGTTACTCATGAATTCGCAATTGGCAAGAGCCTCTGAAGTACTTAAGGAGGCTTCAAGGAGGCCAGAACTTGAATTTTAAGTAAAATTCCGTAAATCTCTTGACATAGTAGCAGAGAAAGGGGTAAAAGAGATTCGCGGTTTTTTAAGTGGCGAAATTTTTATTCAGTAGTACCATGAGGTTGATGGCAAACTCAGTATGGATGTGTTAGATCAGAAGAATTTGTAGACAATCCAGGAACATTAGAACACAAGTTATTGCTTTTACCTTGGGGCCTTTTCCATCCTATTTCTAAGAGGTGATCAAAGAACGTTTTTTCTTGATACACTTATCAACAAAGTGATAAATTTTGTTAACGTTACGTTTAGTTCGACAAATTCGAATATCAGCATAGTTTTGTTTTAGAATGAGATTTTGAAAGGCATTGAAAAAAAAATTTCCTTTTCAGTATTAATAGTCACTCTAAAATATCCCTGATTTATATTAGGAAAAAATATTATTATCTTAATTTCACCGCAAATATAAACAATATTAGGTTCATCCAGAGATGTCCTTTTCGCATATTCCATATTGGCTGGCTTTTAAAAAAATATCAACTGTAAGCTAGTATGAAGCTGCCTGTAAACGTATTTTGATGTAAGTCCAACTATACGGTGACACCCCTAGTGATCATATACTTTTGCAAAAACTAAGGATTCTTTCATCTAGAAATATTGCAAAATCTTTTAAATGTATCATCATTTATCATATATTATTATAAATATAAAGCACCATACGCTTTTTCTTTTCCGCGAGAAGCCACATATGAGACTTCACGATGCTTATGCTTGCAATTTGTCCAAACTCTGTACTAGCCTACATCATTATATGAAACCAGGCACTCATATGCAAGAAACCATAGTGTAAGTGCAAAACGTAATAACACATCTTGGCGCCTTCTTTTAAACAGAGGTAAAAGAAGTGAAAGTAGGTTAGGAAAGTAAGTTTGTATTGAGTTGAAACAAAAGCTCTGAGAGAGGTTAAACGCAAAATTTTCATAATTTGCAAAAATGAATTTATCAACCTAAATAATTCTCATTTCACTACTTTTAGTTAAATACCAATAGATTGGGAGTTTGTTCAAAGTGTTAACGCTAGTTCATAGCGAATTATTAAGTTTCATCTAAAAATTAAGGTTAATCTTAATCAAAATGATTAACCATAACCCTCCGCCATTTGTTTTATTCTATTTTCTGTTACCATTTTATTAGATGGAAATTGTTGAATCGTAAACTTCTTTGTTTTCGCTAATTAGCAGCTGCTTGGTATTTTCATTTGTGGTGTACAAATTGTTCGTTTCAATTCTTAGCTTGATTGTAGGGACAAATTAAATGAAGCCAGCAAACTTACATTGAAACACTGCCAAAATTCATCATTATTGAAAATTTTGCTGCATAATTTTAAAGCATCGTCTTCTACTTCCGATAAGCAATCTGTACTTTTTGCGTATTCATCTGCAATTTCCATCAAACAACCTTCGCTGTTATCCTCATGTTTCCAAGAATCTGCAAACGATTTAGCGCTGGTTAACACAGTTCCGTCTTTTGATAGCAAATCATTTGAATGATTTATATCAAAAGTTCCGCATAATCCTAAAGTTCGGTTCCACAATTCTGATCCAACTTGAACCGATATGAATTGTTTTCCGTCCCACAGTATAATTAAGCCAAATAATTCTAGTTCGACTTTCAAAAGTTGTGCCAAATAGTTAACTTTCATTGCCATAAATTGTACAGGAATCGGAAGTTTCTTTTCTGGAGTGTATAGTTCAAAATATCCATCTATAATATATTTATTAGATTTTCGCAAATAGTAGTTAACATCGATAAGTACCTTTGTTTGTAACAGTGTAAATATTATCTTGGAAATATATTTGAAGTGAGACCGGGCATTCAAATTTGCTTATATCAGCACAAGTTTTCAAGACAACCATAAATGCATCTTCGAAGCGATCTTTTATAAGTACATGACTGCATTTTATTGGTGTTCTATTTGAGGTATTACTTTTTTAGGAATTCAATTTTATTGTTTACACTGTCACCTGTAGAACAAACCATCAAATGTTTTCACATTATCTCCATTCCATAAGTAGCAATTTTCGGAAGAACCCTCCAAGGATAAATCTTGATTCCTTTCTGCGTACAAGAATTTGGCATTTGAGTCATCAGCCGCAGACATAGTATCATTCTGAAAATATTTTTGAAACTTTATAAAGAAGCTTATATCAATCAATCCAACGAATACGTTTTTTTTGTTCCTTAACACCTTTGTCAATAGAGTTTTCATTGAATCGTCATTGGTTATTTTCTGAGGAGCATCGTTTTTGAACCTTTTAATGTTTTGATCCGTTTGCTCTAGAATAGCTTTTGTATCAAAAACGGCAATGTTTTCGCCTGAAATAAATGAAAATCAACATCAAATTTTTCATACAAACTTCTTAAGACTCCATTTACCGTACAAGCATTGCGGAATGTTACGTGGCTCGAAGATACCTCGTGCAAACTCACATGTATACAATGTAGCTGGTGCGAACTCAAATTGTACATTTGGGGGACAGTAAAGCTGACAAGAAAGTGAGTTACTATTCCCATAACAGTTGTATCCACCATTGAATCGCATTTTTTTGGGCGAACATCGGTCCATATCTTGAAATTTGAAAGAATCTTGATTTTGCATGTTAAGAGAGAGAGCTAAAATATAGATGACATACTGTATTGGCATTGAGGGCCTCTAAAATTTTCGGAACATTTACAAATATTATGAGCTGTGCAAGTTCCATTGTTTTTACAAGGAGGGCGGCACGTTGCTAGAATATGGAAAATATATATTAAAAGTTGTTGCGGGATAGCTAAGCAAGGTAACGTTCGTACGTTCGCAATCTGGAATCTGTTCAATATGATGTTTCGCTGGTGTCCAATTCCCATCAATACACTTTAAATTGATTATTGATGAACCATCTGGAAAGCCAAATCCTTTGGCACATAGTATTGTACATGCGCTATTCAAAAAAATGTTTATTTTTTATTTGTTTCAAATTCATATAATATTCATACGCAGTGTTGCATGTGACTTTTGCGAATTTTGGGATCGGAGGCTTTGAAGCACAAAGGATTTTTCGCTCGTGACAGTGTGTTCCTTGAAAATTTCCAGAGCATTTGCATTTGCCGGGTTCGATACATAATCCATTGTTTTTACAGGGAGGTTCGCAGATTGCTGAAAATAATTAAGTAGTTATTGGAACCAAAGAAGACGAAACTTAGCAATTATCGTAACATTTGTTCATAAGCATCTTAAAATGAAGATAACAAACGAACAATAACGTTTTTTTGGGGTAATCAGTAGAGAAGAGTGTTACAAGAAAAATCAGAAAAATCTTAACAGAATCAGAAATTTGTAAAGCCAGGTAATATGGAAGCGCTATTTAGGAAAATTTAACATTCCGTACTCACGTGCAGGTTGGATCAATTATCTAGGTGAATCTCATACTCGAAGTCTTAAAGGGTTATTGTTTTATGAGCCAAATTTCTGCTTTCGTCTTTAATTAATCGTTTTTAATTATTTGATTACTTAATTTGGATTTAATTTGTATTCATTAATTTATTAATAATTGTATTTCATTAATATAGGACATTTTGATATGTTTGATTTATTTAACAGAAATTCGTTTCCTTTGTTGCATCTGGGTAATTGAGCTTGATCATTTGAAAAATTCCATAATGAATTTATTGCTAAAATGAATGGTGTGTTAGCTTTACACTTACGTTCACATTCTGTTATGTCTACAATATCTGAGTTATGAAAACTCCATATGTTATTTTTGCATGAAGCAGTGAGAGTTTTTTCTCCAGATGCATATTTATACCCGTTCAAACAAGTTATTTTGCAGATATTGTTTGTGCATTCGGTGTGGGCATTTTTCACATGACGCAGAGGCTTGTTACATGTGGCAAATTCTGGATACTCTAATTTGAATGGATCAGCAAAATCCCAACTGCAAAGAACTTCCGTAAGAACATTATTTTTAATTATTTACCCAACTTACTCTTGGAATTGCGGACTCTTGAACTTCGTTTTTAACCTTGGTAATCTGTAAGAAAAAGTCATGGCTATTTTATAATTGTATTGAAGGATTTTGTATAATTCCTATATAACATGGTATTTGAAAAACCGTAATGCTTATTTTACGAGGGAATACTGTTTATCAGAGATGTTGAATTTGATTTTATTTTACGCACACAATCTTGTTTTTGGTATGCTTGCTAATTTCAACGAATGATTTTTTTTATATAAAAGTGTTTCGTTTTTGATAATAAGTTCATTCAATAAGAATTATATAATTATCAACTTTTTGTTTTTTTAGATATCTCAGCTAAGTTGAATACTGAATTATGACGTCTTCAAAATGTTATGGAAGTCAGTTTACGATCGCTGGATTCGTTTGAGCGATCATGAGTGGAATATTTAATCATGAAAAGAGCGAAATTATACAATGGACTGTGGGATTGTAGTGTGACCTACTTGTTCAGCTTATAACTGTTGCATGGAGTCCTATGAATTTTGGTGCATTATACTAGTTAACAAGTCCACCGAATCGGCACATAACTAAATATATTTTAAATAAATAAACATAATGCGAAAAACGTCACATCGATAATTCTGTTCGAGATGCATGAATTTTTCTCTCAGAGAAAGGAAGAAAATGGAAATCATCGAAAGTTTGCGGCAATATGATGAAGTCCTTGTAAAAAGAAAATGTCTGATGACAACCAAACAATCAAAAAAAAAACACCAGATGCCCAAAATGAATAATTTTTTTCTTTCTCGAATGCCTTATAACTTTTTACAATTTTGGATTATTTTTTTTTGTTTGGGAGGTGAAGGCTACTTACGCCCCGAGTTTCGGACTCCCCGCTACCGGACTACCGACTAAACACCTCCCCTGCCACACCGAGAACCCCTGGAACTGTTTGTCACATTACTTCGGACTAGGCCTCATTAATCATCGCTTAGCGGTGCCTTCAGGCTAAGGGAAATCTCTCTTTCTCCACGGATGGATAGGAAGGAATTGCGATTAGTTACTATAATATTGCGTTACAGAGATCTCCCCTCCCTCGCCAAGCGATCTATCATGCCCTTCCTTATAATAAGTACTGTCCGTTCGTAATGGGACACACAGTTCCAATTGTCCTTTGATTGCATCATTTTTCCCGTTACATTTTCTGGGGAAAGTACGCCAATTTTCTCTGAGAGATGCGAACGGAGTCTTGTGAATCTATTACACGTAAAGAACGTATGGCAGGCGTGATCCGTCATCCCCGGGCAGAACACGCAAGTTGAGGATGGTGTCTTTCCCATCTTATACAGGTAAGACTGAAAATACCCGTGACGACTGAGTAGTTGCATCAGATAATAATCAGTCTCACCATGCATTCTGTAGAACCACGGCCCCAAGTCACTTATTAGCCGTGCGGTCCACCTGCCTCGCGTTTCGTTTTCCCATGTTTGCTGCCACAAGGTTAGGGTTCTTCTCCGTTCCTCTCGGCTGACGGTTTCTCTCGCCGACTCCCCCCTACGTGAGTATACACGTTTCTGTTCGTCTGCAAGTAACTTAAAAGGAACCACCTTCGAGATTACCAGCACTGCAGGTTCAGAGACAGTGCGGTATGCAGCGGCTATCCGTAAAGCTCCTTGCCTCTGCACCTGTGCCAGACGCCTTCGGTTCGTCTCTTTATTAAGAGCATCAGCCCAAACCTCGGAGCCATACAAGAGCACTGACTCCATTGCACTCATCAGTGGACGTCGTTTGCTCGAGGTTGGCCCCTGCGTGTTGACCATAATGTGGTTTAGCGCCGATACTCACACGGAGGCCTTATCTGCTGACACTCGAGCCTGCTCGAAAAAACTCATCTTCGAGTCAACCATCAAGCCAAGGTATCTGATTGATTCTTTTGACTCGATGATCATTTGCCCTACCCGAACCGGGATAACACGAGGGATTCGCTTCTTGGTGAGGACGACAACCCCGGTCTTTTCCAGCGCTAGGCTAAGCCCACGGTCTGTCATCCACTCGTTCACTCGACGTATTACCGCATCCAGTTTGAGCTGCGTCTGACCGACAGTACGTCCGGCGACTAGTACTGCTACGTCATCTGCGTAGCCAACCAGGCGCGACTCCCCCGGTAACTGCAGCCTCAAAAGCTCATCGTACGAGAAATTCCAGAGATCCGGGCCCAGAACGGAACCTTGCGCAACCCCTGATGTCAAATCAATTCTTCGCCGGCCTCCCAACGAATCATAGATGAGTTTCCGGTTTCCTTAGTAGTCAGTAGTCCTTCAATATCCGCATCAGATACCTCGGCACCCTGAAATAATTCAGAGCACCAAGAATATCTGTCCATCTAGCAGAGTTGAAGGCATTTCTCACATCTAGTGTTATGAGCAGTACTATTCGTCTCGAGTAATGATTGTGGGCTTCTGCCTGCCTGCCTCACTACCTCTGCTATTGCACGATTGTGGATCGACCAGCCCTGAAGCCGTACTGCCGAGGAGACAGATCCCCGACAGTTCGAATGGCTTCTCCAAGTCTTTCTCTAATGAGCCTCTCGAGTACCTTCCCAGCGGCGTTCACCATACATAGGGGCTGATATGAAGATGGGTGCTCCGCGTTCCCCTTCCCCTTGTGGATCAGCACGAGCCTCGCCTCTTTCCAGCAATTTGGAAACGAGCCCTGCTGCAAACAGGCATTGAAAGTGGTGAGCAGCTTATCAGGACAAAGTTGATGTGCAAGCTGTATCACTTCCGCTGGTATACCGTCTGGGCCTGGGGCCTTTTTCGATTTTAAAGCTTTCACCGCATCATCCAGTTCGATGGCGGTAAAAAGTGGGCATTCTCCGAGACATTCAACATCTGCATCATCGGGACGAATAGGATGCATAGGGAAGAGCGCTCGAACAATCTGGTCCATTTTTTCCGTTTCAAGGACACAGGGCCTCCTTGCAGCTACTAATTTCCGCATGTGAAGCTTGTAACCCAGCTCCCACGGGTCTCTGTCGATGTCCTCAACTAGGTTGCGCCAGCAGCGAGCCTTGCTTTCGTAATTAACCTAGGGAAAACTTTTCTAGCCGACACAATTTAGGATTAGATAAAGTCAATATTATATCAATCTTCATGGCAAACGGAGAGTCGTGTCGGCTTCTGTTGGAAATTAATATCTAACCCGGTTGGGAAAGTTCTACACAACTAAAAAATTTTTTGTTTCCTTTTTCTTTTCACTCTGTTCCTTATCCTCACGTAACCAAATGTGTGGAAAAACCCACGCACACGTGGTGTACAGGCGCTGGGTCTTACCTGCACCCTTCTCTCTAATATTTTCTTCCCCCTTCCCTTTTACTCTGCACCTAACAGAGTGTTCCATTCCTGAGAACCTCACCATCTGGTTTTTCCCTGCCCAGCAGCGTCTTGCTAGAACGCGTCAGTCTTCTTCAAGATGTTTCGCTGTGTTGTTCGTCAAAATAAGAGCTGTTCCTACTACCCTTTTGTCTAGTGCTTGATCTGACTGGAGATACACCACCTAATATAAAACCGCCAAGTTTGCGTACGTTGGACTTCTAACATTTTCACGACGCAGTAAGTTTAGTTCTTTGTCTAACGTTGGCTCAGTCCTCTACCACTGATATCACCGCTACTACGCTCAAACCCACCGTTACTACCGCCTTTCTGTCTTATTCATTGATTCAAACTTCTCCTCTCATCATCTTTCTAAATCTTAATCTTCATTCCCCATAATCTTCAAAATAATCTTCAAAATAAAGTAAAGGTGAAATACAACTTGTGTTCTTCTCAGTTACTTAAACATTCTAATCAGCCGGCAAAATTCTTAATTAATCAACATTTTCTGGTCCTTTGAGCCGGATTGACTGGGACAATAGAACACTTACTAGCTCTGTAGTCAAAATCCTCAATCAGTAATAGTCGCTATTTCTTTTTGTTTGCTTCATGCATGCCTTTCTCTTTGTTACAACCGCACATTCATACATTCGTAACCCCGCACTCAGGTAAACCCGCTTCTTGCAAGGATTCTTCTAGTTCACCATTCCTGATTGGGACTTGCAAGAAACCGCTACCGAACAATATGAGGGCTGAACATATTCAGCACCGCGTGGACCAACAGGGGTCCACTCGCGACATGATTAAATCCGCTTACGCCAACTTAATCAAAGTTGGGCGCAACAATCTGACTCCTACCAGGATTCAAACCCGTATAGATGCCATCCAAGATTAATGGTATCAATTCAACACCAGCCATCAAGCCATCCAGCTAGCGCTATCTCTAGTTGATTCACGAACGCGACGATTCATCAGAGAGTGGTCAAGCTTGACCAGGGACCATTTCAAGAGCACCTACGAGATGTACCTCGAAGCCATGGAAATGATGAATGAGTTACTTCTGGAAAAAGTACCTCAACCTAGAGCATCGGAGTCAGCAGGAGTTCAGATAGAAGAAATTGCTACGCCTCCGCTACTGCAGATTCAATATCAACCTCCAGCCTCTGGATTTATGTCGCAACCACGGCTTCCTCGAATTGATCTACCCAAGTTTAGTGGCATTTTGTCAGAATGGCTCTCCTTCAAAGGTCTATATATGTCCCTTGTCTACTCTAATCAATTCATCACCGAGGTCGAAAAGCTACAATGTCTTAAGACAAGCCTCGTTGGACCTGCAGCATTCTTGTTGAAAGGAACGGACCTAACCGCTGAAAAATTTCAGCCAGCATGGAAAGCTGTGCTGTCTTTCTACGAAAACGAGCGACGCCTGGTCAATTCTTCGCTAAAGACATTATTCGCACTGAAGATTTGTCCAAGGACTCCGCAAGAGAGCTAGAAAGCTTATATATGACATTCAATGAAGTCTATTGGATTCATTGAACCGACCAATTCAGTACTGCGATGACTTCCTTGTATTCATGATGACTCAACGATTGGATCCCGAGTCAATCAAAGCGTGGAAAATTCACCTTGGTGCTTCCAAGACTGCACCAACATGGCAGCAATTGAAAGACTTCCTGGAATCAAGACTTCTATCATTACAGTCATTTGAGAGCTCACAAGGCACAACACATCAGAGGTGGCAGCAGATTAATACAATAGCTACAGCACGAAGTTATTATTCTGCATCTGCACCATCATGCCCAATGTGCACGGAAAAGCATCATATTTATCAGTGTGATTCATTTTTAGCAAAAACAACAATACAGCGTCTTGATTATGTCTTGCAAAATAGACTATGTTTTGACTGTCTTGGGAACCATAAGGCTGCTAAATGTCAATCTACTAGAAGATGCAGAAATTGTGGAAAAAGGCATAATTCCAAGCTTCATCTTTCAGAGCAAAAATCGACTACTGGACCATCAAAAGAACCCCGAGTTTTTTAAAGCATATTCAGCATTCATTAATGAATATAAGGACTTGAAACATATGGTTCAAGCTCCCAATCAGGAACATGATCCGGAAGCAGTATTCTACTTACCACATCGCGGTGTTGTCCGTTAATCGAGCACTACTACTAAACTTTGCGTAGTGTTTAACCGTTCATGCCAGGCACCTGAAGGCAAATCTTTGAACGAAGTTCTTGACACTGGAGCTAAGCTGCAAGTAGACCTATTTGATGTTCTTTTGTGGTTCCGGCAGTTCCGATGCATGTTCTTAGCCGACATCGAGAAGATGTATCGGCAAATTAACATCGATCAAGAGGACTGGGACTTCCAAAGAATTATTTGGAGGGAAAACGACCAAATCATTAAGTATCAGCTCACTACTGTAACATATGGTTTAGCATGTACACCGTTTCAAGCATTTCGTACAATCCTTCAGTTAATAAATGATGAAGGACATAAATATCCACAAGCGGTTGACACCTTAAGATACGGGCGATACGTTGATGACATCTTCAGTGGATCGGACACCATTGACGACGCTCAAAAGAAGACAACGCAAGTGACGCAACTCTGCATTGCGGGCGGTTTGCCGCTCAAAAAATGGGTAAGCAACCATCCAGAAGTATTGGTTGAAATACCTGCAGAGGATCAAGCACCAACAACTTCCATCCAACTTCAAGATGATGCAGTGAGAGCCCTTGGATTGTTCAGGAACCCCGCCATTGACCAACTGCTCTTCAAGTTCTCGATTGTACCATCATCACTCATCTCCAAACGAGCTGTTTTATCTAAGATTGCCCAACTATTTGATCAACTTGGATTGCTCTCCCCAGTTTTCATCAAATCAAAAATTTTCATGCAAGAGCTGTGGGCAGTAAAGCTCTTATGGGATGAGCAACTTCCAGAACCACAACTCAGCACATGGAATCACCTTCAAACCTTGTTACAAGGATTGGATACTATCAACATCCCAAGATGGAACGGAATGCGCTCATCAGGCTCCATCGAAATCCACGGCTTCTGCGATGCCTCACAGACCTCACAGAATCATTAAAAGAAAAGAAGGAGTTACCAAGGAATAGTCCCCTTGTTCGTCTTAACCCGTTCATCTGTCCTCTTGGACTCTTGCGCGTAGGTGGACGCTTGAGAAATTCAAACCTGAACTTTGCAAACAAATACCCCTGTATTCTGCCACGAGAATCTCATATTTCAATGCTCGTGATTCGAGAGGCTCATCTACAATCATTACACGGGTCAACTCGAGACACGCTGTCCACTTTTAAGCAGCACTACTGGGTCATTGGCGGACGAGCCCCCGTAAGGTCATGGATACTACGATGTGTACCTTGTGCCCGCTACAGAAAACAGCACGCACAACATTTCATGGGCCAATTGCCGGCACCACGTGTGACACCTTCATTCAGGCATCCACTACGCTGGACCTTTTTCTCTAAAAACATGGGAAGGAAAGGCACGGTTGTATAAAGCCTGGATTGCCGTGTTTGTTTGTTTTTCCATGTCAGCCATTCACTTGGAAAAAGAAAGTGACTACTCCACTGAAGCATTTCTAGCTGCTTACAAGCGTTTCACGGCGAGACGAGACATCTGTTCCAGTCTAACAAGTGACTGTGGAACAAACTTCAAGGGAGCAAATGCAGAACTTGAAAATTTGAAGCCGCCATTTTGCAGCCAAGCCATTTTTTAGTCGGGCATCCACTCAGTCTTGTTCCAGAAACCAACTTGGAACTGATAAAAACATCGCGACTCTCTCACTGGCAGCACCTCTCTTAGCTGGTGCAAAGTTTTTGGTCGCAGTGGTCTAAGAAATACCTTCAGTGACATCAAGCGATATACAAACGGAACAAAAAGCTGAACCAATCAAAATGGGTGACCTAGTCCTAGTTATTGACGAAAGATTACCACCAGCCAAATGGCCCTTAGGGAGAGTGATCAATCTCCACCCAGGAAGCGACGGCATCGCTCGAGTAGCTACAGTAAATCATGGACTTATAAGCGACCCATCGTTAAACTAACTCCACTTTATGTTACATAAAATGAGGAAAATTCGTCACTTGGATCGACGAAGGCGGGCGGTGATGTTGGAAATTAATACGTAACTCGGTTGGGAAAGTTCTAGACAACTAAAAAATTCTTTGTTTCCTTTTTCTTTTCACTCCGTTCCTTGTCCTCACGTAACCAAATGTGTGGTAAAACCCACGCACACGTGGTGTACAAGCGCTGGGTCTTACCTGCACCCTTCTCTCTAATATTTTCTTCCCCCTTCCCTTTTACTCTGCACCTAACAGAGTGTTCCATTCCTGAGAACCTCACCATCTGGTTTTTCCCTGCCCAGCAGCGTCTTGCTAGAACGCGTCAGTCTTCTTCAAGATGTTTCGCTGTGTTGTTCGTCAAAATAAGTGCTGTTCCTACTACCCTTTTGTCTAGTGCTTGATCTGACTGGAGATACACCACCTAATATAAAACCGCCAAGCTTGCGTACGTTGGACTTCTAACATTTTCACGACGCAGTAAGTTTAGTTCTTTGTCTAACGTTGGCTCAGTCCTCTACCACTGATATCACCGCTACTACGCCCAAACCCACCGTCACTACCGCCTTTCTGTCTAATTCATTGATTCAAACTTCTCCTCTCACCATCTTTCTAAATCTTAATCTTCATTCCTCATAATCTCTATAATGTTCTCAATTTATTTAATTGTTTACTTATTATGTAATCTATCATTAGTGACTCTTCAAAATAAAGTAAAGGTAAAATACAACTTGTGTTCTTCTCAGTTACATAAACATTCTAATCAGCCGGCAAAATTCTTAATTAATCAACAGCTGCCAACAAAGTATTATTTCTTAAATAAAGCCAACGAAAAAAATGTTTTAGGGCGTGTGTAGGTATTTTTGTTAAAAAAGGACAATGTGCCTTTTTTTAAATTCGTATATTCCATGAAATCTAATACCACAGGTTATCGACATAACAATTAAAATAATCTACATATATTTTCAAAAATTTCTTCAGTTTTATTTGATTGGGGGTGCGAATTCCGATTCAAAAAAAAATATCGAAGAAATCACGCACATATGCACATAATACTAGTTTTTATTATACACTAGTTTTTTATTACGTTTATTATAGTTTTTAATATTTTATTATTTTATTTACACATTACACTTTATCTAACCCCTTAACCTACAACCACGAGCCTGGCTCGTGGTCTGTCGACTGGGCCAAAAGTAAGTACGTCGAGCCCTGATCGTGGTGAGTCGGTTGGGCTTAAAATGATAACATCGAACCTTGATCGTGAAGAGCCGATTGAGGTAAAATAAAAACATGGAGGCTGGCGCGTGATAATTCAATTGAGGCAAAAATGATAGGCGTGTAGTGCACATGGGCCAGCAAGGAAAGAAGCATGTTTTGTTTCGGTCTCATGTTGTCATGTTGGCTTACACAATTATATTTAGTCAAAGTTTTTATTAGCCAGATGCGCATGCTAATATATTTTGTTAATAACCATAAACCTTAAAAATGTCTTTAAAATGACAGCTTTGCAATAATGAGATCAATGAAGGTTTCGCTAATAGTGATGATTTGGTGGATACTGTTAATTATGAAAGTAACAGTAACGAGATATATGTTACGCGAAAACATTTACGGCGAATGGTTATAGAAGATTACATCGACGATGAAGATCAGATAGAGATCAAACAACCAGAGCAATAAGAGCGCTAATCAGTTAGACCGAAAAATAAGGAACTAGATATTTTAAATACAATATTTGATGATACTTTCTGGCAAAATATGGTAACAGAAACGAATCGGTACGCAGATGCAAACATAACCGATAGAAAACAAAGGGAGAAAAAAAGATGGATTGTGGTTTCCTGTGGATTGTATTGAAATAAAAATTTACTTTGCATTGTGTGTTATAATGTCTCAATTGCAAAAATCAAAAATACAAATGAACTGGTCTTCGAGGGCCGTTATTGAAACTCCTATATTCGCGAAAACCAGATTTCTGGATTTCGCAAATAACGATGCCTTTGATAATAGGTATAAATTACATAAAATAAAAGCCGTAATGTCTTTTAACCAAAAATTTAAAGAAGTGTATACAATGAAAGAGGACATTTTTATTGATGAATCGTTGATGTTTAAGGGGCGCATATCTTATAAACAATTTAATCTATCTAAAAGGGCGAGATTCTGTATAAAGTATTAAAAATTATGTGAATCGAAATCCGGTTATTTCTATAAATTAAAAATATATACAGGCAGTGATATGACAAATCTTAATGGTTCATCCGAAAATGTTGTCAAAGAATTAGCACAGTTAGTGTTGCATAAAGGGCATACTTTGTATTTGGACATTTGGTACTTTTCACCTAAACTTTTTACAACTTTACTTGGTAGTTAAACTAATGCTATTGGAACAGTACGTGCGAACAGGAAAAATATGCCAAAAGTCTTTGTAAAAGCAAAATTAAAGGAGAGAGAAGCTGCAATAAAATGGAATGACAAGCGAGACGTTCATATTATTCTCACAATACATGAAAAGGCGGAAATTATTGATCAAAGCAAAAATCAATTAAGACCTACTTCGAAACCAAAATGTGCATTGAAAGGAATGAATGGAATTGATCACGAAGACCAAATGCTAGCTTACTACCCTTTTATGAGGAAAAATATGAAAGGACACCGGAAAGTCTTTTTTACCTTTTTGATATTGCATTGTATAACTTCCATATTTTGTGCAATGAACTAAATCCTATAAAAAACAAAGTTATTTAGAATATAGGATTCAGATAGCGGAATCAATGTTAAAAATTTTACCGACACCTGAATATAACAGACGGTGGCGATTATCAAACGAAGATATATAAAAATTGGAGCCATTTTTCCAAGTATATAGACCCAACTCCATCGAAATCGAGGCCAACAAGAGCCTGCAAGGTGTATTAAAAAAATAAAAAGCATAACGAAACATGGTGGGAATGCAAAAGGTGTAAAGTTGCATTACATTTACTAGCATAGCACTTCCCAAACTGGCAAGCGGCAGGCAAAATACGAAACTTTCTATTGATAACAAACTTACTTTAATAAAGCCAAAATATCCCAAAAACGTATGAAAACGTATGTTACTCACGTACCTTACATCTTAATAATCGCTGAATAGTCTTGTATCTACCTTATATCTTTAAGTATAATTGCACACAGTTAGTCGTTTATTTATGGGAAGACAATTTCATTCTGATTATGCACTATCCATAGCTGAGTTTGAATATTAGTGAATATGTTCACGAAGTTTTGAAGATAGATGAATTTATTCGAATACTGAATTCGATTTTTTTGCCAAGACTGAATTCTTAAAAAAATCACTGACGTAATTTGTACTTACGATAAATGAAGTGATCCATATTGAGCGCTAGCACTGTAAACACTTAAAAGAGTAATATAATAAATCAAGCGGAACATTTTACACCATATTTCAACTAAATAATTAATGTAAGCTAAGCAAATTTTTTAGTCTTACAGAGAAGTTATTACAATTGGGAAAATTGCAGAACTGAACCAAACTTTCTCGTAGAGTGATTTATAAACTTTTATTATCAAAAATTGAGACTTATCAGTATGATTCTGCCTACGCTTAAAATTATTTTCTTAAACATAAAAAGAAATATAAGGTCACGTTTTTCTTTAGGTTTTATCAAACGATGTTTTTGAACTGAAATCTCCGTACATAATCTGAAGTAGAAAACACAGGAAGTAAATTATTTTATCAAATGCGCAGTTGACCTATTTCATCACGAACCGAAAAAAAAATTGAATTTGTTTTATTCTAATTTTTTTTATCAAAGCACAACTTTTTTCTGCGTTGATTTTCTGGATCTCTTGGTTCATTGATTTCAAAATTATAACGTGACAAAGTTAGCTGTGAGAAAATTTAAGACAGACCCTGTAGCATTCCAATCACTTCTCTGTAATGCACTCACCAACCAACATTTGAGCTGGATTCTTATTTTAAGTTACCATTCCATTTCTACCAATTCCATGGTCTTGAAAATATTGCAACTAAGGCTTCGATTGTCAAAGAAATTTTTGATTTAAAACCTAAAGTACTCCCAGTTTGATGAAAGTCAACTGTAGATTTGAAATAATTTTTTTGGGCACTTATTAACAGGAAAATAATGCTGTTATCATACAATAATAAAAATATTACTTCATAGTACATAATATAATTTAATATATATTATATATATATTATATAGTATAATATAATATAACATAATAATTATTATTATGTAATTTAATTATTATATTATATTAATAATATAATATAATATAATATAATATTGTGACATGTTCGAATAATGTCACGCGCCACTGTAGTCGTCTTATGAGAAACGTCGTAAGCAAGTTCCAATTACCAATACATCGATAATTCTCGAAGAGAAAAAAAAGGCATAACATAAAAACTTTGCGTGCATTGAGTACAACAAATACGTGTGAAAGTGACTCAGCGCCTAAACTCGAGAACAATCCATATGGAAGGTTCGGGATTGATTAGCACATGTATAAAAGCGACTACAGCGGGCGGCGAAGAGAGTCTCGTGGATGAAGCGAAGTAAGCGCAAAGCGACAGTGCGCGTAATCAAAAGGTATTCAAAGTGAAATAAAATCGTATGCGAATTTTAAATAACGAGTAAAAGTTATACCAATTACTTTTACTTTTAATTATTATCAATTAATTAATGTAAAAGTGATAACTCATCAAAGTGAACAAGTGAAAATAATTGTGAAGTGTTAGTGACTTTGAAGAATAAATTTTCAAATGACTAAATTTAAATTAGTCAAGTGTTTTTAATTCACTATTCCGAATATTTGTGAAGCAAACAGGTAGCGCACCTGACAACTCGTCAAAAAAAAAAATTCCGCGTGAAATCAACGCACTTACTCTACCGGAACTAAAGGAGGAGTTGGACAACTGGAACATTTCCATTGAAGGAACCAGGGCTACACTAATCACGCGATTGAACGAAGCGCCGGCAGCGGAAGGGATGGATCCAGAGTTGTTTGTGTTTCCCGATGCTGAAAATTGCACGGGAAGCGAGGAGGAGGAACAAATTCTGACTGCGAAAGGGCTGATGTGGGTGTTGATGATAATGCAAAAGCAATCAACCGAGTCAAACGAATAGCTCGACCGGCAGTCAAACGACTTAAACGAGAAGCTCGAACGGCAGTGAACAGCGTTATCCCAGCAAACAGCAGACTTGAACCACAAACTAGACTAGCAATCAGCAAACTTTAACCAGAAATTCGACAAGCAATCAGCTGAATTAAGAGCAGATTTAGGTGAACTAAGCCGAAAGCTTAACTTTCAAATTAAAGGTTTCGAAGAAAGGATGGATAAAGTGGAAGAAAGAATGGATAAAGTGGAGACGGTGCAGGAAGAGATTGAAAGAATAAAAGAAGACTTAAAGCAAGCCAAAGTAACGATAGCAAGTAAACCGCCCCCGATAGCGAGTAACCCGAGCCCGATAACGAATACAGCCAGTATCCCAACAAGGAGCGTAAAAGCACCAACTTTCGATGGGCAAATAGCTTGGAGCATTTACAAAACTCAGTTTGATGCTGCCGCTTAAACGAATCACTGGAATGAGCATGAGCGAGCAACAGCCTTAAGTCTTGCTCTGAGAGGTCCAGCTGCGGAAATACTTTAAACCGTCCCCCTCGAATCGCAGTCAAACTCCAACGCTATCATGAACGCACTCGACATGAGGTATGGAGATAATCACCTGAAGCAGATCTACAGGTCGCAGCTGCGCAACCGGATGCAGAAACCAGGTGAAACCCTACAGCAATCAGCCCAGCATATTGAAAGGCTTGCACCTTTGGCTTACCTTGCATACGACCCAGATCATCGGGACGATGTGGCAACAGAAGCATTTATTAGCGCGTTACAGGACAGGGAAATGCAACAAGCTGTCTGCCTAGCTGAAAAACGCTCAGTAAAGGGTTATTGAAACTTTGAAGCCACCAAAACAACCACTAGTAACACAGCCAGGATCCGGGAGTTTACAACGGAAGAATTTAGACGTGAGCGTGTAGACATGAGCGAAGAAACGCAGGTGAATGGTGCGCCTATATGCTGGAATTGTGGTGAACGAGGGCATCTCCAACGAAACTGCAAGCAGCAAAGGAAATTAAGCTATTGCCCGGTGTGTGCCGCTAGAAGGAGATTAAGGCCAAAAACCGATCCTGGCAATAAGGCCCCTCAAACCAAGGGGTCGGGTAATGTGCAACAGCCAATTTCGTGGGGCAGAGGTTGAACAGAAAAAACAGAACAGAGAAACAGCGCTCGTATACGGCGCGATCAGTCTCGATGTGCGAGTGGGGGATACACTGTTTCAACATGAGTTACTCGTTGCCAATATCATAGACGACTGCATCCTGGGAATGGATTTCCTACAAACACATGGGTTCACGTTGGGTTTGGGCAGACGGGTCTTCAGATGGCGGAATGTCGAGATCCTGATGGAAGATCACTACGATAACATCTCAACCTGACACTGACACTGACTGATGCCGACACTGGCGTACCAAAATCATCCGAAAACATCGTATGGGCCAAATTTGCAGGTCATCCTGGAGATCATAGATCCTAGCTAATTGAGCCAACAAAAACACCGGCACTGAGTAATATAATTTTAGGACGGACACTCGTAACAACAAATAAGAGTGGATGTGTGCCGGTTAGAGTCCTTTACACCTCGGACTCAGCTACTCACATCAAAGCTGGAGACATTGTCGGGAGCTGTCAGCCTGTCTCTACTGTAACATCGTTGGAAGTAGGAGATAGCCAATATCCAACTAGGAAACAAAATATCGGCGAATACCGTGAGTTAGTGCCGGCCTTATTGGAACCAACCAAGATATCACCAGAGCAGTTCAAGAAAGCCTCGGAATTGGTGAACAAATATCACGATATTTTCTCAACTGGTCACGACGATCAAGGACGTACGAACATGGTGACTCACGTTATAGACACACAAGACGCTAAGCCGATTCGACAAGCACCAAGACGACTTCCATAAGCCAAGCAGGGAGAAGTGAGCACAATGATCTCCGACATGGAAAAACAAGGAGTCATCGAACCTTCAATCAGCCCGTGGGCATCGCCTGTAGTCCTGGTAAAGAAAAAGGATGGAAGCACTAGGTTTTGTGTCAACTACAGGCAGCTCAACAATGTTACGAAAAAAGACAGCTACCCACTTCCGCGCATCGACGACATTATGGATACAATGGCGGATTCGAAGTGGTTTTCTACTCTCGACTTAAAGAGTGGGTACTGGCAGGTTGAAGTCGATGAGAAAGACAGAGAGAAGACTGCATTCTCAGTGGGTACTGGATTGTGGCAATTCGTAGTGATGCCATTTGGTCTTTGCAATGCTGCAGCAACATTCGAACGCCTAATGGAATGTGTACTCCGCGGGTTAAGTTGGAAAACATGCTTGGTATATCTGGATGACATTATTGTCATAGGGAGGACGTTTGACGAACATGTGCGCAACTTAGAAGAGGTGTTCTCAGGGCTACGACGGGCCAACTTGAAGCTAAGTCCACAGAAGTGCACACTTTTCGCAGCTGAGGTAAAGTGCCTAGGACATGTTGTATCGGCAAAAGGTGTGAAAACGGACCCTGAGAAAATAGAAGCTGTGAGAAGCTGGCCGAAACCTAATAACAAACGACAACTTCGAAGTTTCCTTGGACTGGCGATCTATTATCGCCGATTCGTTAAAGACTGCAAAAATAGCGAAGTGTCTCCATCAGCTCACGGAAAAGAATCACCCTTTTATCTGGAATGAACAGTGTGAAAAAGCCTTCGAGACGTTGAAGAATAAGCTCTGTGAATCACCAGTTCTAGCGTACCCTAAACCAGGAAAAATGTTCGTAGTAGATACGAATGCAAATAACAACGGGATTGGGGCCGTATTGTCACAGCAATTTGACGGGGAAGAGCGAGTAATTTCATACTAAAGCCAAGTTCTGTCAAAGACTGAAAGGAACTACTGCGTAACCAGGAAAGAACTTCTGGCTATCATTGAAGCAACAAACCAGTTCCACAAGTATATATATGGACAGAAATTCGTCCTTTGAACAGATCATGCTTCCTTGAGGTGGCTGTTTCATTTCAAAAACCTAGAAGGGCAAGTTGTTACATGGATCGAAAGGGTACAGTACTAATAGCCGACGCTTTATCCCGTCGCCCATATCCCGCGGCTTGTAAACATTACCAACGATCCGGGAAAAAGATCAAGGTGTGGATATGGGTGTAATAGCAACAGAAATCCACGAGGGTTGGACGAAGCACGAACTTCGGGGCGCTCAGCTAGCCGACGATGAAATTGGACCATTGTTGGTATGAAAGGAGACAACTGGACGTCCCGAGTGGAAAGACATACCACCACGCGGCACAGTGTTAAAAAGCTATTAATTATAATAGAACTCCCTTGAGGTTGATGATGGAGTTCTGAAACGGAAACGGGAAAAGGCAGACGGCAGTTAATATAGGATGCAAATTGTTCTTCCTAAGAGTCGGATCAAAGGTGCACTAAAGGAGATGCATGAAGGCACATCGGGAGGTCACCTTGGGGTAAACAAGACCCTGTCAAATGTGCGTGAAAGATTCTGCTGGCTCCACGCTCGGGACGACGTTCTTGACTGGTGTCGTAAATGCACAATATGTGCTTCCGTTAAATGCCCAAATCGGAGGACGAGAGGGCAAATGCAGATTTATAACATGGGGGTACCGTTCGAAAGAATAGCTGTGGACATCGCAGGTATTTACTCGTTGTAGCTGATTACTTCAGTAAGTGGCCAGAAGTATACCCAATTCCTAACCAAGAGGCAACTATTATAGCGGAGCAAATCGTTTCACAATGGGTTAGTAGATATGACGTACCCCATGAACTACATTCAGATCAAGGCAGAAACTTCGAGTCACAAGTTTTTGCGGGAATGTGTGAACTGCTGCGAATACGGAAAACACGGACAACACCATTTCACCCCCAGTCCGATGGAATGGTTTAACGGTTCAATGACACGCTAAATAAACATTTGGCCAAGATGGTTGATGAAAATCAGAGGGACTGGGATCGATGCATTCCATTTTTTTGATGGCATACTGAACTTCAGAGCATGCATTTACAGGAGAAGCCCTAGCATAAGTCATCTTTTGAAACATGATTTGTCTACCAGCTGATGTAAAGTTTGGGACACCCCCTGAGTAGCCCCAACCCATTTCGGAGTATACAAGCGACTTAAGGCAACTGCTGAATCAGATACACCAATTAGTGGGGAAGCAAATAGAGTCAACCACTGATAGCATGAAGACCAGATATGACTTAATGGCAAACTCATCCGGATTCCAGCCGGAGGACTTGGTGTGGCTTTATAACCCACAGCGTCGGAAAGGCAGATCTCCGAAGCTTCAGCCAAATTGGGAAGGACCCTATAGAATCATTAAGCGAATCAACGATGTGATATACGGAATACAGGAACACCAGAAACCCAGGGCAAAAATGAAAATTGTGCACCTGCACTGCCTTGCCCCATATTATCAGCAGGAAGACGCGGAGATAGCTGATGTGACACTTTTTCGGGGCGAAAAAGATATAAGGCGAAGATATTGTGACATGTTCGAATAGTGTCACGCGCCACTGTAGTCGTCTTATGAGAAACGTCGTAAGCAAGTTCCAATTACCAATACATCGATAATTCTCGAAGAGAAAAAAAAGGCATAACATAAAAACTTTGCGTGCATTGAGTACAACAAATACGTGTGAAAGTGACTCAGCGCCTAAACTCGAGAACAATCCATATGGAAGGTTCGGGATTGATTAGCACATGTATAAAAGCGACTACAGCGGGCGGCGAAGAGAGTCTCGTGGATGAAGCGAAGTAAGCGCAAAGCGACAGTGCGCGCAATCAAAAGGTATTCAAAGTGAAATAAAATCGTTTGCGAATTTTAAATAGCGTGTAAAAGTGATTGTTATAAGCGATTAGTTAATTTTACATTAATAATAAGTGATAACTCATCATAGTGAACAAGTGAATAAGTGAAAATAATTGTGAAGTGTTAGTGACTTTGAAGAATAAATTTTCAAATGACTAATTTTAAATTAGTAAAGTGTGTTTAATTCACTCTTGGAAACATTTGCGAAGCAAACAGGTCGCGCACCTGACAAAGCGCAACAATATAATATAAAATAATATAATATAAAATAATATAATATAATAAAATATAATATAATATAATAATATATTTTATGAAAAATACAATAAGTATAATGTAATACAATATATTATACTAACCATACACGGAGGTTCTAGCTAATATATACCGCAATGCCAGAGCAAACGTCAAAGTACTAAAAGACACTCCAGAGTTTCCCACACAGAAAGGGGTCAGACAGGGAGACACTTTTTCGCCAATGCTCTTCAACACCACATTAGAGGGCATCTTCCGAACTTCACATTGGGACAATAAAGGATTGTACGTCGATAGTGAGTACATCAACCAATTGAGGTTCGCAGATGGCAAAGTCTTGATAGCCAACAGCCAAGAAAAATTAGAAGAATGGAACTAGTGGAACAGTAGACTTGAAAATGAACCTAAGAAAAACCAAAATCATGTTCAACGATTATGTAATCACACAAGGACACACAAAAGTGAACATCACCACACTAGAAATAGTCGAAGTAATGCATACCTTGGTCAGCTAATACACAAATCCGGTTCACTACTACCAGAAACCAATCATCGAATCAAGATGGCATGGAGTGCTTTAGGAAAGAGCTCGATTGTATTTAAGTCTAAAATGAAGATATACTTGCAAAAGAAAATCTTCAACCAATGTATTCCATTAGTCCTGTTATATGGTAGTGAAACATTGGCACTAACAGCAGGGATAACGAGGAAACTCCAGGTTGCCTAAAGAGCAATGGAAAGATGCATGCTGGGTATTGCATGAAGGGATCGCAAGAGATTATCGTGGATACGAGAAAGGATCCAAGTAAGAGACGTGATAAATAGAGCGAAATTCTTCAAATGGCGATGGGTCAGTCACTTGGTGAGAATGACGAACGGTAGATGGACCACAAGAATAACGCATTGGTACCCAAGAGGAATCAAACGACCGAGAGGACGCTCCAACATTCGTTGGGACAATGACTAAAAAAGGCAGACTTAGAAAGCAATGAGAAGTCAATATGTAAGGGAGGCTGCACCATAACTTAGGAATTTGATTGAACAAGCTGAATGTGATGCAAAACAATTGCAAATAAATAATTGCAATTATTTAGAAAAAAAATACAATAGTTAGTAAAAAGCAAGTCTTATTTGAATATATAATATAAAATCAAGGCTAATATTAGGTAAGTAAAATAAATATCTTGGCTTATCATATGAATTTTGACCGTAGGAAAAGGGCGAAGGGACCGATAACAGTCGAGACAGGAGACAACAGTCAAGGGGAGGAGAAAAATGATGGCTTTCAATTGGTGCGCTCTAAATCGCAACAGAAGGCTGCGAAGAAGATACACCAAGCGATAACAAAAGATTCCAAACAGGAGCCCGAAAAGCAAGAAGGCACGAAACACAGCGCAATGCCAAAAAAGACCAGGAACAAGCAGCGCAGTGATGCTTTACTGATCAAACCTGCAGATGGGAGAACTTACGCCGAGGTCCTCAAGGAAATCAGGCAAAATGTGGAACCCGAAAAAAACGGTGTCTGTATACGAACAGTAAGAGCGACCAGAACAGGCGGTCTCCTCGTAGAACTCGGAGCGGAATCCACCGACAAGGGACGGTTCGAGAGCGCTGTCAAGGACCTCCTGGGCTCTAAAGCTGTTATCTCGACTTTGCAGCCAATGGCGTCTTTGGAAATAAGAGACCTTGACTGCATTGCGGAGGCCAAAGAAGTAGAAGATTCAATTAGGTCAATTCTTCCTACGGCAGAGAGCTTTAGGGTAAGGCTAACGCCTACCAACCCTAGAGGACAAAGGGCGGCAAAAATAGACATCCCAGAGAAAGACGCTGTGCAACTCCTGACCAAGGAGAAAATTAAAATCGGCTGGGTTGTGTGCAGGATACGTCGGAGGGTAGCCCTAACTCGATACTACAAGTGCCTTAGCTTCGGACACATCTCCTTGAACTGCAAGGGGCCAGATCGAAGCAAACTGTGCTACAGGTGTGGCACTTCCGGCCATAAGGCGAAAGACTGCCCAAACGAACCCAGTTTCATCTTGTGCAATGATAAGGGACGGAATTCTGAAGATCTGGCTCATATTCCAGGAAGTGGTAGGTGCAAGATGTTCCAAGAGGCACTCAGCAAGAAAAGAGCAAAGACATGATCCAAGTCCTGCAAATCAACATACACCGTAGCTCAACCGCACAAGATCTACTAGACCAGGTTGCAAAAGAGAAAAAAGTTGACTTGTTGCTGATATCTGAGCCACACCACAACAAAAAGGAAGCTGGATGGTATTGTGATCGATCCGGCACCGCCGCCATCTGGGTACGTGATAGGGCTCTACCTACAGCTCGGACTTGCACCAGTGGAAATGGCTTCCTGCTCATTGGGTGCGCCGATTTGACATTCATAAGCGTCTATTTCACGCCGAATGAGTCAATTTCATGTTTTCAGAGCAGGCTCGATGAACCGGAGGAAGCTGTCTCGAGCACAGAAGGCCGAATTCTTGTTGGCGGTGATTTTAACGCCAAAGCGATAGAACGGGGAATGCCTCTGCCAGACTCGAGAGGAAAAAGAATCCTAGAAATGGCGGCTAGGAGGCAACTTGTCATCATGAACGTTGGGAACACACCAACTTTTCGACGGGGAGGCTACTTGGGAACTATACCGGATGTGACATTTGCTTCGGAGTCCTTAGTGCCTAGGATGCACAGATGGAGAGTACTGGAGGACTACTCGGCGAGCGATCATCAGTACATTGCTTTCGCAATTGGCGAGTGTGCTACTCGACGCGTAGCAACCCAACCCTCAACTGTAGGTTGGAATATATCTAAAATAGATGTCGACGCGTTCGCCGCAGCTCTTATGAGAGGTGAAACTATGACGGTAACGGGAGGAGCCTCAGCTGAAAACATGGTGAACTCCACCATGAGGCTCATCAAGAATGCGTGCGACTGCTCTATGCCCAGGCGACGGCCTCGACACAGTAAGCCTGCTGTGTACTGGTGGTCGGCAGAAATCGCCGAAAAGCGGAGAGAATGTCACAAACTCCGCCGCGAATCTCAACGTTTAAGAAATCGAGACGAGTCACACTCCCGAACGCTGGCATACAGGTCGGCTAGAAAAGTTCTCCGTAGGTTAATTAACGAAAGCAAGGCTTGCTGCTGGCGCAACCTAGTTGTGGACATCGACAGAGACCCGTGGGCGCTGGGTTACAAGCTTCCCATGCGGAAACCAGGAGCTGCAAGGAGGCCCTGTGTCCTTGAAACGGAAAAAATGGACCAGATTGTTCGAGCGCTCTTCCCTATGCATCCTATTCGTCCCGATGATGCAGATATTGAATGTCTCGGAGAATGCCCACTTTTTACCGCCATCGAACTGGATAATGCGGTAAAAGCTTTAAAATCGAAAAAGGCCCCAGGACCAGACGGTATACCAGCGGAAGTGATACAGCTTGCACATCAACTTTGTCCTGAAAAGCTGCTCACCACTTTCAATGCCTGTTTGCGGCAGGGCGTGTTTCCAAATTGCTGGAAAGAGGCGAGGCTCGTGCTGATCCACAAGGGGAAGGAGAACGCGGAGCAACCATCTTCATATCGGCCCCTATGTATGCTAAATGCCGCTGGGAAGGTACTCGAGAGGCTCATTAGAGAAAGACTTGGAGAAGCCATTCGAACTGTCGGGGATCTGTCTCCTCGGCAGTACGGCTTCAGGGCTGGTCGATCCAAAATTGGTGCAATAGCAGAGGTAGTGAGCGCGGTCCAGCAGGCAGAAGCCCACAATCATTACTCGAGACGAATAGTACTGCTCATAACTCTAGATGTGAGAAATGCCTTCAACTCTGCTAGATGGACAGATATTCTTGGTGCTCTGGAATATTTCAGGGTGCCGAGGTACCTGATGCAGATATTGAAAGACTACCTCAAAAATCGGAAACTCATCTATGATTCGTTGGGAGGCCGGCGAAGAATTGATTTGACATCAGGGGTCGCGCAAGGTTCCGTTCTGGGCCCGGACCTCTGGAATGTCTCGTACGATGAGCTTTTGAGGCTGCAGTTACCGGAGGAGTCGCGCCTGGTTGGCTACGCAGATGACGTAGCAGTACTAGTCGCCGGACATACTGTCGGACAGACGCAGCTCAAACTGGATGCGGTAATACGCCGAGTGAGCGAGTGGATGACAGACCGTGGGCTTAGCCTAGCGCTGGAAAAGACCGAGGTTGTCGTCCTCACAAAGAAGCGAATCCCTCGTGTTATGCCGGTTCGTGTAGGGCAAATGACCATCGAGTCAAAAGAATCAATCAGATACCTAGGCTTGATGATTGATTCGAAGATGAGTTTTTTCGAGCAGTTTCGAGCGTCAGCAGATAAGGCCTCCGCACGGGTATCGGCGCTAAGCCGCATTATGGCCAACACGCAGGGGCCAACCTCGAGCAAAAGACGTCTACTGATGAGTGTAATGGAGTCAGTGCTCTTGTATGGCTCCGAGGTTTGGGCTGATGCTCTTAATAAAGAGACGTACCGAAGGCGTCTGGCACAGGTGCAGAGGCAAGGAGCTTTACGGATAGCCGCTGCATACCGCACTGTCTCTGAACCTGCAGTGCTGGTAATCTCAAGGGTGGTTCCAATTAAGTTACTTGCAGACGAACGGAAACGTGTATACTCACGTAGGGGGGAGTCGGCGAGAGAAACCGTCAGCCGAGAGGAACGGAGAAGAACCCTTATCTTATGGCAGCAAACATGGGAAAACGAAACGCGAGGCAGATGGACCGCACGGCTGATAAGTGACTTGGGGCCGTGGTTCTACAGAATGCATGGTGAGACTGATTATTATCTGACGCAACTACTCAGTGGTCACGGGTATTTTCAGTCTTACCTGTATAAGATGGGAAAAACACCATCCCCAACTTGCGTGTTCTGCCCGGGGATGACGGATGACGCATGCCACACGTTCTTTACGTGTAATAGATTTACAAGACTCCGTTCGCATCTCTCGGAGAAACTTGGCGTAATTTCCCCAGAAAATCTAACGGGAAAAATGATGAAATCAAAGGACAATTGGAACTGTGTGTCACATTACGTACGGACAGTACTCATTATAAAGAAGGACATAATGGATCGCTTGGCGAGTGAGGGAACATCTCTGTAACGCAATATTATAGTTATTAATTGCAATTCCTTCCTATCCATCCGTGAAGAGAGATTTCCCTTAGCCTGAAGACATCGCTAAGCGATGATTAATGAGGCCTAGTCCGAAGTAATGTGACAAACAGTTCCAGGCTAGGTTCTCGGTGTGACAGGGGAGGTGTTTAGTCGGTAGTCCGGTAGCGGGGGAGTCCGACACTCAGGGCGTAAATAGCCTTCACCTCCCAAACAAAAAAAAAAAAAAATCATATGAATTTTTGGTGTTCTGTTAACTTTTATTAGCAGTTAATATGTTTGAGATGTTTCAATAGACACACGTTTGTTTTGCGTTGCAAAATTCATTAGAATTTAGTCTATGACAACTAGAATAGGCTCGTTCGGTCACTATTGGACAGAAACAAACGGGAAGTCAAATTTACAATGATTTAAAAAAAGATAGAAGCCATCATATGGGTTAAAATTCAATGTCGTCTATGCATCTGAAGGCATTTTCATAACAATACAGTCGGTTTATTTCAAACTTTTCCCCAATCTTAAATTTTCAAATTCTTCAATAGTACGGACATGATAATGGGTATTACTAAAACTGATGGGGAAGACATGTTGATCAATGAAAATAAACTCAACAATAACCATTTAGTCAATAATGAAACATTTCAACACTTCAAAAGAGACTATATTTCCCCACCTAAACGAATGCAATAATCGATAAATTTTCCAAACCCTTAATTAACGTCAACAAGCTGCCCAATTTGATTGCAAAACGTTTTATCGTAAGGCACGCGTTGCTTAAATTTTGAAGCTGTGAGTTTGGAGCTCGTCCGCTGAAATCTCATGAAAAGTCAGGGCACAACGGTTTCCGGCAGACCATTGGAGATATGAGCACATAGCTATTAACGGGAACTGTAAGCTTAGTGTGGTAAACGCCGACATATCAAACGACGCTGCAAGCAACGGAAGAGGCTGTGCGACTAAACAATTAAAAGGCGAACCCCACAACCCTTAATGATTATTTCGTTTTACAGAGACTGAATAGAAGAATTCATGATCCCACTGTCCTGTTATGGGGATATCACGGAGAAGAAGACATATTTTAATTATTAACGTTTCTTAAAAAGTTTCACGACTAATGTTGGATAATTAATATCTACGATAGATCCGATACTACGACCGGATCTATTGACACACCATTCACTTTGAGCGGGACAACTTGGGGAACAATGATACTCATCTGCGGAGAGATAACATTTCGAAAGAGATTTGGGCGACGATCCAAGAAATAGGAAGGAGGGATATTTCAGTCACTGATAACCCTTAGAAAAAATCGACAGATTTTAATCTGCTACTAAATTCGATCCACTCTTCCAAGATAAAGCGTTGCTTCGGGTGATCCCTGAGAGCTTTTATCAAAGCTACAGTGGGTGAAGCGTAATGCCACATTTTCCAAGTCTCACAAAAGATAATATTTATTCATCCTGGTTTGGGATTGAGCTAAAAACTAGCAAAACATACTTCTCAAAGCATCAATGTTTCAAAATCTGAAGATGAGCGGCGTGTAGAACTTCGGTACCTAAAAATGGATAATGTCATTGGAAACTGTAACATACACTCTTTGTTCAAAGAATGCGCTATCAAGGTCGTCATTCAATAAGTTCAAAATATAAGATTTGTATCTTATCAGGAAAAGGATGGGGAAATAAAACAGGTAAGCAATTTTCTCTCTCGATCCGACATTATGCTCAAAACCGACTCGACTTTGTCGTTGATAGGGGAATTAATTTGAAAGCAATAAATTTGTAGGCAATAAATTATTATTTTCGATCCGTGTTAAGTTGTCATTCTTCAATACTTAAAATTACATCCCCTGAACTTGACTAAGAGAAGTGGAAAACAAAACTCAAAACGACGTCTTTTCCAACGTCTTTGAAATTTTTTAAGTTACTCTAATACCAAATGGCTTGAAAATAGTTTCCAGAAAAATAATTTCACTACAAAATTTGGATGGCTAACATAGCCTGCTAACGAATCAACAAATGTTTGATGAAACAACTGATACGCTTTGTAAGCAGCAAAACTCTATTATTGCATCAACTTGTTTTCTTCACAATAATTGACTACATAATCATCGATTAGAGCGCTAAAAAAATGTACAAGTCGTGGAACAAATTGTGATAGGGAACCGTGAATTTCAATACCCATAACGTCTCATGATGCCCAATCTCATGATTGCAATAATGAACGGGTGAAATACTCTATCATAGGATAGTCACCCCTGATGTAAATTAAGCTAAGGTATATGAGGATTGCCATTATGGAAGCTACAGTTAGTTATATCATATGATAAGTAGGTAATTAAAATAAACTCTCTTAAATAACAAGCGCAAAATACTTTTCTTTGTAATTCGAAGCCGTAAATTGAAACATTCATATATCCAATCGCAAACAAAAATCCGCGAATCAACAGACTAAATCGATAGTTCTTATCATGCATATCCATAATAATATTGTCTCTGGGTGATTTTCTAAAATAGCATAGTAGTTCCGGTTTTGATTTGACATAAGAATGATTTGGTCGTTTTTAAAGCAGGGATTCCAGAGTGAAAAATATAAAATAAAAAATATGGAATAAAAAAATATAGAAGGAAGTTTAGAGTCATAAATAAATCATTGCCATGGTGGATATTTGTGGTTATTATTTAACTTTTTTTAACTAGCCGCACCAGTCGACATGGAAACGAGTGGTTTGACGTGGAATAACAAAATTCCATTGATTTTTTTTTGTGTAGGGAGGTGAAGGCTATTTACGCCCTGAGTGTCGGACTCCCAGTGGACCTACTGGACTACCGACTAAACACCTCCCCTGTCAACCGGAGCGCCTAGCCTGCAACCGTTTGACACATTACTTCGGGCTAGGCCTCCCAATTTTACGCCTTCGGGTTATAGGAAAAGAGGAGGAGGATTGCTAGTGAAGGAAACCCTCCAGCCGATCAAGTATGCCTTTTTTCGTTATTAAGATTATCCGATCGTAATGTGCCACGTGATTCCATCTTTCAAATGATTTCAGCATCTCTTCGACTAGGCTATCTGGGTGGGGCTCTCCCACTTTTTCGGCAAGATCACCGCGCTCTTTGTCCCATCTTCTGCATGAAAAGAAAGTATGACAGGCGTCATCCTTCACACCAATGCAGAATAAACACTCTGGAGACCGTGACTTACCTATCTTGTGCAGATAAGACTGAAAACAACCGTGTCCACTCAGTAGCTGGGTCAGGTAGAAATCAGTCTCACCATGCATACGACTGAGCCACGATCCCATGTCTTTGATGAGCCGAGCGGTCCATCTTCCTTTTAGCTCACGTTCCCATGATTGCTGCCATTCGTCGAGAGTGCATCGTCTTTCATCGCGAGCAACTTTTTCTTTATAACCTTCGTGCCTTCGGAGGTAGACTCTATTGCGCTCTCTAGCAAAGCGAGCGATTGGTATCACCCCTGCAATTACCAACACCCCTGACTCAGAGACTGTACGGTATGCTGATGCAATCCGCAGTGCTCCTCGTCTCTGCACCTGTGCCAGCCGTTTTCGGTGCAGTTCCTTGTTGAGAGCTTCACTCCATATCTCTGCTCCATAAAGAAGTGTAGATTGCACTACACTCATTAGCAGACACCTTTTTGTTGGACTTGGTCCCCCATGATTGGCCATTAGTCGACTAATTGCCGAGACCCCTGCTGCGGCCTTGTTTGTCGTTGCCTTAATTTGCTCCGAGAAACTCAGTTTAGAGTCTATCAGCAAGCCCAGATACTTGACTGATAGTTTCGACTCTACTAATGCGTCCCCGACTCGGACCATTTTTACTCTGGGGATCCTCTTCTTGATCAGGATGACCACTTCGGTTTTCTCTAACGCAAGGTTAAGCCCGTGAGTGGTCATCCAGCTCCCCACCCGGCGCATTAGTACATTCAACCTTAATTGCGCTTGATCGACCGTGCACCCAGCCACTAGTGCCGCAACGTCATCTGCATAGCCGATCAGTCGCGACTCTTCCGGCAGTTCAAGTCTGAGCAGTCCGTCATAGGAGACGTTCCACAAGTCCGGCCCGAGGATGGAGCCTTGAGCCACACCTGATGTGACTAGCATACTCCGACAACCTTGCACCGTGTTGTAGATCAGGCTGCGATCCTTCAGGTAGTTTCGGACTATCCGCATCAGATATTCTAGAAGTTGGAAAGAGTTTTCCAGGGCTTCCAGAATATCCGTCCATCTAGCGGAGTTGAAAGCATTCTTTATGTCCAGCGTTACTAGAAGGACTACCCGACGGTTGGATCAACTGCGTGTCTCCGCCTGTTGGACCGCACTTACAACTTCCGCAACTACATCTATAGTGGAACGTCCCGTTCTGAAACCATACTGCCTTGGAGAAAGATCCCCAGTGGCGTGGATAATGTTAGCGAGTCTTCTCTTTATCAGTTTCTCGAGCACTTTCCCGGCCGTGTCTAGCATGCATAACGGTCGGTATGCTGACGGAGACTCGGGATTTCCCTTCCCCTTGCTGATCAGCACGAGCCTTGTCGTCTTCCGACGCTCAGGGAAAACGCCTTCTCGCAAGCAGGCATTAAACGTACTGAGCAGCAAGTCAGGACAAGAGTGATAGGCCAGTTGCAGTACCTCGGCTGGAATACCGTCTGGGCCCGGAGCCTTCTTCGCCTTCATGGAGAGAACTGCTAGTTCCAGTTCGTTTCTCGTGGAGAGTAGGCAGTCTGATGTTGTTTCCCTGTTGGCGGCATCAACGCGAACGGGATGTTGGGGAAAAAGAGCCTGTACTCTCTCGTCCATCATTTCCGCTTCAAGTACGCAGGGGGCCCGTAGAGCGCCGAGCTTCGGCATAACTAGTTTATAGCCCAAGCCCCACGGGTCCCTGTTCACGTCTTCGACGAGGTTCTGCCAGCAACGGGCCTTACTCCTGTTAATCAGTTTGCGAAAGCATTTGTGGAACTCCCTTCGTTGCTCAGCTATTTCAGTGGACCACCAGTACACCGGAGGCTTTCCGTGTCTAGGTCTCCGGCGGGGCATAGATGACTTACAAGCGGAGATGATGGTACTCATTGTGGAGTTCACCATGTCTTCAGCAGTCAGTTCTCTGCTCCCCGGTGATGAGCCAAGCGGTGGTAAGCATTTCATGAGCGTGTCGACAAACTTCTCCACGTCCATCCTCTCAGTATTCCACACGAAGGCGGAGAGCTGAGTGTCTGGGAGTTTAGGAACGTTGTCGCGGATCTCAAATGCTATGTACTGATGATCACTGGCCAAATAGTCCTCTAGAACTCTCCAATTGTGTGTCATAGAGGAGAGGGACTCCGAGGCGAATGTCACGTCCGGGATGGTGCCCACGCAGCCCAAGCGGCGGAAAGTGGAGTGTTACCAATGTTCACCACGGCTAGCCCTACTCTGGCTGCCATCTCCAGGATTCGATTCCCCCTGGGATCTGACTTAGGCATGCCCCATTCAATGGCCTTGGCGTTAAAGTCTCCCCCGATAAGAACATGACCTTCTGTGCTCAAGACGGTGTCGTCCAAAGTGTTGAGCTTCGCCTGGAAAGATGTTATTGGTTCGTTCGGTGTCAAGTACACACTAAAGAATGTTATTCCTGGGCAACGGACCCACACGAAACCATCTTTTCGCCCATGGCCCCGAACTCTCAGTTGTGTTCTGTTTCGAACCCATATGGCACACGTACCAAATTCATCAGGGTACCATGCTGATGAATTTTTGTCTTGGTGTTGTTCGCTAAGCAGCAATAGATCGGCTTTCATATCCCTCGCGAATTTGTCAAGCAGTTCTTGGGCGTTTGAGCTCCGACGTAAGTTTATCTGTAGGACACGGGTCATTGCAGAGCTGCTTTGGCTTTGGTTAGGGCTTCTTTGAATACCCGGCACTTCCCTGTCCCTGGAATATGTCTCAGGTCATCAGGTCTGGGATCAGCGTTCTCGCAGAGAATACAGTGTGCCTCTCCCGTGCATTCTGTTTTTTTATGTCCTGCGTTGCCGCATTTATAGCAAAAGGAGCTCCTATCAGGCCCTTTGCAGCCTTGTGCTGTATGACCGTAGCTTAGGCATTTGAAACAGCGGAGAGGAACTGCACTTCGCCGTATTCTGCAGACCACCTAACCTATTTTTATTTTGCCCATGCAGAGGAGTTTTTCGGCATGTTTCTCGGTTAAGTCGACTACGGCCGTGCGCTGCCCTCTATTTTTTTCAGGGGTTAGTCGTAATTTGATCCCAGTTAATTCGGGTGAAACCCTTTTGAGGCACTCTTCCACCTCCGTCTTGTCCGTAACGCAGTCAATGTCCCTGATTTTGAGGGTGGCCATTGGTTCAAGTGAAGCTGCTGTTGCCTTTTCCCCTAGAGCCTTTTTGACTGCATCCCGGAATGAGTCGTTATTTGTTGTCTCAGGTCCAAATTCTACAAGGAGGCCACCAGATTTGGTTGGTCGGACAGTTCTGAGTGCAGTTTGAGTATCATCGGGTCTTACAGCTCCCTTGATTTCCCGCAAAACGTCTGCGTAAGTTCTCCCATCCGTCGGTTTGACCAGCAGGGCATGCCTTAGGGTTTTGCGGCGTGGCTTGCTTCGTGGTTCTTGTTTCTTGTTTGAGGTATCTTTTCCTTTGTCTCCAGGAAGGAGCTTATCACTGGTGACTTTTTCAAGGAGGAGCCTTCTGGACGCTTTTTTGGTGGCCTTGGTTGACACCACCTGGAATCCATCATTCTACGTAATCTGTCTGTTCACTGCTTCGTCCTTCCTCCTTTTGTCTCGATCCCCTTGGATTGGGCTACTGGCAACTCTTTTGGTAGCGCTATGCGCGGGAAAAACTTGCGTTTCGACCGAGGTAATGGTCTTTTGCTCTTCCTCCGCTTTAAGCCATTTGCGTCTGTAGTGCCCGATACGGTCTAAGAGCGCTTCAAGCTCTAAAATACCGTCCCTAATGTCCTTGTTTATATTTTTCTGGGTATTGCAGGAAGCTTTGATCTTTTTAACTGTGTTTCCTTTGCATGAGACGCTCTTCATCGTGCCGATCCAATACAATGAGATTGTCCTGCGCCTGGTTTTGAGGCGGGCTTTCTTTGTTTGCGTTAGGATCTAGAGCTCTGATGGCATCAGGAGCAGTGTCAGTGACAGCATCGCGTCGAATCATGATCTGAATGTCATCGGTGGTTTCTCCCTCCATGTGTTTCCCAGGTATTAGTTGTTCATGCTTTTCCCCTAGTGTTACTGGACGTTCCGGCGTGTGCATTGCTTTTTTGCTGCGTCCGAATGCCGCCAGTATTTCTGGTTGGTAGAGGCTCTCTGCCTTTTTGTGTTCGTTGGTCCGTTTGTCGTCTGGGTTTGGTTGTTTGCTCGATGGTTTTGATTTTGTTGATTTTGTTTCGGTTGGTATTAATTTGTAAGGCATCATGCTAAACGGGTCCCCCCTCGGAGCCGCTATCTCCACTCGTATGTGTAGTCGCCTTAATGGTCCCATGGGTGTCTGTGCAAAGCAGGGAGGCCATGCAAGGGTTGGCACCAGCCCTTATGGGGACAGGTGCTCAGAGCCAGACCAGCGCTAATCGGGAGTTCGTCTCAACCGAACCTACACCACCAACTTAATGGTGCGAGCTTCGAATGTACTCCGAGGCCTACCAAGGTTTTACCGGGACGGAGACGTTACGATACTTATATTGGAGCCGTTCGCGCGCGAGTTTCACCTCCGTGATACTTGGTCCAAAATATCGTGTCCGCCAGCCCAAGTGCGCCAATTGGAATTCGTTGGTCAGTTCGTTTTCCCAGAGTCGTTGCAGGGTCGTTTTCTGCTGGAGAGGGCTTGCAGTCACCTCCAGGTCCTCGGGTACGTGGGGGCGACACTCCCCAAAAATTCCATTGATGCAAAAGAAATCAATCGAAAATCAAATTAAAGCGATAAACTCATCTAGGTATAAGATATGGAGACACCCTAAGCCCGCATTTTTGTCCGCATTTACCAAATTTCCCGCATATTAAAATAAGTTCTTCAATACTTAAATAAAACAACCCTCACATATAAATGAATGTGCAAAACTTTCGTAATTAGAACTATGGAAAAAATATAATTACATTAAGTGTCCTATTACAACAAATTCGTACTGCCCTTGCATACAGAACAAGCGACTTAACGAGAATGTTGGCAACACCCGAACATCGTTGCTCGAAGAATTTAGCTCCGCACATTCCATACAATTTCGATAGATGCTCGACTTCGAATTGATTTGCTGGAGCTGAATGAACATGGGGAAAAACAATCTTCAGCTGATCTCAAGCCCCTCAAGCTAATCAAAAAAGTTCAAATGAATTATTCCGTTTCTAATGTCCCTTATTAGCACGTCATTATCCTTAATGGGAATAGGTAATGGTAAATATAAGCGTTTTAAACAATTTTATTGTAGTTAGCGCATTGTTCATAGACCAATTTCATAAGGATTTCATTATTCAAGTAGAAGCTAATTTCTTTACAGAAATTCCTTTCCTGATTCCAATGTGAACTGACTGTCAAATTTGAAACCAAAGATGGCAGCAGATTCTGGAAAATGTAAATATTGCTGTTATTTTTGTATTTAATGAATGACAATATTTTCATTATGCCAATAATATCCTTTGATATTGCTTAACTTTTATGAGAAATAGACTGATATGATATCCCAATTCTTTTAACGGTCACATACGCTTATGTTTATGGGTAGGTGCTCTCTGATACGACTGATACGACTATGGACTTCACTTCCTTGCGTGGGGGTATAAGATATATAGGGATGGAAATTTCTGTGAAATTGCATACTCACACAAACAGACTTTTGTTATCTGAGGAATGGTTGCAAATACTATGATTTTTGGTTGCTGGATATATTGGGGATAATTAGCTCCAACTGATACTAAGCCATGGAAATATAAGTGTCATGCATATTTAAAACACACTTTACAAAGTAAAGAGAATAGTTCATATACCAACTTTATTTTAATTTCAATATTCTGATTGAAGTGTGACTATTTCTTCACCAAAATTGTTTTTATTGCTGTAATATTGACATTCTGCCGATTACTGCCGATACTAATGCATACATAATGGAATACTATAATATGTACTATACATACATAATGGAAAATGTAAATATTGATTTTAATTTTCCATTTCGCCAATAAAAGTCTTGTAATTTCGCAAATTATATGCTTTTAATAAATAGGAAACCTGTATGAGAAATCTCCTGAACTGATTTTTATGAGTTATTGTAACTGCAGAGCAGCTATATGCCCTCTAACACAACATTTGGAAGTAATATATTCTTGAGCTGTCGTTAGTAATTTGTGAATAGTTTATTGCATATTCTTGCTTATATTTGTACAGTCCATAGTGAAGATTAACAATGTATATGTTTATGTTTTTAAACTCGCTCAGAAATCATTGAAATTTCAATAGAATTACGAATATCATGTTGTGCATAATTTTACTTCAGGTACGAAAGAGAGCAAAAATTTTAAACAGCTTATCAGCTTTGATGCTAATCACCAGTAACCGAACTTCGACGCTATTCAAAGAAGTACTACAAACTTCTTCTACTTTACACTTCTACTTTACTTCTTCTCTACTTTTCTTCTACTTTACAAAAAACTAAAGTAGGTAGAAACCTAGTGAACAAGATACTGTGACGTGTTCGGGTCACGCGAACTGTAGTCGGCGTAAACAAAAAGTCCTAAACATGGTTACGACTATCTGCTACCAACACATCGATTGTTCTCGTGTGCGCAAGCATAAACACGTCACGCGCATCAAGTACAACAGATCCCGGTGCAAGCGACTCGACTCGTACACGCGAGAACAATCTGCATGGAAGGTTCTGGGATGGTTGGTAGTGGTATATAAGCGACTACGGCGAGCGACGAGACAAGCAGTTGTGAATGAAAAACGCGATAGTACGCGACAGTGCGCGCCAGAAAAGTTCGAAATAAGAAAAGTGAGAGAAGTGTTAAATAAGTGAATTAGTGTTTAATTATGTTGAATAAGTGCTAATTAGTTAATTTAATTCATTAAGGTGATTAGTGATTTTACTAAATTAATTGTAAAGTGTAGAAGAAACTTAATAAAATTTTAAGAATTAATTTTAAAATAGTTCGCGAGTGTTTTATTTCACTATTAGCAATATTTGCGAATAGCAAACAGGTCGCGCACCTGCTCAACGCGCAACAATACGAAGGAACCTAAAGATGCCGAAAAGGCACAGAAAAGATTATGAAAGCGACAAGAAAGCTTTCTAAACATATGTATTAAAATTTTCGAATAAAATTTAGATTTCGCCAAAATTACAATTTAAATATCAAATTGTAACAACATTTTACGCATGACGGATAAAGTCGTCAAACACACTTACCTGGTTAACTTTGTGCAAGCTTTGTGTCAGATTCAAGTGAAGAGTGCCGAGTGCAAATGTGTGAAAGATAATGACATAAGTCTGAGATGCTGAGCTAGTGGATGGCAATATCAAGTCACTGCTGTTGTGGAAGTGACTACTTGGTAGTTTTAAGTGACAGACTACCCAGTAGACTAGACATGGTATCTTAAAATAAGAGGCCCGTAAAACCCTGAAAACCAGATTTAGAAAACATTACTTGTTCAATTGGTTTTTCAAAAGGTTAAATGTGGGATCATCAAGCAAAAATAAACCTTATAAATCCGATGTCACACACAAGGAGCCTATGAGATTAAAATAAGTTTAAACGTTTGCGTTTGACAACTTGGCAATTGAAGAAATATACAAGGGAAGAAAATTTAATTAGATCTTGCGATTTGTCAAACGCAGCTATCTTTACAAAAAATATTAGAAAAATTTAATTATTTATTTATTTGTTAATTTATCCTATATTATAGAGTAATATTAGAGGGCGCCGGCGTGGGTTTTCTATGCATATTAGGCTATCGTTGAGGACACAGTAACCCTTCAGTGTTTATACTCAGACTCTAGCGTCAATGTCCTATTTCGAAAACTCTGCTCCCAGATCAACAGTTAAATCTGTGCTTGTCCACATTCTGGAAAAGTTTATGGAAGTATCTTGATTTGCGGCTTATAAAATCCAACTTGTACAGATTTGAAGCCAAACGACCATCGGGTACGGCATACGTTGCTATTGTTCGGCCAAATTCGCTGCAAAAATTGCTGCAGATCCCGCACTTTAAAAGAAAATTTAGTTTAGCGTTGAGGTTCATTTCTGATTGAACGGCTACGCCAATAAGCAAAATTGCTGCATTTGTAGTGATGAGCAACCTGAGGCTGTTGTCGAAGCACCGTTACATCCGAAGAAAGTTAATATTTGGCGTGCTTTATGGGCCGGTGGTAAAATGGTGTATATGTTTTAATAAATGCTGCTGGGAATGACACTACAGTCAACTGTGACCGCCATAGAGAAATGACCAATGAATTTCTCATTTTAGAATTGACTCGCCGCAATTCAAGTCTACGATACGACGGAGATACTTCAAATCAATCTTCTTCGCCGGCGAACCCTAGGCGCTTGAACATTGAAGAATTGAACATTCGCCGCGTTATTGGCGAGATACAGCCCCAACTTTTGGTCAGAGTACACGAAAATAGTACCTCTCGATTCACTTGTGGCGCTCACATATTCGAAATAATATTGAAACAAAAATGAGAGATAATTATTTTCCAATAAAAACTTTATGGCAATCAAAACAATTTATCCATCGTTTTTTACATTTTAAAGTTTAATGCCTTTTAAAAACACCATTCATTTCAAAGTTTGAAAGTTACGCGGTAAATATATTGCCTTCTCATTATTTGTCATGTAAGTTTCATAAATACTGAAATGCTCCCAGATGTATTTAAAGATTTAAGAACTATGCGGTAAATATATTTTCTCGTTATCATTTGCCATTTTAGTTTGACTAAAATGAAACAGAACTATAATGCATGACAACATGAATGTCAAGACACTAAGCGACAGTAATACATCGTACGATGAGCTTGTGTTAAAATTCGAAAAAATTCAATTTAGATTTTTTCACACTCGTTTTAAGGTTTAATCAATTGATGCGTAGACATTAATGATGCAATAAGCAATCGATAATAATTAATAATGTTGTTTCTAGAAGCTTATCTAGAAGCTTTCTTCAGCTGATCCATTCTCACTTACAACTTGTCAGTGACTTATACCATTGCTCTGCTGATTTTAGCGAAAGTAAAATTATATTAGAATTGCCAACCTCCTCCTCTCTTTCTAATATAATTTCACTTTCGAGTTATTCGACAAAAGTAATCTTAACTTCCGCACCTCTGATTTTTAGCTAAAATCAGCATAGCAATAGTATGTCACTTACAAGTTGTAAGCCAAAATGGATAAGTTCTGAGGAAGAACCCACAATAGGGTTCGGAATACGTTTATGGATAATAGTATAATACTCTATGGACATTGATAAAATTATTGTTTTATTTTATAAATAATTTAATCAAATGTTAAGAAGAGCACTTCCAATTTACAATCGACCAAGTGTTCATTATAAATTTGAACTTTGTTATAATGAAGCTCTTAAACAAAATGGCTTACTTTACAAACTAACAAAGTTTAAGTTGAAAATTGTCTTAATTTATCTTGTCGTAGGATTTATAACGGGTCTATTTTAAGTATTAATTAACAACTTTCTTCCTTTCTTAAGCCCCTTCAACCCTAGTTCCGATTTACTTTTTATGGTGTTAGTTACTTAATACTAGAGTTAGAAAAAAGAAAATGTAGTACATGTATTCATACATATGGTGGCCATATAGTAACCATAGTAGTTGATGTGGTATTAATATTCTGAATGGATATTTAATATAAGGTGATTTCGAAAAGATTCGTAAATCTTGCTAATTATAATCGTTTGAGCAGGAGCCAAGGATTGCACGCTACGCATAGCATAAAAAATGAAAAATTTTCCGAGACATTATTGCACAAGAAGTTATTGGTGAATTTTCGAAAATTCAACGGGATTCTATTACAAGTTACGTTACAGGGAGCTAGAAAGCTAGAAACCCCGCAAAAGTGGAAGAAAATTTTAATTAACATCATTTTATAAGTCCTAGAATTTATTTATTGAAATTGGGGAATAACTTTAAGATGATTTCTAAAAAGCAAGACACTTAGTTTCAACATGCCGCCAGATTCCTTTAAAGTTCTGCTTTCCGTGTTAACGCTGCGGCGAAATGCGTAAAAGCATTTATAATAGAAATCGAGTTAAATGGATTTTTTGGATAATTTAATTTTATGAAAAGTATTCATCTTATCCTGCATTACATGGTATCTAGGGTCCTCCCAACCCTGCATGCATGTTTGTTAGATCTGCACAATTTATAATATTGGCAATACCTGTTGACATCTAAACATGCGAATAGTTTTGTAAATGATATAACGTATCACCTTTAATGCATGGTGATGCAGTAATATCAATATCAATAATTATGATCACTAAATTTGCTTGATAGTCGTTTTCACGCGAATTACACATAATCCAAAACCCTTACCTCAGCATATCACTACACATTTTACCAATTCCCTATCTTGATCACTTATGACTCACATCCCGAAACCTGATAATATTATAAACATCCTGTCATAGTAAATATCCAATTTCGCTAACTTGCATGATGACTCATTCTACATAAAGAATGAATCATTGCTGAGATCATCATTTAGTAATATCAAATATCAATTCAAGAAGCATAAATCATAGAAACAAAGAGAATGCTTGATCAGCATTCTTATCTTATATAAAGAGCCCTTCATAGAGATTAAGTTCAGTTGAGTGTACAACACCGTTTGAGTGTTATAAGTTTGAGTTGCAGTATCAAGTTGGATGTACAATATCAAAGTTGAAGTTGAAATGTAAAGTTGAATAGTTAAGTGTATAAAGTATAATAAAAGTGTTAAAATAAAAAGTGTAGTTTGTTTTTATATATTGTTGTTATAAAAAACATAACTGGCGCAGTCGTCCGTCAAAGGAGGGAGGAACCTTCATTGATTACATCGAATCTACGAACCACACCACTAATCATCTTTAACATAAAAGTGAAAGGTGTAAAAATAACGTTCGTGAACCTTCATCGCACCACTAATCATCTTTGACATAAAAGTGAAAGGTGTAAAAATAACGTTCGTGAACCTTCATCGCACCGCTAATCATCTTTAATATAAAAGTGAAAGGTGCAAAAATCATAAAAACAAAATAATACAAACTGGGTAAAATACAAAAAGAATTTACCCCTAGCCTTTTGGAATGATAAAAAGAGCTAGTAAAAAACATATAATTATCAACAAAAAGTGACTTTTTAAGAAACTTTGTAATAGAAACTGGGTCGAATTCGAAAAGAATCTACCCCTAGCCTTTTTGGAATAATAAAAAGAGCTAGTTACTAGTGACTTAATAATAAATAAAATAATACAAATCAGGATCAAGTTGATAAAAATTGACCTTGGCCTTTTTGGAAAAATAAAAAGTGCTAATAATACACTAAATTTAACACTTTCAACACACGACTACACCCACAAGCAAAATTTTGGAATCAACTTTCGAACTGTTCTTCGAAACTCTGCTCAAAAAAGCACGAGCTATACCAACATACACTGGACACAATTCTGAATACTCACTCAACTCCTGGATCAGTGAAGCCAACACAATCCTGTCACTTGTACAACCGGGCAATCAAGCAGCATACATATTCCGAGTCATCCTCAACAAACTACAAGGAGCAGCAAGGCAAACAATCCAGAAATTAACAGAACCAAATTGGCAGAATGTGCAGACCATCCTCATAGCAACATACGGCATCAACGAATCATACAATTGTCTTGTTAATAAAATACATAAGGTAAGTGTAGGTCATATTGACGACATTTACAATAACTTGAGTAAACTATTAAATAAACTAAATGTTAAATTTTTAAAAGATACCAAACAAAGTCAACATTTAGAATTTAGTCCTCTTCGAAATGAGAGTCTTGTTCTTAATAAATTTAAAAGTGTTATACCAGAATACAAAATGTTCCTTTTAGAAACAAGAAATATCCAAACATTGGATCAGGGATATAAATTATTAAAAGAACTCCAACAAAATACTAACTATGAAAAAAGGCATAATAACGAAAACAATTACAAAAACTTCAAGAATAATAATAAACCGAATTTTCCAAAAAATTATCAAAATAATAACAAAGCGAATTTTCTAAAACATAATCAAAATAATAATGACTATTTTAAACACAAGAAATTTAATAGCAAATTTCAAAATAATCGTCATTATAGCAAATTTGAACCTATGGAAATTGACGGTTCTGGTCAAAGTAAAAATAACCATGAGCCAATGGACACAAATTTTTCAATACGTGCCTCGGAAACCCTTTACCCATAGTTAATTTTACAATAGAAAATGAAATAATCACAACGTTAATTGATACAGGTGCATCGACATCTAGTATAGATAAAAACTGTTTAAAAAATATAAAAAGAATAAATCTAAACTATCCCCTTGCAATATACGGACTAGGTGTAATCTTCAACGTTAATCAAAAATTAAAAACAAATATGCCAAAAGAATTTAAATTACCTGAAACACATAAAATGCTATGGAATGTCATGAATTTTGAGCAGAAAACCTTTAAAGCCGTAATAGGACAAAATATTCTGCACCTCCTTGATGCAATAATCAACTCTGGGGAAGGTTCAATGGAAATAAATAATGAAAAAATATTTTTCAATTATTCTGTACCCAAAGAAGTTAACTTACAATATGAAATACAACCAATTAAAAATACAATGAAAAAACTTTTTGACAAATTAAATTAGGAAGAGTCAAACTCTCTGAAACAAATACTCAGGGAGAATGAAGATTTGTTCTATAGAGAAGGAGATAATCTGACTTGTACCACAAACAGTAAACATGAAATTGTTACCAAGTCAAATATACCCATATACTCAAGAGTTTATAGATTTCCACAAGTACATGATCAAGAGGTAGCTACGCAAATTGAAGACATGCTAAAACAAGGAATAATTAAACCCTCTTCATCACCATAGAACGCACCAATATGGATTGTTCCAAAGAAAATGGACGATTCTGAAAAAACCAAATGGAGAATCGTTATAGATTATAGGAAATTAAACGAAGAAACTATTGATGATAAATTTCCTATCCCAAATATTGAATCTATATTCGATAAACTTGGAAAATCCCAATATTTCACAACTTTGGATCTAGCTAAAGGTTTTCACCAAATTAAAGTCAACGAAAATGATCAAAGTAAAACCGCCTTTTCACCCCTTCAAGGACACTTCGAGTTTATTCGCATGCCTTTTGGATTGAAAAATGCACCGGCAACTTTCCAAAGAATGATGAACGAAGTATTGAGCGAATATATAAATAAAATATGCGTCGTTTACTTAGACGATATCCTGATCTTCGCAACATCTCTCCAGGAAATGGAAGATAATACAAAAAAAAATATTGAATACGCTTCGTAAAGCAAAATTTAAAATACAGATTGATAAATGCAAATTCTTTTCCAAAGAAACCGATTATCTAGGACATATTCTATCCACTGAAGGAATCAAACCTAATCCAGAAAAAATAGAAGTTATAAACAAATTGAAAATCCCAGATACTCCAAAAAAGATAAAGTCTTTTCTAGGTATCACAGGCTATTACCGAAAATTTATCAATAATTACGCAAAAATTGCTCCACCATTAACAGATGCTCTAAAGAAAACAAACAAAATAAATATTCACGATCCAAAATATATTGCAGCATTTGAAAAACTCAAGGATTTAATTACAAATTACCCTATCCTTAAATATCCGGATTTCAAACAAAAATTTGTTTTAACCACTGATGCTTCAGATAAAGCAATCGGAGCAGTACTTTCGCAACAAGGACATCCCGTCTCTTTTGCAAGCAGAACTCTAAACGAGCATGAACGTAATTATTCAACCATCGAAAAAGAATTACTTGCCATAGTATGGCCAACACAATATTTCCGACCATACTTCTATGGAGTAAAATTTGAAATTCGAACAGATCATAGACCACTAGTCTGGTTAAACAATTTAAAAGAACCTAATAGCAAACTTCAAAGATGGAAAATCAAATTAAATGAATATAATTACAATATAGAATACGTTAAAGGAAAGGATAATAAAGTTGCAGATTTTCTTAGCAGAATAAATGCGGAAAACAATAGATTAATATCAACATAGAAAACGAGAAAATGGAAATTGAAAGTTACATTGCAACAATACATTCAGTATATGAAGATCAAAACGACTATATTCCTATCAAAGAAGGAATAGTAAATATATATCAAACGCAAATAATTATAGTCAAGAAAAAGCAAAAAGAAATAAAAACGATAAATAAGAAAAGAAAAATCTATATCGACGAAAACGATATAAGAAATGAAAATCTTATAAAAGACACTATACGACGGTATATTCCAGAAAAAGGAACCATTGGAATTTATAGTGAATTAAATAATCATGAATGGAATAAAGTTCAACTAGCGATTTTGGCACTATATTCTAATATTAAAAACTTAAAATTTATCAAATGTACCGATCATGCTGTCGACGTAATTGATGAAAATCAATGCTACGAGAAAATTAAAGAAATACACGAGAAAGAAAACCATCGTGGAATCATCGAAAATTATGAAGAAATAAAAAATAAGTTTTACTATCAAGGATTAATAAAGATCATAACTAAGTATATTACCAATTGCGAAACATGCAATCTTGCAAAGTATGACCGAAAACCTGTAAAACCTGAGTTTCATTTAACTGAAACACCGAATGACATTAATCAAATTGTACACATCGATATATTTTTCATGGGTAAAAAACAATTCTTTACCGCTATTGATAGATTTTCGAAACATTTGTACACAAAAGAAGTAACAGATAAAAATGCAATTACATTTATTAGACTAATTCAAGAAAGAAATGTTATTCTAGGAAAACCAAGCAAAATAATTGCAGATAACGAATTTAATGTGATCAACATTAGAGATTTCCTTCGAAAAGAGCAAATAGAAGCTCATTTCTGCTCTCCAAAAGCACATATTGGCAATTCAGATATAAACAGATGTCATAATACCCTTTTAGAAAATATTAGAGTATTAACTGTTACTAATCCCGAAATAAATATTGTAGATAAAACATTAAAAGCTACAGAGTGTTACAACAACTCTATTCATTCGAGTATAAACTGCAAACCCATTGAAGTCTTCCAAAGGTCGAAATGACAAAAATAGGATTCATGATCTACTTCAAAAGAAGAAAAATAAGTGGATTTCCTATCACAACAAAAATCGTGAGAAACCACAAGATTTTAATAAAAAGACAATTTTCATTAAAAACTATGCTAACGAAAGGCATAAACATGAACCTAAATATCGAAAAATCGATATTATCAAAAATAAAGACAATGAGGTTATTTCAGTAAAAAATAATAAACGTAGAACAAAGATCCACCCGACCAGGATCAAAAGAATAAAAAAACATTACGAAATAATTCAAGGACAATTATCAAAGTAAATATAACAAGTATTTCATTTCTCAAAATTACAGAAACGTTTTTCTAAAATCTTCAATTCCTACTACCACATAGTAACTGCTGTAATAATAATTTTACTTTCTACAATTTTATCAACAAACGCAGATATGACTATCGAAAGAATTACTTCCACTTCAAGAATAATACTAATAAAAAAGGATTCAGTAAAGTTAATAAAAGATTAGAAAAGAGTTTATCATAAAATTGATCTTTAACAATATGAGCAAGCTTTAAAAAATATATCAGAATACATTGAACCAAATCCTTACATTATCGAAACTATTAAAACAATTAAAGGAGAATTAAAACTACTTCATTTTGATCATACTAACCTACCTAAAAACGATGATATCATAGATTTCCCGCAACTAAAGAAAAATTTATCAAAAGAAAATCAATTTACCCAAACATTGTGTCCAATAACAGAAACATGTAACTCAGCATTAGGAAAACTTCCCGGTTACATAGAAATGTGTAAAAATATTAGACACAAAAGAGGTTTAATAAAGCCAATCGGTAAAATTTATAAATGGCTTTATGGAACTATGGACAATGATGATTATATTGACATTATGAATCACATAGACATCATTGACTCGAATAATCATCAACTAATTGAATAAATAAATAAACAAATCCAAATAAATACTGCTTTCGAAAATAATCTAAACAAAATCATACTAAATATAAACAAAACCAATAATGCAATCCGTAAAATCGATAAAAATTTTGATCAAATGACTAAACAAATAAATAAAATACTGTTGGAAGTTCAAATGAATCATAATCTTGATCTAATTAAAGATGAACTTGAGAAAATAATAGATAATGTAAACAGTGCTAAAACCGGAATCATGTCAAGATCAATCTTAACATATGATGAAATTAATTCGTATAATCTCTCATTTGAAGAACTAAAGGAGATTACAATAAATGTTTTAATTAAGGATTCAACTATTGTATTTGTGGTCAGTATACCTATACTTACTCAACCATTATTGTCATATTATGTTAAAAAAGTACCTAGTAAGAATAATCAATCATTAAATATTAAAATTAATGAAGTAATTAATTATAATAATAAATATTATGAAATTACTAAAACTGTTAAACAATTGAAAAACATATTGAAATGTAAAACTGACACTTGTATAATAAAATTCAATGAAACAAATATTGAAGAAATAGAAAAGGGCTTACTATTGTTAACAAATATTAAAACAAAAATTAATCAATCATGTAATGAAAAAACTTACGTGTTAAATGGAAATTATGTAATTAGATTTGCAAATTGTAAAATTAATATAGCAAATGATACATTCACAAATGATATTAAAGAATTTCAACAAATTTTAATGTTGGAACCAATTCAAAATGTATCAAAATACAAGATTGATTTGAGCTTTGAAGAAGTCAAACTTGAAAATTTTAAAAACTTAGAAAGAATTAATGAAATTAAATACAATCATAAAATGAACATAATTGGAACAGGATCAACAATATTCATAATTTTTATAGTAATCATAATAATTGTTGTATACGTTTATCTTCAGAAAAGAAAATCACTTATCAAAATTAATATTACTGAAGATATTGAATTACAAAAAATTGGTCATGTTGAGGACAACATTGATCTTAAGGAGGGAGGAATTACACATAATCCAAAACCCTTACCTCAGCATATCACTACACATTTTACCAATTCCCTATCTTGATCACTTATGACTCACATCCCGAAACCTGATCATATTATAAACATCCTGTCATAATAAATATCCAATTTCGCTAACTTGCATGATGACTCATTCTACATAAAGAATCAATCATTGCTGAGATCATCATTTAGTAATATCAAATATCAATTCAAGAAGCATAAATCATAGAAACAAAGAGAATGCTTGATCAGCATTCTTATCTTATATAAAGAGCCCTTCATAGAGATTAAGTTCAGGTGAGCGTACAACACCGTTTGAGTGTTATAAGTTTGAGTTGCAGTATCAAGTTGAATGTACAATATCAAAGTTGAAGTTGAAATGTAAAGTTGAATAGTTAAGTGTATAAAGTATAATAAAAGTGTTAAAATAAAAAGTGTAGTTTTTTTTTTATATATAATTGTTGTTATAAAAAACATAACTCGCGTAAGATAGGGTAGACCGGGGACGTTTTTAACAGGGTACGGTTGTAACAACGCTCATCATTCGAAAACCACATGTGCCAGCATGTGGAAAGCGATAGAAAAATATGTTAAAAAGTGTAACTAAATAATAATATATTCGCCATCTCTTAGCATTACACTAGAAACCTAGTCTAAGTGAAGTTGGTTGTATTGCTGGTTCATCAAAGTTGTATAATAAATGAATCTGATGAGTCTGATCGCAACCACCATCCGAGTTTTATTATTAGGCTATGGCCCGCAGGGGGAATGCTGGTTATCAGGAGTATACCTGAAAGCTAGTATTCTTTTAGGAGTGCCGCCCCCACGTACCCAAGGAAATGGAGGAGTTCACTGAACATGACCCTGAACCAATTATGGACTACGATTCGACAGATTAACCGAAATTGATGGCTTGGGCTGATGGATATGACTCACAGTGGCGGACATGGAGCATGCTCCGTGTACCGCTGTTGTGACGAGGGTTGGACCTCGTACGGCGGTTGCGACAGGCTTTCGGGGGACGGCTGACTCTGCAAACCTCACCGGGGGGACAGTGGTCCCTGCAGCATCAACGAAGCTATCAGACAAAATGAAACGGGGTACAGCAGCGGTTCCAGGATGGGAAAAAGAAGCACATCAGCCCACCCTGTCGGATGAGCTGGATTTCTTAGTCTTGGAAATAAGCTCTGACAAGAATCCCAAGGAAGACGAAACGGGGCTTGCATCCACCGTTCCAAAGAGAAATGAACGAGGATGTTACTTGTTTAGCACAGGTGCACCTTCATCATGCCAAGGCGGCTTCGGCTGTCTTGGTACGAATGTTCAAGAAACAAAAAATAGGACTAGCACTGATCCAAGAACCCTGGGCACAAAAGGATCTTATCAGAGGCTTAAACATTCGCCAATTTATTGTAGTCTGTGCAGAGGGGCTGGATCCCCCCAGAGCGGGTGCTATGAAATGAAAAAACATTGATTATATATGTCTTTCAGAATACTTAACACGGGACTTGGTACCTCTGAAGAGGTACCCGTCATAAGTGGGGATAAAGAACCCATGTGAGGGAATGAAGGACTAAACAAACTTAGAGTGCGGTTGCGGAAACTCCACAATAAGGTAAAGCATACCAACGATTGGGACGAATACCATAGAATTCTAACACACTATGGGAAAAAAATCCGAAGGGCAAAACGTCACTGATTCAGATCTTTTTGCGAGAATGTTAAGGAAACACCTTTGGCAGCTAGACTGCAAAAGGCCATAGCCAAGCAGAGAAATAATATTAACATTGCACTAAGGATAAGTGACGGCAGTTTCACGGAAAATGAAAAGAAGTGCAATCCACTGCTAATAGAAACCCATTTTCCGGGAAGCGCTGTAATAAATGAAGGGATGGACGAGTTGATACAAGAAAGACGACCACCTGCTTGGAGTGAAAGGAGGCTGCGACCATATGTACGGAAAAACGTAACAAAAGAATCCTTAGAACATATAGGGGTGGCACTAGGTGCATTTCTTGATATTAAAGGGGCCTTTGACAATACCAGCCATTATGCGGTAAAGAGGGCGCTTATGAAAAGGGAGGTTAATCCTACTCTTATTCGCTGGCTGTCTCTATCACTGGCGGGCTGAACTGTGATCAAGCACCATCAACGTACGTACGGACCGTGGATGGCCACAAGATGGTGTTCTTTCACCACTACTGTGGACTTTTGTAGCAGATGAAGTCGTTGGCAGACTGTCAGAAGTTGGGGTGAGATGTCACGCGCATACGGATAATATCGCAATTCTAGCCAAAGGAAAATGCGTCGGGACACTGTGTGATATGGGTGATAGGGTGTGTGTGTCTATCACTGTGTGTGTAATAGGGCCACTTCGAATTGTGAACAGCTGTGGCCAGGAGATAGGTCTAAGGCTTAACCCCGCTAAAACCACACTGGTGCCGTTTACAAGAAGAAATATGAACCAACTGCGCACCTTATATCTAAATTGGACAGAGATTGGGATTGTGATATATTTTCAAAAAAAAAAAAAATTGAATAAATTGAACAGAGATTGAAAATCTGATCTATTTTCAAAAAAAACTAATAAATAATTAAGAATAATGAATATTGAGCAACCGATACGTCGCACCTGCAGCGAAAGAAAGGAACAAGGTTAAATAGACAGGGTTATTTGAAAATACAAAAGCCGCATAATGGCGGCCAAAGGAAGTTACTTTTAACCGACTAGCTCACCGCGTGGGCGTGGAGGTAGGATTAGATAAAATTAATAAATAAAAAGAAAACATCAAATAAATGAGAAAATACAAAATATTTAATATTCGTGAATTGTACTGCGCTGATTCTGACCACCTCTGGTTGGTTTCGAGACTTCACTTGCTTCTGCTGATTTACCTCTGATCACTTCTGCTTCCTCCAACACGAATCTCCAACTCAGCTTGGTTTCGGGATTTGAATGAATTCCACTGCGCTACCTCTGATCACTTCTGCTTCCTCCAACACGAATCTCCACCTCAGCTTGGTTTCGGGACTTCACTTGCTTCTGCTGCGCTACCTCTGACCACCTCTGCTTGATTGCGAGACGTCAAGAAATTCCGCTGCGCTGCGTCCTGAACACCTCCGCTGCCTGCTTACTCTCATCTTGGCATCGATCTTATTGTTCTCTTGGGTTTTGTGATTTGGCGATTCGAGGACTTCTGGAGCTAAACACTTCAAACAGCTTCCTGATTCTCCTCATGTTTATAAATTACATCGATAAATTGATACCTCTATCCATTGATACTCCTATACATTTGATACCTCTGTACATTTGTACTTATATCCATTGATACTCTTTTAACTTAAAAATATGGGTACATATAAAGAACTTAACCAAAACAATTAAAAATAATTAATTTAATTAATTAAATTAATTGTTATTTTACTTATATATTCATTTATAAATATATATATATATATATTAATGTATATATATATATGTATATATATATATATATTTTGTTCGTTTAATGTCGCCTACAAATCGGAATACGTAACAGAATGAAATTAAGTATCTCGGATTGCTGTTGTACGGCAGGCTCAGGTGGAACGGACACATTAAGGCAGTGTCTGCAAAGGCTGGCAGTGCTCTGATGGTGTGCAGGAACATGACAGGAAAGTCCTGGGGTAACCCGGAAATCCAGCGGTGGATGTACAACGTGATGGCGAGACCAATCATCACCTATGGAGCGATGGTCTGGGCAGACAAAATCCAAGAACATAACACGAGGCTCGCACTCGATCGAGTTCAGCGTTTGGCATATGTCTGTATCACCGGAGCCATAAAGTCATGTCCCACGGCAGCTTTCCAGAAAAACTTAAATCTATCGCCACTTCATTTGGCAATAGATCGCATGACGTCGGTATTCAGTTTTCACAACAATTTTCGTGTAGTGCTGAGGGACAAGAGAGAATGGAACGTTGAATCCAATATGCACCTCATAATACGAAATGCAGTCAGGTAGTATACGAATGTCTCCAATGAATTAGAGGGAACAGGAATTGGAGTATTTGGGACTGGCACCAAATACTACCATCCGATGGGAAGTTTGCCAATTATCTTTCTGATTGAGGTCCATGCCATCGTTGTAGGCGCACAACTCAGCATAGACAAAGCATACAAAGGCAAAGCCATAGCTATATTATCCGGTAGCCAAACGGCCTCAAAAGCAATAGAATCCCTGGTGATTACATGACGAATGGTTCTAGATTATTACAATACACTCAAAAAATTGAATGCGGACTATAGGGTTACTCTATACTGGGTGCCACGGCACGCAGGTATCGAGGATAATGAACAAGTGGGCCCACTGGCGAGTAAAGGAGCATCGCAGCATTCATCGGTCCTAAACACTTTAGCGCAACTGAAATGAATTTCATTCATAGGTCCCTAAAGGAAACTGAGGATAGAGAATGCAATAGGCTCTGGAATGGACTTCCAGGGCTTCGAATGTCGAAGCTGTTCGTCGACGTTTATGACGAGAAGTTTCGAGCGTGCATTGAAATGAATAAAAGAAAACTAAGGGTGGGGCTTGACAGCGAATGATGAGTGCAGATTTTGCAATCTTGTGGAGGAGACACCATTGCATTTGCTGGCAAACTGTGACGCACTGTCCCGCAGGAGAAGAGACTGTTTCGGAAGCTGCTTCCTTGTCGAGGAGGAATTGGGACGCCTGAGGCCGAAGCAGATCATTGACTTTCCCAGAAAGATCGATCTGCTTCAGGCGCTCTAGGGCCACCGGAAGCGGAAGGTACAATAAACTTGTTTAGGTTTACGTGCACCATCCCCGATAATGAACCATCAATTAATCAATCAATCAATTAAAACCACCAACGGTAGATCCTATGCGAATTACCTACAAGAAATGAAGGGAGCAGTAAAACCGAAAAACATCCAAACTACGGTAAAAGCTGTAAGGCCAACTCAGTCAGCGGATCTACTTGTTGAGTTCGGATCAGATGCAAATAATGAAGACGCTTTCCGTGACGCAGTCAAAAGAGCACTCGGAGAAAAGGCAACTGTAGCCTCACTCGAGCTTAAGACCATACTCGAAATTAGAGACATTGACTGCGTTACGGATCTGCCCGAAATAGAAGACGACTTAAAACGCGATTTCTTCGTACTAGGTGAAACGAAAGTCAGGCTGGCCAAACCAAACAGTAGGGGTCAACACAGAACAGCTTATGAAGCAGGGTAAAAGCTTGGGTGAAGCAGGACAAAAAGAAATGGGTCAGTTATTTATCGGATACGGCGAAGAACGATTCCTCTCCGCTGTTTCAAGTGCCTTGGATACGGTCATACCGCACAGGCATGTAATGAGACTGACCGAAGTTCAATGCGGCAAGACAGGGCATAAAAAGAAGGAGTGCCCAGACGATTCATTCTGCGCTCTTTGCGAAGAGTATGACCCGAGACCAGATGATTTGAAACATATTCCAAGCACAGGGAAGTGTCGGGTCTTCCAAGAAGCCCTAACCAAGGCTATAGCGCTTCTGCAAATCAAATCAATCAATAATTCAAATCAATCTGCATGGAAGCATCATCGCCCAAGACCAACTCGAATAGTTTGCGAGAGACAGGCAAGCTGACTTACTACTGCTGAGCGAGCAACATCATACCAGAAGCTCACCAACATGCTACTCTGACGAATCTGGCACAGCCGCTATCTGGGTTCGGAACAGCGCTCACCTCCAAGTTCAGGGTCGGGGGCGAGGAACTGGTTCCGTTTGGGTTCGGTGTTCGGGAACTACACTCTTTAATGTATACCTAACTCCGAACGAATCGTTGTCGTCCTTCCAACTTAGGCTCAATGCTTTGCAGGACGCTGTCCTCCAAAGGCCCTCAATACTCGAGGCCGTGTGCTCGTCGGAGGTGACTTCAATGCAAGAGGAATTGAAATCGATTGGGGCATGCCTCAATCAGATGATCAGGGCAAACGGATCCTGTACATGGCAACCAGAACTGGGCTGTCGTACTGAACACAGGCCACACCCCTACTTTCTATCATACCTGTTGTAACAGTCTCTTCTGAGTGCCTAGTACAATCAGTTAAAAATTGGAGAGTCCTAGAGGATTAATCGGCCAGCGATCATCAGTACATTGTTCTGGAGATCCTTCACGGTGTTCCCGAAGACCACGCGCTTGTTCTTCTGCGCTCCGGTCTTGTTTTGTTAGTTTGTGGAAGTGCTTTTGGTACGATCATCGTCGACCTGCGGCAAGAGATGTCGTTAACTCAACTATGAGAATCATAACATCTGCCTGCAGATCTTCAATGTCCCTTGGGACATTCGGACTTGGGACAAAGGGAGTGTCATAAACTACGACGGAAGGTACAGCAAGCTCGGACCTGGGAAGAGACATGTATCCGACTAACAACTTACAAGTCATCTGGAAATAACCTCAGCAGACTAATCAACAGCAGCAAGGCCAGCCATTTGCAAAACCTGGTGGACGACGTGAACAGAGATCCATGGGGCTTGGGCTACAAAATAGTGATGCGGAAGCTCGGTGTCCAAAAGTCGCCTCACTCATTCGAGGTAGAAAACAAGGGCAAAATTGCACGGGCTCTCTTCCCTATCCATCTCGCCATCGTTGAAGGAAACACTAGGAACACTAGGAACACTAGGAACGTTCCCTAGGAAACACCAATAGATATCCCATTTTTAGCGATGATGGAATTGGAGAAAGCCGTCTTGTCTATGAAGGCCAAAAAGGCTCCAGGACCAGATAGGATTCCAGCTGAGGTGCTACAAATGGTCTTCCACTTATCCCTTGATATTGTCCTCTGCATGTTTAACGCATGCCTGCGTTAAGGATTGTTCCCAGAGTGTTGGAAGTTGGCGAGACGTGTGCTCATTACTAAGGGGAAAGGGAAGCCCGAGTGGTCAGCTGCATACCGCCCACTGTGTATGCTTGACACTGCCGGAAAAGTTTTTGAAAAACTTATCAGTGGAAGACTAGCTGACGTGATTCGTGTTGCCTAGACCTACCTCCAAGACAGTATGGTTTCAGAGCAGGCCGCTCCACCATCGATGCAATTGGAGTAGTGAGCGCGGTCTAACGTGCAACTCAATATAGTAACGCGGAGGGTAGTGGACTGAATGACCGCTTACGGTTTCAAGCTAGCACTGGAAAGAACCGCAGTGGTCATCCTGACAATGAAGAGAATCCCCAGGGTAAGCCCTATCAGTGTTGGGGACGAGCTGGTTGAATCGAAATCACTAGTAAAGTACCTGGGCGTCCTGGTGGACTCGAAGATGAGTTTTTCCCAACAAATCAGGGCAACAGCTGACAAGGCTGCAGCGTGTGTAACGGAACTTTCCTGATTAATGGCCAACATAGGGGGCCCACCACATCAAGAGGACGACTCCTAATGAGCGTTGTGCAGTCGCTTTTGCTCTATGGGTTAGAACTGTGGGGCGACGCTCTCAGCAAGGAGTTACATCGGAAGCGGTTGACACAGGTGCATTGCGGCAGTGCTGGTAATCGCAGGGATGATACCCATCGCCCTCCTGAGCGCAGAAGTATTTACCTGCGCAGAGGCGTAGATCGAAGAGAAGATATCACCAGGGAAGAGAGACGTCGCTCTCTCAGGGATTGACACAGTCCTGGGAGCAAGATACAAGGGAAAGGTGGACTGCACGTCTGATCCCTGACCTGACCCCGACCCCGACTGGCCGTGGCTCAGTCGAGTGCATGGTGAGACCTATTTCTACTTGACCCAGCTCTTAAGCGGGCACGGTTGTTTTCGGTCCTACCTGCACAAGATTGACAGAGCACGGTCTCCTAACTTTGTGTTTTGTACAGGAGAGTTGGATGACGCCTGTCACACGTTCTTCTCTTGTAAGAGATGGAGCCAGCAGCACGGGGACCTCTTTAGCGAAATTGGAGAGCTCTGTCCGGAAACGATGGTCGGAGAAATGTTGAAAACAGTTGACAACTAGAATCGCGTGGCACAATATGCTCTGGTAATGCTGATACTGAAGAAAGCTTTATTGGAGTGCTGGGAGGCATCGGGGATAGGTGATCTCTTTTCCAGAAATTCCTGACTCTCCCTTCCTTCCCGTTGGAGGAGAGATTACCATAATCCGAAGGCACCTCAAGGCATAGGAATTCGAGGCCTAGCCCGAAGTCATGTGTCAAACGGTACCAGGCTTGGTTCTCAGGTTGACAGGGGAGGTGTTTAGTGGGTAGTCCAAAAGTATTGCGCGTCTGGGAGTCCCAAAACAGCCTTTAAATCCCTAACACAAAAAAAATTATCAGGTTATAAGCCCTGACTCATTTTCGTAAAAAAGTTTTTTTTGCACGTGTTAGTTTTTAAAAAGCCGCAGAACTGTATTGCAAACGTTCTAAAGCTTAGAGGTCGTGAGAATTATGACGACTGGTGTTTCGCGGCGTCTAATGTACTGGTTTTGGAAGGCATTGCGAACGCCATTGTACGTTAAGTTACCGGCATCTGCGACTGCAGCCTAGAAAACTGAAGATTTGAAGGCGAGAGTGAAATTCATTCTCACAATCGATCCAGTGCTTTATGTTTATAGCAGGCAGAAACAACTTATTATCTATGGACGAAATTGAAAAATATGTTCGACGATTCAGGCTTTACGAGGAAGATTAGTTTACTTTGAAACCTCATCAATATTCGCCTAGAAAATTGTGAATCTATGACGGACCACGTCACTTAAATAATAGAAACGGGAGAACGACTTCAAGGAACAGGTTTCAAGATAACGGATGAGTAGATTGGTGCACTGATGCTGGCTGCATTACCGGATAAGTATGGTCCAATGATAATGGCCATCGAATGCTCAGGGATTGACATAACCGCAGATATTATTAAAACAAATTTAATGGATATGTCGTCTGATGTAGGTGCTGTCATCAGAGACGAAAATGCATTTTTCGCAAAAAAATCTCACAATTCACAGTGTCACAGATATGGCAGCACCAAACAAGGCAGCAAACTTAGGATGAAACAATCGTCAGACGTGAAAAATGTCAAAAAATTAAAGTGTTTCAATTGTAAAAAAACCGGTCACTACTAAAATCAGTGCCCAAACTTGGATAAAAGCAAAAGAAGACAATGAAACGCTTATAGTGTCATATTTCTGAGCGGAAAATTTAGCGAGAAGAATTGGTATGTCGACAGTGGTTCCAGAAAACATGATACCGAGACGAGACTTGATCGGGAATCTTTCACAGAACTTCGATACAAAGCAAATCATAATTGAAAATCAGACCAGCGTGCCAGTGTTATGTTCTGGTGATGTAAACATAGTAACGGTCGAGGTTGACACTACAGTTTCCAATGTACTGTGTATACCAGAATTGAGAACGAATTTGCTTTCTGTAAATCAGCAGATAGAAAATGGAAATGGGGTGATTTTCAAGGAAAAAGCTTGCTACATCTATAATCATTAGAAGAAACTTGTAGGAGAAACTGAGTTGGTAAACGGTGTGTACAGATTATATACTTTGAAGCGGAAGAGACATTAGTAGCGATGCCAACGGTGAAAAATAGCAGGATGTGGCATAGACTCTTAAGACACATAAATAGTGCCAGGTAAATAAATAGTAAATAAAATGAAACAGGCGTTTGACGGAATTTCTTTCCCTTAAGTGACAAAAATTGAAAAATCGGATTGTATTGTTTGTTTTGAAGGCAAGCAGGCGAAGTTACCGTATCAATATCGCTGTTCGAAACCCAAAGGAGTACTGGACTTAATTCATGCGGATGTGTGAGGCCCGATGGAATGCCCGTCAATTGGAAAGTCTAAGTATTATGTTTTGTTTTTAGACGACTACATTAAGATGGCATTTGTTTATTTTTTAAAAGCAAGAGAAATGAAGTGTTCAATAAATTCAATTATTTTCAGTCCATGGTTGAGAAAAAAAAGCAGGATAATCAAAACTATTAGAACAGACAATCGAGGTGAGTTCTTCAGCCTTGCCTTTGAGAAGTATTTAGCGGAGAAGGGAATAGTCCACCAACAGACTAATGTTTACACACCACAGCAAAATGGCTTATGCGAACGTATGAACAGGTTTGTAGTAGAGACGGCTAGATGCTTGCTGTTTGATGCCAGCGTAGATAAAAAGTTTTGGGCTGAGGCTGTGAATGTTCGGTATACTTAAGATCAACATATCTGTAGTTTCTGGACTAAATGAAAAAACACCTTATGAGGTCTGGACAGGCAAGAAGCCAAACTTGAGTTATTTACCTGTATTCTTAAGTACTGTCGTGGCGCATGTCCCAAAAGAAAGACGGAAGAAGTGGGACAAGAAGGCGAATAGTAGGCTATGTAGCCTATGCTAAGAATGTGATACAGAGTATATGATCGTATTACTAATTCTGTGACCATGAGTAGAACATTACCAGTTGCATCGGACAACAGGCCGGATGTGTCAGATGACCAGAAGACCAGATCAGAAATATCTGATTCTGAAGAAGAAGATGACAATGACAGCCCTTTTGTACCAGATCTAGAAGATGCTTTGGTGAGTACTGATTATAATTTTTATGATACCGCCTCAGACTTAGAGACAACACCTGTGAACCCAGAAGTTGGAGAAACCGGAAAGAGAATTAGAAGAAAACCAGTGAGATATTCCATACACAATTTGAGTCTTGCAAGAAGGCAAAAAGGAAGTGATGGAGGGCACATGACACTTGCAAAAGCTTTTCATGGTCCTGAAAGTCAGTTCTAGTAGGTAGTTATGCAAGAAGAGTTGAATTCTTTTGAAGAAAACGAAGCCTGAGAGGAAGTGGATTATCGCAAAAACAAAACAGTGGTTCACTGCAAGCGGGTGTTTGAAAACATGAAAAAAAATCGTGCAAGATTAGTGGCGAAAGGTTTTTCTCAAAAAGCCGGTGAAGATTATCATTAGACTTCCAGTAGACATTAAAATTGAATTAAGGGGTAATATCCACCAAATGCTCAAAAAAAAAGACTTTTTTCATGATTTTTTTTAAAGGACATTTGAGATGTAAGGTATATAAATAATATATCATTGGATTAAGCAACTCTTGAAAAATAGAAAAAAAAATTTTATTGTTATTTTTTGTACAAAATGGCGGCTGTGCAGCGATTGCCGTGAACCGCTTTTTTAAAAAGTTCTTTCGCGGCGAGCAGTAGAAGTCGTACCCAACTCCACCTATAACAAAAAAAAATTTTTTTCATTATCTACATGAGTGTTGCTAGTGAAGTACACATGATTATATTATTAGAAATTTTTTTCGCAAAATGGCGACGGTTTGAAATAAATTTTTTTTTCGACAAAAAAAATCGACTTTAATTGTTTATAACTTTTTTTGTTGTAAATAAATCGCTAAAATCGTGTGTACTTCACTAGATAATCTAATGAAGAAACTACAGTTAAAGTTTAAAGTCAATCGGATGTAAACTTTTTCAGTTCCACTGCTCGCCGATTTCGAAACATAGTTTTGAGAAAAACGCGTTTAAAGTTTCAAAATGCTATAAATCAGAATCGGAATAATATAGTCCTTAATAATTTTTTTACCTTCAGTCAGCTATCCCTGCGCCGTAAAATAGTCGTTCCCGGGCCTTATTTTCCTCTTCTTCCTTTTTTTGTCTGATGTAAGGCTGCGCCTAGCACAGAAAACCTAGCCTACCCTAGCCTAGAAAACCGCACATCACTATTACATTTTTTACACACTAATAATTCAGAAAGAGCAGTAAATACAGCGAAAAAATTGATGAAACAGTAGCCGAAATTCCTATCAATATCGTGATCACGGTTTACATCAGAAGTTTTCAATGTTTTCGCCGAAGTACTAACGTACTCCGAATCGCCTTCGAACGCATGGCGGTTAGGCGGGTGTCGGTTACTAATTTTACTCCGGATTGTTCTGGTACTTCTTGTTTTACTGCCTTTGTGGCCACTGTACACCTTGTCACTCATAATTAAGTACTTTTGAATATAATTCACAGTTAAAAAGTATAGCAAAACTCAAACTAAGAACGTACACAACGAGAAATAGAACGCTAAAATAAGCGAAAAATGTGATTTTTGAGCATAAAAGTTGTTCGGTAAAAATTGATTTAAACGAATTTTGAGTTTAGATCAGTACTTGGGCGTTGTAGATTTTGATTTTAGGATATTTTTAGCATAATTTAAGCCAATAAAAAAAAATGGAGAAAAAAAAATTTGGTGGATATTACCCCTTAAGAATTATGTCACCTTGGCGTAATAACTGCTTTTTGCTATTTATGCTATTTATGGACTAAAACAGTTGTTCAGTATTTGGGTATTTACACATTACAGGCAATAAAACAATTATTTTAGCAAAAGACCCACAAATGTTTTGAATATGATGTATTTCCGAAAAAACCACCATAATATCCATTAACATATTGAAACCCTCATGTAACAATTTTATGTAAATTAGATCCTTTTTATGTAAATAATTTTATGTACATTTGTATTTAAAGTCTGAAATCTTTGTAAATCTTTTCTGTTAAATTTTGATACTCGCTGACAATAGACGATAGAAGAAAAACGTGGTGTTTTATTTTTCACCGAGACAATTCATTATTGTGTACGCCGTCTTTTAATCAATACGAGTCGCGTACGGAATTTCATTCACGTGAATGAACAACAGTATTACAGAGCATGGAATCATAAAGTTCATAGTTATTTGCAAAATTTAGGCTATAAAATATCAAAATAAGAACCATGTTTGCCCACTGAATTAAAGGAAACGTTAAAATTATAATTGGCTTGTTCGTAGATGATTTTTTTTTTGTTTTTTATAGCAGTAAATTAAACTTGGATTTGTTGATAGATGAGTTGAGCAGAAATTCAAGATCAAGAATCTAGACGAGTTGAAACAATGTTTGGGAATGAAAGTTATAATTGGTAAAAATGTAATATCTCTTGATCAAGAAGAATATATTGAAAATTTACTAGAAAAGTTTGATATGTCCCAAAGTAAACCTGTCCGTACTCCTATGTAGATGAATCTTAAATTGGCAAAAGCTAACAAAGTTTCCTATGAGTATACCTATCAGCAACTATCCTATACCTATCAGTAGCTTAATGTACTAAGCAGTCCCAACTAGACCTGACATTTCATAAAGTCTAAGTTTTCTCAGTCAATTTAATAATTCTTATAATGAAACCCACTGGAAGCATGCTAAGAGGGTGTTAAAATATTTGAAGTGTACTAAAAATTCTGGTCTTATTTTTAGAAAAGATAATTATTCTTTTGAGGGTTTCGTAGATTCAGACTAAGGTTCAGATATAACAGATATCAAATTATATTCAGGGGTTTGTTTCACTTGTCAAACTCAGTAATCTCATTTGAATACAGAAAACAAAGAAATGTAGCATTATCAAGTACCGAAGCAGAGTACATTTCAATGTCTAAAGCAAGTAAAGAAGCTATCTACTTAAAAAATTTATTGGCTGAAATTATAGGTCATTCACAACCTATTACGTTGCTTAATGATAGCCAAAGTGCTCAAAAACTGGTGTCCAATCCAGTCTTTCATCATACATCTAAGCACATAGATATAAGGTACCATTTTGTAAGGGAAGCTGTGAATAATAATATGATAAGTTTCTCTTACCTTGAAACAGCTGAAATGTCTGCAGATATTTTAACTAAGAGCTTAGGATTTTTGTTCTTCGCAGGATCAAAATATAAAAAAAAAATTCAATTTCACGATTCAATTTTATCATTAAGCTTTTATTCAAACTCTTATTTAGATAACACTCTAATTACATTTTAACTTGAGTTACAAGAAGAGAAAAACCGCACGGTATCTTTACCGTATGCCCGAACCGAAAGAGTTCCCCAATGCAGTCTCACATTGGGTTGACAGGGATTAGGACTTTTCCCGTACTCTGTAGTTGAAAATTACTGACTGCCACAAGTTTCTTCAACAGATTTAATTTATACCTTTTTTCTGCTGATTGCAGTAATAAGTTCTTGCTAATTACTGCATTAGAATATTTAGAAGGTGTCAAATCACCTGTGCAAAGATATAATTCTATGAGAAAATATGCGCGTGGCGGATATGCAATCTTAAGCGAAATTCTAATAAGGATAAAAATGCTCGTGGGAAATGCATTGAATGCAGTTGCATATAAATGTATGTGGAACAGATTTACGAAAGAATTTCGGACTAAGCATTTTAGCGTAGTTCGAATAAAGGGAATTTAATAGGGTGTACTGTAACACCCCCACCGTTGGATTGAGGCTCCGACGAAATGGTAAGTTTATGTTTAAGACGGTTCAGGTATACAATTACAATCAATATTATCATAATTACAATTATAAAATCTGTCCCCAAACTTACAATGTTATCTGTTTTAGTTTTAAGTAAAATAGTGTCGATAGTATTTTCATTTTCAATCTGTTTTACGTATAAATCTTCAATTTTAAAGTTGGGAATGGTATTGTTATCTTTAATAGAGTTTATAAATTGCAACAGTACAATTTTGTCATAAACTTTGAAGAAGTAAGTAGAATAGGTATTATTTTGGATTCTTATTTGACAATTCTCGTATTTCACTATAAAAGTTCCTTTTATTTTTACTATGTCTTTATTACAATTATGTTCTATTACTCTATAAAAATGTTTAAAATTATAATTCCAGGTGTGATTTCTTTGATTTCTTCTTGGTCAAATTTCTCTGTTTTGCAAGTAGTTTCTCCTGGTTCAAGGATACTCTTAATACATGCATCTTTTATTTCTTTTAAATTATTTCTTAAATCATTCTCAATGTTTACATCATTTACTTATTATTAATATCTGTTAGGATTGTATTGTATTATATTGACAAAGATCTATTCTGGAAGGTTGGAATTGGTTCTAGGGCAATTTTGGTCAAAGTTTCTTGAGAATATTTCGGAGTAGCCAAAATTATAGTAATAATTTTATCGTTCGACGAAACAGCCGTTTTTATGTTTAGATATTGATCGAAATCGTCTATTGAGTCAAGTTCTGTCTTCGTTAATATGTTCCGCGTGATCAGACCTAATTTACTTGATAATATTATCTGTTCGATGTCAGTTAAGTGGTTTCATAACAAGGATGTATCGTTGTCGATTTGATGTACTTGCTGAAGGAAACTAATTTCATCTCTAAGGGTCGCTATGCCGTTTTGGTTAAAATCTCGAAATTTATTTAGATAGTTAGTTATTAATGATTGTTGAGTATTTATGTGTAGGGTTATATTTTTTATTTGAGCCGAAAGAAAGTTATTAGTAGTTAAAGTTCTTTCAAATTGATTAACAAGTTGCTCTTCATTGCCGGAAATATTTCTCATAGAGGTTTCAATGTTTGTCCTGTCGTCATCGTCCATAGTTCCAGTGACGCATTTTAGTCCTTTGCCTAAAATGTTCATTAGTCCACGGCTATGCCTTGAGTGAGGAGTTAAATTATTTATTTTTGCTTCTACTAATTCGAGATTTTTATTAATAGTTTGTAAAATAGATTTTGATTCGGTTGTAGACACTGATAGCGTATTGATATTTTGTCGAATAAGTTCTAACGCTCGTTCATATTCTGAAGTGTTGATGATGTGTAGCACGTTGTTGTAGAAGTCAATGGGTCTTACGTCGCCTTAGTTGATTGGTATATATCCATTGTTAATGTTAAGGTCTTGGAAGTCTATTTTCTGTGCAGTTGTTATGGTCCAGATGGCCATTGTAAGTAGTAGTAACATTTTCCTGGAGGAATGATGAAGTATGAGATTTAATTACTAGAAGAGAAGGGTTGGGGTATCAAAGGAGAGTTTTTCTTCTTTTTCTTTTTAAGTTTTGATTTTATTGTTGGGTGGTCTAAATTTTGATAATTCTTCCTGGTTTTCACGTGAGTGCGAAAATATTTGTTTTGATTGTCTTTATCAACAATGTGGTCTTCATCTATTTTTTCAGAATTAATTTTCCTGATTTTTGAATGATTTTTACCTCCTCTGATTTCTTTAATAAAGTTCGGTCCTATATCAATTTCAATATCTGTTCGATTTTGGTTAAATTTGTTTATAGTTTTGAGTTTCATTTGTAACATGGTCTCGTTTATAGAAGTATATTCATCTTGGTGGATTTTGCCATTGATAAAGTCAATTGGTTTTCTCTATTGATTTGTTCTATTTGTAGAGGAATGTATGGTGTTGTTATAAAAGGAAATAATTTTGAGGATTTTTTCTTCTACTGTTCCCTGATTATTTACGGGATCATGTTTGAGGAGGCGAATGTGTTCGTTGATGGTGTTATGGAGTCTTTCCACATCTGCGTTGGATGTGTGATTACTGTTAGATGTGTAATGAATTTCCACATTTTCATTTGAGAGGTAGTCTCTTAAGGAGATTGCGTTGAATCCAAATTCATTATCGACTATAATTTTCTTCACCGTGCCAAACTGGCTGAAATAGTACGCAAGTCCTCTTTTAAAATCTGTCCATGTTCTTCCAAGGATTTTTATTGCACATGCGTGCTTAGAGGATTTGTCGATTATTGTAAGGAACAGAAACTTTTCTAGGGTGTAAAATACATCAACGTGAATTATTTCTTTAGGCTTTTGTGGGGTTTCAGTAATTTTTAATAAAGGTTTAGGAGGATTTCGAACATATTTTTCGCATTTGCAGATCTCGCAATTGTTAATAAAGGTTGTAACTCGGTCGTTTAATTTCGGGCAGTAATACTTTAATTTTATTTCTTTTGTGACTCTTCGATTCTTCGGTGGTTATTTTTCAGATGTTCTTGCTCGAGAATTTTAGTTAATTTTTCTTCGTCCGTACCATCGTCTAGAAGAACGTTACATCTTATGATTCTGAATTTACCAGTAGTGACGAAATTATTGTTAAATGCAGAATTAATGGTTTGAAAGAAGTCTTCACTTTCGATGAGTACAGTATTTAAACCTTTAGGATTAAAGTGGTTTTTCAGAAGTGTTATTGCATCCTGATTGTCTAGTTGTTTGGCGTTGATTGTAGTCCTGTTTTTGTTTAAAACTTTTTCTTTCTTTATTGATTTGTTGATAATGATCTGATTTCTTGATAATGATCTGATACTTAAACACATTGATACAAGAATTACTCATTGGAATATTGTTGTGATCTTCTACTAGATTTATATCAGGCTTGGGTATCCTGGATAACGTGTCGTCATTTACATTTTTCGCTCCTTTTTTGTATCTTATCGATTAGTCGAATTCAGAGAGCTTTAGTCTCCATCTGACAAGTTTAGAATTTGGTTCTTTAATCGAGAAAAGCCAGGTTAAAGTCTATGGTCCGTTTCTATAATGAATTTTCTTCCAAAAAGATAGGGCCGAAAGTATTTTGTAGCCCATACAATTGCTAATAGTTGCTTTTCGATGGTGCTATAGTTGATCTCATGTTCATTCAAGGTATGGCTAGCGTAGCTAAGTGGTCGTCATTCTTGTGACAGGACGGCACCAAGAGCATAGTTACTTGCATCCGTTGTTAACACAAATGTTTTCTTGAAGTCAGGATAAGCCAAAATTGGTTCGTTAGTAAGAAGAATCTTTATGGTTTCAAAGGCATGAATATATTCGTGATCGTGAATATTCAGTTTAGCGTCTTTCTTTAAATTTTTGGTCAAAGGTTTTATTATTTTTGAATAATCTTTCATAAATTTCCTTTAATACCCAGCAAGACCAAGAAATTGCCTTATTTGTTTTTGGGTCTTAGGAATTGGGAATTTTTGGACGCACTCCACTTTTAGTGGATTAGTTTTAATACCATCTTGTGTAACTAAATGTCCAAGGAAAGCAGTTTCTCTCTTGAAAAACTCAGATTTATCTAACTGGACTTTTAAATTGGTTTCTCTGAATCTTTTAAAAATCTTTTTCAAGGATTATATATGTTCCTGCAAAGAAGTGGAAAAACTTATTACGTCATCTAAGTATACCAAACATATTTTGTTTATGTAGTCTGAGAGTGCGTTATTCATCATTCTCTGAAAAGTTGCAGGAGCTGTCTTAAGAACAAATGGCTTCCGCAAGAATTCGTAATGCCCTCCTTCTACACTGAAGGCTGTTTTGTGGATATCGTTTTCCATTATTTCTATCTGATAGAAACCCTTCGCTAAATCTAGCGTTGTGAAATATTTGCATCTACCAAGTTTTTCAAATATTTCATTGATGTTTGGAATTGGATATTTATCATCGATCGTAACTTCGTTTAGTTTACGATAATCGATGACAAGTCTCCATTTCGATTTTCCACTCGCGTCCATTTTCTTTGGCACTATCCGCACTGGTGCCGAATAAGGAGATTTGCTAGGCCTTATTATATTTTTTTGTAACATTTCCTCGATTTGTCGACGCACTTCATCCTTATGAACGTACGGATATCTGTAGGTTTTGCGACAATAGGGATATTAATTGTGGTTCGTACTTCGTGCTTGATAGCATTGGTAAACGTTAAGTCAGACTCTTCATTATAAAATATATCTGAAAAATGATTTATAATTGGCATCAGTTTTTGTCTTTCTTCCTCATTAAGATGGTCTTTTCTTATTTGGCTAGAAATGTGAAAACGTTCTCTTGATTCGCTTTCAATTATATTAAAATTTACAGTGGTAACGGGAATGGTTTCTTGGGTTGCGAACTTAACCCTCACGGGGTGGTCATCTAGTATCTTTACTAGGGCTAGCATTTTTGAGTCTTCTACATTGTAAATACCTTCTTCCAGTTTCACCATCTCATCTTTGGAGGTCTTTCCGGGGAAGTGTACTAGGCCATTTTCTTGGTTTATGGGCACGGGTACTTCATAGTATCCAGCCTTATTGAAGAGACAGTATTGTTTTTCCTCTTCAAGTTGAAAGAGGATTGGCATAATCTTTTCATCGGCATGTAAAATTTCTTTCATATAGTCGATAATTATGTCTAGTTGTTGCAATATGTTGTTTCCTAGAATGCCATCATATAAATTGTGAAACTTACATACAAAAAATTCGATTTGTTGGGATGTATCTCCTAATTCTTCAAAGAGGAGGATTCTTACTTTTTCGTGAATATCAATTGTATGTTGCAGGGTTTTGAGATTAGTGTTTGGGATTTCAATTCGCCCTTTCGGGTGACAAAGACCAGGATTGATAATTGAATGGGTGGCTCCTGTGTCAATAACAAATTTCAAGGGCTTAATTTTTGTTTTCATTATATATGGTAATCTCCGTCCGAAGCCTGTGCTAGAAAATTTTCTGGCACTTCAGTCTTATTGATATCCATCGGTTCTGGTTTCGGTTGTCGCTCGAAATATCGGGATTGTCCAAAGTCGTTGGGATTATAAAAACTCTGGGCTTCGTTTGTCTATAATAAGGATCGTGAGGTCGATTCCGTCGTTTATTCTGTTGGTTGTTGCTTATTATTATTATATGTTGATGATTATTATTATTAAATCTATTATTATTATTAATAGAAGCTCTGTTATTATTGTAATTATTATTGCTGTTGCTAAGCCTATTATTGTTGTTGCTTTTGTTGTTACTAAATCTACTGCTGTTATTATTGTCGCTACTATTGTTGTTACTATTATTGTTTGTACAGTGCTGCATACCGCACTGTCTCTGAAACTGCAGTGCTGGTAATCTCGAGGGTGGTTCCTATTAAGTTACTTGCAGACAAACGGAAACGTGTATACTCACGTAGGGGGGAGTCGGCGAGAGAAACCGTCAGCTGAGAGGAACGGAGAGGAACCCTAACCTTGTGGCAGCAAACATGGGAAAACGAAACGCGAGGCAGGTTGACCGCACGGCTGATAAGTGACTTGGTTGAGACTTGACGCCGTGGTTCTGGATTATTATCTGACGCAACTACTCAGTCGTCACGGGTATTTTCAGTCTTACCTGTATAAGATGGGAAAGACACCATCCCCAACTTGCGTGTTCTGCCCGGGGATGACGGATCACGCCTGCCATACGTTCTTTACGTGTAATAGATTCACAAGACTCCGTTCGCATCTCTCAGAGAAAATTGGCGTACTTTCCCCAGAAAATGTAACGGGAAAAATGATGCAATCAAAGGACAATTGGAACTGTGTGTCCCATTACGAACGGACAGTACTTATTATAAGGAAGGGCATGATGGATCGCTTGGCGAGGGAGGGGAGATCTCTGTAACGCAATATTATAGTAACTAATCGCAATTCCTTCCTATCCATCCGTGGAGAAAGAGAGATTTCCCTTAGCCTGAAGGCACCGCTAAGCGATGATTAATGAGGCCTAGTCCGAAGTAATGTGACAAACAGTTCCAGGGGTTCTCGGTGTGGCAGGGGAGGTGTTTAGTCGCTGTAGCGGGGGAGTCCGACACTCAGGGCGTAAATAGCCTTCACCTCCCAAACAAACAAAAAACTATTATTGTTTGACCTATTGCTAAATTATTACTATTATTATTATTATAGTTATTACTTTGATTATTTTTCGTGTGGTAGATTTGACCATTTGAGCCATAATATGCATATCCTGCAGTAAACAGTATATCCATGGCCGATTCAAGGGATTCAGGATTCCTACAAAATAAAATGGTTTTCATGGGTTCTGGGAGTTTGTTTTTGAACAGATTGCGAGCAGTCCGCATATTATTGCGGGCACATTCATTGGTGGCATTTCCAGTACCTAGTACTATTAAAGTTTTATTGTTCAGCCTCCTTAGTTTACTTTTAATCTTACATATAAAATTCTCGTGTCACAATGTTAGTTACCACACTCCACCGAAACAGCTTGACCGATTTTTATCAAATTTTATATGCATATTTAGTAGGTCTGAGAATCAGCTACTACATATTTTTCATACCCTTAAGTGATAAGGGTTGTCCACCCCTAACATTTTATTTTTATTTTTTGAACGAAATTTTAATTTTTAATTTTTTTATAATGTGCCATTAAAAAATACATACAACCCTAAATTTTCACCCTTCTATCACCAACTCTTATTTTTTAATAGTCATTTTAGTAATTTAATCAATATTCATCCCGCTCGATAACTGATCAATTATCACTTGGTAAGTTATCCCCGCCAGTTGAGCCTAACATTTAATTGAAACTTATTACATGGTAACATTAGTATCAAGACAGTTTATTCCTGCTATAATTAGTGTTACCAGTGCTAGATTTTTTAAAATTTCCGCGCTTTTTCTGGATCAACACTCATTTGCCAGACTATACCAGTGTCACTTCCAAGTAAACAGCACGAAGTAGGGATGAGACCGAAGCCGGTCTCCTGTTTCTCTCACACAATAAGCCTTCTCTCACTCCCTCCACAGTTTTCGGCCATTATTATTGTTCATGTATCAAGCATAGTTGGAACGTTTACAATAATCATTTTACTACCTCAGTGTAACTCTCATATTAACTATATTCTCAATTAAATTTATTATTAATTTGCTGGACTATAATTATTTATTCCTATTTTATCAATAATTATTAATGTTGAGTGTAGTTCACACGATTCGTTAATTAAGTGATTAACATAACCTCAAAAGTACTCAACACGTGTTACGAGCTCCCGCCAACAACGGCTATTGTGTTGTAAGTATAAATTATTCTTATAAATTTATTATAAAATCCATATTTTTTTTTTTATTTTTATTTATCCATATTTTTTTTATTTTATTTATATCGAAAATGTTGTTGGAAATGGTCAAAACAAAATTCGGTGAAAGTTTTTATTACAATTGGGAAATTTTTTTTTGTGTTCACTTATAAAAGCTCTAACTTCCACAGATTTTTTTTTTTCACCATTTCTAAATATATTTTCGATATAATTGAGAAAAATAAAATTTTTCGCTTTCGTAAAACAGTCTAATATTTACATGCATATGTAAATGTATGTGTGTACAATCAAAGATTAAATACATTATTACTATAATGTTTTTTATCATTAAGTAATTTAATTAATTCTATTTATGTTTGTTTTGTACAGTGAACAATGCCAACAAAACGCAAAGGGGCTAACTTGAGCCGCGATACAAGTAGATCTAGAAGCATGCGAAATAGAAGAGCCCAAAGAACCGAAGAACAAATCCAGCAACAAAATACTGATGCGCGTGTGAGCATTTCGCAATTGCGTCAAGAACAATCAGAAAATACACGAGCTGAACGCAATGAAGTAATAAGATTGGAACAACGACAATCACGCCGTTTCACAGTCAATAGACGCAGAATAAATGACCAACAACGCCAACAGGTACATCGAGTATTTAAATCTGATTCATTCCTGCGTCTAGCATTCCAGTATGAGCCCGATATTGAATATTATGCTCATTCAAAAGTAGTAATTGGTGCTATGGACAAGAAATGCCCGCATTGTCATGCTCTCAAATTCAAAAATGAGCCAGCCGGGATGTGTTGTGCGTCAGGAAAGGTGCAACTACCTGAAATTGAAACACCACCTGAACCACTGAACGGTTTACTTATCGGCACGGACCCAGATTCAAACGTGTTCCTGAAGTCAATTCGAACATTCAATTCATTAAAAAAATTCTTGTTAGATTCCATTTTTAGGTTGATATTTTTATTTTGCAACAGACAGCTGTTTCGAGGCCGATATGGTCCCTTCTTCAGTGTTATGTCTATTAGACATAACACTGAAGAAGGGACCATATCGGCCTCGAAACAGCTGTCTGTTGCAAAATAAAAATATCAACCTAAAAATGGAATCTAACAAGAATTTTTTTAATTTTTTAGAAGGTTGCAAACATCCGAACCAACAATTGGAAATTCAATTCATGTTTTCAAATGACATCGTTCGGAGCAACAGAAATAGTTCGAAATACTAATGCAAATGGTCAACAATACAATTCTTCATTCAAAATCAGTTGATTTGCATTGGCATCTGCCAATGCCAAACGAACCACATAAATTTTTACAGATCTACTTGTTGCGACCACTGCTGCTTCGCTATTTTTCTACGTGGCAAGGTACGCAAATTGACGTCATTCCTTGTTCATTTATCCCATCTTCACCTTTTCCTCTCACATGTCATGTTCCTTTTCACCTTGTTCCTCACAATATTCATCCCAGTATCCACTCCAAATAGTTGCTACACAATCCAATATATTTGAATTTCATATAATTCAAATATGCTGGATTCTACCAACAACAATCCCTGCCTTTAATTACCCGACGTCAACATCGCGAGTGGTGACGGAGATGACTGATCTTTGTTATAAAATAACATTCATCAGGTGACTCTGGGCATAGTGGATCCAATTCAGGTTGTGGAACCCCGATTTCTGAGTTCGAATCCATCGTGGGTAGTAATCTTTTAACCTTTTGTCAGTTCCTCTTTTTCAGGGCAATTAATATCTTAATCCAATTGCCCTGGGGAAGTTGACCCTGACCGAAGGGTGAAAGGTTAACATCCGCGAGCCGGTGAGAGACAGTTGTCGACAGCGGGATGATGTACCGGGGACGACAGCGGGTTGGCGGTGATGGGGATTCGCTGGATGGTGCTGATTGAGTGTGGTCGATAGGCGGGAGTTGTCAAAAATTCGGTCCGACGGAAGGTGTCGTGAACGTTGTTTTTTCCGGACGAAATTTGAGAAAAATCGTTTGTTTTTTTTTATGAAGAGTTAGTTTTGCGACCAGGACGATAAAATTTACCGGAAATCTGAGCACAGATTCGATTATTCAAATTTGGATTGTGTGATAAGGAAATTCGGAGTTGAGGAGTTTGGTGGAAGCGTTGAGATTGAGTGGTTGATTGGACGGAGATGGAGAAAATTTTTGAAAACCAAATGTGTCGTGAGCGTTTTGTTTTGGACGAAATTTGAAAAAATAGGTCAGTTTTGAATTAAGAAATACTTTTGCGAACAGGACGGGATCAAAATTACCGGAAATCTTATCACGGATTGAATTATTCGAAATGGATTATGTGATAAGGAGATTATGATTCGACGTTGGTCCAAAGAAGAAGTGAGACGACAAACAATGTACTGGAACACAGTTTAGCGGAGAGTTGAAGTTTTTGTTCGGAATAGATAATTTTAGAAAAGTTTAAAATTGGTCATCAAATTTTATGTGACAGTGGAATAATACTGTGGATTTGGCCCCGTGTAATTAGATATCACCGGGTTGCGAAATAAAAAAGAAAAGTAAATATTGGGGGGCTAGGTTGCGAGTATAAGCTTGCCGGAAAATCGGAAGTAGGGTGAGACTCGGCCTATTTGCAGGCGAAGTGCTCTAGCCAGTCATTAGTGGAAGAGACTCGCGATAGTTTGCGTGCCGTGCACGAGTTATTCCGTTTGCACAGTGGCAGCGTTTTATGGATTGGTTGAAATTTTCGACTTTCTCATTTTCCTGTACGAATTCACTGCGCTCGGAGGGGACCGAGATTTTATATGACTTTTGACGGAATCAGCGGAACGCCCGTACTCCACCGGAAAGAAGGAAGTTAGCTAACCAGTTATTTGCAACAAAACAAAGCACCGTATTGTAGAATAAAATTAATTGTGGAAAAAAAGTAAACTTTCGAAAAATTAAAATCACTGATGGACGTTTAAGAAAAAAAAAGGAGTGTAAGTTTAGTATATGGGTATGTAAACCGTACCCGATCGGGTTTGGTGGTGGTTTTTTTTTGGTATAGGATTTTTAAAAATTTTCTTTATTTTGTTCCTTCTTCTTTTTTTTTATAGATTTAAATTTAAAAATTCTATTTAAGTTTCCTTTTTTTTCATTATATTTTTTTCTTTCTTCTTTTTTTGTTTTGGTTTGTCAATATTATAGAATCCCGTAAAAAAAAAATAAAAATGAAGTAAAATAAAAATTTTTCATTTCTCCAAGCCATCTCTCCTTCGTCCTTATCCCTTATTCCCCTCCAATTTGTAATGTTGTGTTTTTGAATTAGGTGGCCCAGCACGGGCAGTGATCTTCCCCGAACGACCCCGACCAGCTGAGCCTAGCCGGCCTCAGTATGCCACCTGGGGGAACATGAGATCACTGCCATATAAATGTCTACGACCGCGGCAGCGTGATCGCAACATACTTTATGGGCGGCGAGGATTCCGGAAGTGCACTTGCCAATCGCGTGAATGCACGTTGTAACTACAATAACCTTGATTCATTTTTTGCCAGACGCATCGTCGCCGAGCTGGACGCTCTATTGAATGAACACAATGAATTGTTGAAAATATTCAAATCACACATGCACAAATTACAATGCGATAATCACGCTATTGTCATTAATCCTGATAAAACACCAGCTGGAGAGCACATTCGTAGATTCAATGCACCTGTTGTTGACGACGTTGCTGGAATCATGGTTGGCGATCGTACAGGTGCAAGAGAAATTGTGATTCGTAGAAGAAATAATAATCTTCAGTTCATTGCTGATACACACCGTTCATATGACGCTCTCCAATATCCGCTAATGTTCTGGAAGGGACAAGACGGATATTTCATAAATATTAAACAACGAGATCCCGTATCAGGTACTTCACTCATTATGAACTTGATCATTACTCATTTAACAAAACAAATAAATTATTAAACGCAATTAATTTAAATTAATATTTATGAATACATTATTACAGGAGCCGAAACAAACAAGAACGTTAGGTCAAAGGATTATTATGCGTATCGATTGATGATTAGACGCGGCCTGGACAACGTCATTCTACGATGTCGTGAGCTTTGTCAACAATTCATGGTCGACATGTACGCGAAGATAGAGGGCGAACGACTACGATACTTACGATATAATCAACTCAAGCTGCGTGCGGAAGAGTACATTCATTTGCGAGACGCTATTGTCAACAACGCCGACGCCGCCGAAATTGGTAACACTGTCATTCTACCATCATCGTACGTAGGCAGTCCACGTCATATGCAAGCATATATACAGGATGCTCTGACTTTCGTGCGCGAATATGGACGACCGTGTTTATTTATCACGTTCACATGTAATCCAAAATGGCCAGAGATTACATCTTTGCTATTGCCTCGCCAAAATGCAATACATCGTCATGACATTACAGCACGTGTGTTCAGACAAAAGTTGAAGTCTTTAATGAGTTTCATTACTAAATTACATGTATTCGGTCCCACACGTTGCTGGCTGTATTCGGTTGAGTGGCAAAAGCGAGGATTACCTCATGCACACATTTTGGTTTGGTTAATCGACAAAATCCGTCCTGAAGAAATCGATAATATAATTTCTGCGGAAATTCCAGATCCGTCTACTGACCAATTGCTGTTTGATATTATTACAGCAAACATGATTCATGGTCCATGCGGTACTCTTAATCGTTCATCGCCTTGCATGGTACATGGAAAATGTACCAAAAATTTCCCTAAAGATTTAACTGACGATACGATCACAAATGTCGACGGATATCCAATATATCGTCGAAGAAATCCCGATAATGGCGGACGATCATTTATTAAAAACATCAGCAACACAGACATTGACATTGATAATCGTTGGGTAGTGCCATATTCGCCTCTGCTGAGCAAGACGTAGAATGCTCATATTAATGTTGAGTTCTGCAGTTCTGTGAAGAACATCAAATACATTTGCAAGTATATCCATAAAGGCAGTGAGATGGCTGTGTTTATAGTGGAAAATACCAATGTGGATGCTCCTCCTCCAGTGAATAAAAACGATGAAATAACGCTCTACCAAATTGGTCGGTACATCAGCTCCAATGAAGCTGCTTGGCGTATCTTTGGTTTTCCTATTCATGAACGGGATCCAGCAGTTGTGCTGGCCGTTCCAGCCGTTCATCTTGAAAATGGTCAGCGTGTATTTTTCACGAACGAGACAGCGATTGATCGTGCTACAAATCCACCAAAAACTACACTCACTGAATTTTGGGAATTGTGTAATCGTGCGAATGATTTTGGTGCCTTTGCACGAACATTACTCTATTCACAAGTACCACGCTATTTCACATGGGCTCAAACAAAAAAATGGATGCCCCGCAAGCAAGGCTCACCAGTTGATGCATGTCTCAATTTATTCAAATCAAACACCTTGGGGCGAGTATTTACAGTCAATCCAAGGCAGACTGAGTGCTTTTATCTTCGACTATTGTTGGTTAATGTTACTAGCCCATTCTCATTTCTAGATATACGTAAAGTGAATGGGCAACAATATCCAACGTATAAAGATGCATGCGTTGCACTCGGCTTGCTGGAAGACGACAACCAGTGGGAATGTATGCTTGCTGAAGCAGCATTGAACTGTACAGCAATACAAATTCGTCTACTATTCGCTATAGTGTTGACTACCTGTTTCCCAGCCCGAGCAGAGATATTGTGGGATAATCACAAAGATTCAATGACTGATGATATATTGCATCAACATCGTACACGGTGCAACGATCTAACGATAACATTCAGCGACGCTATGTACAATGAAGCATTGATTGCTATTGAGGATCTTTGCATTATCAGTCATTTCGGTATGAATTCGCCAAATCGAACTGCATCTGATTTAATGAACACTGAAATGAATCGTGAACTGCAGTACAACACTGTAAAAATGGCGGCGATTGTTACTCGCAATGTCCCACTAATGAATGAGGAACAAAGAACCATTTACAACCGCATTATGCTCGCAGTTTCAGCAGGACAAGGTGGATTCTTCTTTTTCGATGCACCAGGTGGAACTGGCAAAACATTCCTTATTTCGATAATTCTCGCCGAAATACGATCAAATAATGACATCGCATTGGCCGTTGCATCATCGGGCATTGCGGCAACTTTATTGGATGGAGGCAGAACAGCTCATTCAGTATTTAAGCTACCACTAAATATTCAAAATAACCCTGACGCAGTGTGCAACATAAAAAAACAATCATCCATGGCCACAGTGCTGAAACAGTGTAAAATTATCATCTGGGATGAATGTACTATGGCACACAAACATTCGCTTGAGGCGCTGAACAGAACATTGAAAGATATTAAAAACAACGACAAACTATTTGGCGGCACTCTGTTAGTCCTTTCAGGTGATTTCAGACAAACACTTCCCGTCATTCCACGTTCAACATACGCTGATGAGATCAATGCTTGCTTAAAATCATCGCCATTGTGGCGTAATGTTGAAAAAGTACAGCTGAAAGTAAATATGCGCGTTCAAATCCTTCAAGATCCATCCGCTGAAACATTCTCAAAACAACTCTTAGATATCGGTGATGGAAAAGTTACTATAGATGAAACTGGATGCGTAAAATTACCGACCGATTTCTGCACAATCATTGATTCGCAAAATGCTCTCATTGAACAAATATTTCCCGATGTACACACACAGTACATAAATCATGAAGGGCTTGCAGAAAGAGCAATTTTAGCGGCAATAAATGTGGACGTAGACGATTTAAATCTGAAGATACAACAGTTGTTGCCAGGGAACTTGGTATCATACAAATCTATTGACACAGTTTGCGATGCCAGCGAAGTTGTAAATTTTCCAACAGAGTTTTTGCCAGGCATGCCACCGCATAATTTACAATTGAAGGTTGGATCTCCGATTATTTTGCTTCGTAATTTGAACCCGCCACTGCTGTGCAACAGTACGCGATTAGTCATTCAAAAATTAATGAAAAACGTTATCGAAGCCACCATTTTAAATGGCAAGTTCCGAGGTGAAAATATATTAATACCACGAATCCCTATTATACCTGCAGATGTGCCAATTCAATTTAAACGTATTCAGTTTCCGATTAGATTAGCATTTGCAATGACTATCAATAAGTCCCAAGGCCAAACGATGTCTGTTTGTGGCTTAGATTTGAGCACACCATGTTTTTCACACGGACAATTATAGGTGGCATGCTCTCGAGTGGGTAAACCATCCAGTTTGTTTGTATAAGCTAAAGATGGGCTAACAAAAAATATTGTTCACGCTATAGCATTAAGAGATTGATATTTTTTGTTAGTGTTACTGTCGTAATTAATTATTAATTATATATGTAATTTTAAGGAATAAATTATAATAAACAGAATAAAAAATGTTTGGTGTTTTGTGATTTTTATATTCGCTCATCGCTCACAGCGCTCCATGCCTCTTTCACTCATATACCACATCCTACCACACTTACAATAAGTTAGTTTTTTTTTTCTACACTAGAAATTCCCTAGAAATAATTCATATGGCAAAACAACGTTTGCCGGGTCAACTAGTTTCATTGTAAAATTCAATGGTGTTAGTTTTAAATGTCACGCCGCGTAAATTGTCGTGTAGTTCGTCCACGTTTAATCGGTCACCAAAGTTGTTCTGAAGGATCAGTTTTATGTCTTGCCAAAGGGTAGCATGGCAGTTAATGTCTATTGTCTCCTTGGCTCTACCCTTTAATTTACTTTTAATAACATAGCTGAAAAGGAGTTGTGACGCTTCATTATAAGCTTGTAATATGGATATAACCCTATCTACAAGGTTTATGAAATTTTGCAGGTTTTCGCATCTGCCGTCGAATTCAGGGAGATTATTCAAATATTTTAAGGGATCAATCAATTCGAAGTTTTTCGCAATTCCACACCAACCTTACAAAGGATTACCACAATTTTAGTATTGTTTTGCAATTGATTTTGGGGCAGATATTATTTCCGTGCGAGTCAATGTACAAGTATAAATTTGCAAATACTCAAACATACACATGCATTTATTCGCGTTTATGCCTTTAAATGTAGCGATAATTTGAGAGAAAAAGGTAAAATGAAATTCTTAGGAAAGAAAATTTCTAATCAGGTGAATATGTATAAATTTAAGTATGTTTGGATATTTAAACGTGTACATGCATATTTATATATGATAGTTCATAAAAATACTTATAATATATGAAAATTAAATGATTAAGTAATAAATGGTTGTCTACTTGCTTTGCTGTTTACTGATGATCAGAAAATTTTCTCGTTCGTTAGATAGGTGATGTTTTTCACTGTTTGTTGTACTTGTGCACTTTTACTGTTATGTTTTTTTTGTTGTTATAATTTTGTTATATATTTTTTCCACTTTCTTCTCTTTAAATATATATATATATATATATATATATATATATATATACATATATATATATAAATATATATATATATACGTTTTACACTGTTTGTTGCACTTATACACTTTTGCATTTAAATGTGAGTTATATAGAAAAAAATTTCCACATTTTGGTAAATTTTTTTCCACTGTTAGTTGCTAATTATTATTATTGTTAATTATATCCTTTCACTTCCTTATCATTGATAAGCAATAACACTAAATAGTTCACTTTGAATCGAACTAAATTTTTTTTTTTTTTCAAATGCACTCTTTGCACTTATTTTCTCCTGTTCCTAGGATTCGAATCGGCGAATAACACTTTCCTCCTCTTGGGGAATAGTTCCGTTAACGCGTGGACACGACGTGGTACGCTTTTTAAGATTTTTAATAGAATCAAGTGAACTTTCACTCAGCGCATCTTACCGACTGCGCCATTTTTGTTCTTCGCAGGATCAAAATATAAAAAAATACACGATTCAATTTTATCATTAAACTTTTATTCAAACTCTAATTTAGATAACACTCTAATTACATTTTAACCAAGCACACAATTGGAGAGTTCTAGAGGACTATTCGGCCAGTGATCATCAGTACATAGCATTCGAGATCCGCGACAACGTTCCTAAACTCCCAGACACTCAGCGCTTCGCCTTCGTGTGGAATATTGAGAGGATGGACGTGGAGAAGTTTGTCGACACGCTCATGACATGCTTACCACCGCTAGGCTCATCGCCAGGGAGCAGAGAACTGACTGCTGAAGACATGGTGAACTCCACAATGAGTACCATCATCTCCGCTTGTAAGTCATCTATGCCCCGCCGGAGACCTAGACACGGAAAGCCTCCGGTGTACTGGTGGTCCACTGAAATAGCTGAGCAACGAAGGGAGTTCCACAAATGCTTTCGCAAACTGATTAACAGGAGTAAGGCCCGTTGCTGGCAGAACCTCGTCGAAGACGTGAACAGGGACCCGTGGGGCTTGGGCTATAAACTAGTTATGCCGAAGCTCGGCGCTCTACGGGCCCCCTGCGTACTTGAAGCGGAAATGATGGACGAGAGAGTACAGGCTCTTTTTCCCCAACATCCCGTTCGCGTTGATGCCGCCAACAGGGAAACAACATCAGACTGCCTACTCTCCACGAGAAACGAACTGGAACTAGCAGTTCTCTCCATGAAGGCGAAGAAGGCTCCGGGCCCAGACGGTATTCCAGCCGAGGTACTGCAACTGGCCTATCACTCTTGTCCTGGCTTGCTGCTCAGTACGTTTAATGCCTGCTTGCGAGAAGGCATTTTCCCTGAGCGTTGGAAGACGACAAGGCTCGTGCTGATCAGCAAGGTGAAGGGAAATCCCGAGTCTCCGTCAGCATACCGACCGTTATGCATGCTAGACACGGCCGGGAAAGTGCTCGAGAAACTGATAAAGAGAAGACTCGCTAACATTATCCACGCCACTGGGGATCTTTCTCCAAGGCAGTATGGTTTCAGAACGGGACGTTCCACTATAGATGCAGTCGCGGAAGTTGTAAGTGCGGTCCAACAGGCGGAGGCACGCAGTTGATCCAACCGTCGGGTAGTCCTTCTAGTGACGCTGGACATAAAGAATGCTTTCAACTCCGCTAGATGGACGGATATTCTGGAAGCCCTGGAAAACTCTTTCCAACTTCCAGAATATCTGATGCGGATAGTCCGAAACTACCTGAAGGATCGCAGCCTGATCTACAACACGGTGCAAGGTTGTCGGAGTATGCTAGTCACATCAGGTGTGGCTCAAGGCTCCATCCTCGGTCCGGACTTGTGGAACGTCTCCTATGACGGACTGCTCAGACTTGAACTGCCGGAAGAGTCGCGACTGATCGGCTATGCAGATACGTTGCGGCACTAGTGGCTGGGTGCACGGTCGATCAAGCGCAATTAAGGTTGACTGTACTAATGCGCCGGGTAGGGAGCTGGATGACCACTCACGGGCTTAACCTTGCGTTAGAAAAAACCGAAGTGGTCATCCTGACCAAGAAGAGGATCCCTAGAGTAAGAATGGTCCGAGTCGGGGACGCATTAGTAGAGTCGAAACTATCAGTCAAGTATCTGGGCTTGCTGATAGACTCTAAACTGAGTTTCTCGGAGCAAATTAAGGCAACGACAAACAAGGCCGCAGCAGGGGTCTCGGCAATTAGTCGACTAATGGCCAATCATGGGGGGCCAAGTTCAACAAAAAGGCGTCTGCTAATGAGTGTAGTGCAATCTACACTTCTTTATGGAGCAGAGATATGGAGTGAAGCTCTCAACAAGGAACTGCACCGAAAACGGCTGGCACAGGTGCAGAGACGAGGAGCACTGCGGATTGCATCAGCATACCGTACAGTCTCTGAGTCAGGGGTGTTGGTAATTGCAGGGGTGATACCAATCGCTCGCTTTGCTAGAGAGCGCAATAGAGTCTACCTCCGAAGGCACGAAGGTTATAAAGAAAAAGTTGCTCGCGATGAAAGACGATGCACTCTCGACGAATGGCAACAATCATGGGAACGTGAGCTAAAAGGAAGATGGACCGCTCGGCTCATCAAAGACATGGGATCGTGGCTCAGTCGTATGCATGGTGAGACTGATTTCTACCTGACCCAGCTACTGAGTGGACACGGTTGTTTTCAGTCTTATCTGCACAAGATAGGTAAGTCACGGTCTCCAGAGTGTTTATTCTGCATTGGTGTGAAGGATGACGCCTGTCATACTTTCTTTTCATGCAGAAGATGGGACAAAGAGCGCGGTGATCTTGCCGAAAAAGTGGGAGAGCCCCACCCAGATAGCCTTATCGTAGAGATGCTGAAATCATTTGAAAGATGGAATCACGTGGCACATTACGATCGGATAATCTTAATAACGAAAAAAGGCATACTTGATCGGCTGGAGGGTTTCCTTCTCTAGCAATCCTCCTCCTCTTTTCCATCCAACTGGAGCAGGAATCCCTGTAACCCGAAGGCGCCAAAAGACGTAAAATTGGGAGGCCTAGCCCGAAGTAATGTGTCAAACGGTTGCAGGCTAGGCGCTCCGGTTGACAGGGGAGGTGTTTAGTCGGTAGTCCAGTAGGTCCACTGGGAGTCCGACACTCAGGGCGTAAATAGCCTTCACCTCCCTACCCAAAAAACAAAAAAAATTACATTTTAACTCATGTTTCAAGAAGAGAAAAACCGCACGGGACCTTTACCGTATGCCCGAACCGAAAGAGTACAACAATGCAGTCTCACATTGGGTTGACAGTGATTAGGACTTTTCCCGTACTCTGTAGTTGAAAATTACTGACTGCCACAAGTTTCTTCAACAGATTTAATTTATACCTTTTTTCTGCTGATTGCAGTAATAAGTTCTTGCTAATTACTGCATTAGAATATTTAGAAGGTGTCAAATCACCTGTGCAAAGATATAATTCTATGAGAAAATATGCGCGTGGCGGATATGCAATCTTAAGCGAAATTCTAATAAGGATAAAAATGCTCGTGGGAAATGCATTGAATGCAGTTGCATATAAATGTATGTGGAACAGATTTACGAAAGAATTTCGGACTAAGCATTTTAGCGTAGTTCGAATAAAGGGAATTTAATAGGGTGTACTGTAACAGTAGGCTCAATCAAACATTATTGCTCTATGAAAAGGTTTAGCCTGTTTTATAACAGTTGGATTCAAATTTTTGTTTTTGTTATTTTTTTATGGGGAGGTGTTGAAATGTTTAACAAAATAATGGGGAGGTGTTAAAATGTGTAACAAAATAGTAATGTTATCGCCATCTCTTAGCATTACACTAGAAACCTAGTCTAAGTGAAATTGGTTGTGTTGCTGGTTCATCAAAGTTGTATAATAAATGAATCTGATGAGTCTGATCGCAACCACCAGTCGAGTTTTATAATTGAAATATGTATCATCTCCCATGAAATCTATCTACAGTGTTTGTTTTGACTTGGAACGGTGCACACGTGGGTGAGAGTGATTAATCAATTTTTGAGTACAAAACTAAAATTTGTAAATTTCATTCAATAGTAAATTTATCCAAAACCGTTTTTATTTGCTATGTTACGTTGATATTCGTACTAAGCAGATATAAGTGTTGAATCGTGAATGTGATTGTTTTTCTACACTGTGCTTGTTTTTGTAAAAGTTATGGTAGAATGTATCTGAGATGGGAGATCGGGGTCGATTGTAACAATTTATTTGGGGTCAAATGAAATATTACAACCGACCCCAAGGTCGACATTTTAGGCAAAAACTGGTGAGTTTTCTTTTTTTAGATGCCGAGAAAGCGTAAAGAAAAACAACTAGGGGTCAACATGATATTTCGCAGTACCCAACGCCTTTGGGGACGTCATGAACGCATTAGCTTTGCGCGTTGCAGCTGTAAACCGTAATGTTAATTATGTATCATTGATGCGGTACAAAAGAAAATATGAAGCAAGTAATCTAAAAGTAGGAGTAATTTCATCTTCTATGAGTTATAGTGCGCCCAACGAAGTATTTTCACACGAGCATGAAAAAATACCGTCCAATAACATAATTAGTTGCGCCGACATATATTTTCAGCTTTCCCCAAGAGGGGTAAAAAGTTAGTCTACGAGCTTCATGCATATAAACTCACTACTATCAATAAGATCTGGCCAAGCTACAAGTTTCAACCAAGTAAATTTTGGTTTGTTCTATGACAACCTGGAGAAGGTTATAGACAGGGGTAGTTTCGAGCACCAAAACATATACAATGTAGATGAAACGGGTGTAACTACTGTTCAACATCCTGGAAAAGTTATGGCCAAACGTAGTGCTCGACAGGTTGGGTCGGTAACATCAGGAGATCGAGGAACACTCGTAACAATTGCTTTTGCAGCAAATGCCTTAGGAAATGTAATTCCTCCTCTTTTCGTTTTCCGACGGGCGCGGTACCAGGACCACTTTATTAGAGTTGGCCCCGTAGGTGCAGTAGAACATTTTCAAAAGCCCACAAATTGATCTATAACCATAAAATTTTGCTCATTTTAGATAACGATTCATCACATATAAATATTGATGCGCACGATTTTTGCAAATCAAATGGGATAGTATTGTTATCCCCTTCCAGGTCAGTTTACGGACCATTTAAAAATGACATCAATACAACTTGTGACGCTTGGATAATAAATCACTCCGGGAAGACTATGAGCATCTATGATATACCCGGTATTGTCGCTGCAGCGATGCCATTAGCTCTTACTTCAGGAAATATTCAGGCTGCTACACATTTATTCAGGCTACACATTTAACAGCAACGTGTTCACGGATCTTAGGAAGGAATAAAATTCAAAAATCCTAAAAAGAAACAGTGACTTCAAGTGATGAAGATGAATTTTTTTTGACATATGTTACCATTTTTTTTTTTTGAACATTGTTCATGGAGTGCAAGTGGAGAAAGTAATTGATTATCACCATATCGATATTGGATCTAAATATATCAACAATATAATCACACGCCATTTCTAACCCTCGTTCAAATGAATCTATAGAGTGTTTCTTAGGGATATAGAACGTTTTAAAGTACGGATAAATTATTATGATTGCTATTACATTGATATTGTTGGAACAAAAATTTCTGCTAATTTTATTTGAATATGATTTCAGGCATGTGAGCCTCACGATAGGCGCGGAGGAAGTCCACACGCGGGGTCCAATTTTCAACTACTCTACCCGACAATCGAGGCCGTAAATGCAGCAGTTGTGCTTATTCACTTGGCCAGTCAATCAAAAATGTGCCTCATCGCTAAATCTTTTTTTTGAAATTAGGGTTCTGTAATAATTTTTTCGTGAGTCTATACACAAAATTCTACACCATGCCCGGGGACGTTCAGTGTTATTCTGCCCCTTTTGTAGATCCCAAAACAAGATGCTTCCGTAAAATTTTCCATAATGTGGACGGTCGTTGGTTTAATTGTTGAGCACGTTGTCGAATCCACTCACTTGGGTCTTCATCGATACTACGCTCAACAGCTGCTACGGTTTCTTCATAACACTGTTATGTGCACAAGTTTTCGGCTGTGTTAACTCTTTTTATTTTGAAATACGTCGTCGGCATCGGCCTTTGTCGGTACCAACACATTGGTTGCACATATGTCATAACTCCTCCCCTCTAGGTGTGAAGCGTCCTTGAGATTCTTTGTAGATATTGTAAATTTGGCAAATGACGTTTAATACAACAAATAAAAGAAGATAGAGTTCTAGTTTATAAGACTCCTTTCTTGTTAATCGTGCATAATTGTTAATTGCGTTTGGTTCCGCTGATTACATCTTTATAATATGTTTTTTTGTATCTTTGTGGATGTATTTTGCCAGAATGCACTTTTATTGGGTGGTTTCATTGAAATTGTCGATTTTGGATAAAGTAAAATATGTAAATTTTTTAAATAAAAGGTAATTTTTTTAACCTTGAAAATAGTTACCATTGTTCAATAGTTATCCCAGCCAATTTTGTAAATGGTGTCCTTGGTAAATGCCGCTGAATGTGGAGGCCGCTCCAGGGTAACGCACGTCCTGCAGGAACAAGACTCCCCTCCTATTGTAATGGATTTAGAATCCCAGGTCGTCACGGCGACGACTCGGGATGAAAGTCGGCCTCGCACCGACAATTGGACGTGCAGTCCTGGAGACGTGGCAACGAGTCGTACCCCGTGGGTCAACAACTCGGCCACTCGGAAGTTCCCTCGCGTGGTGGCTGCTGGCTAGCTAGCTCAGTGCGGCGAGGATTGCGGACGTGGGTCGGACCCAAGTGAACTTCCGCTCTTGGTTCCATTTGAACCAGCCACCGAAAAGCCCGATTTACTACGCGACGTTTCTAAACAAATTACGTTACTTTACTCTAATTTTTTACCATCAAGATACAATCAAAGAATCAAACTCCCCGACTAACGCGCATTCGCGAACCAATATACCGCGGTGCCTAAAAACAAACTACTTTAATTTTGCGACCGTAAAACACGCGAACCCGAAAAACCGAACTAGTAGTCCGCGACACGACTACAAATTATGACCGGAACAAAACTACAGCACCGCGGAACCCGAGCGACGAAACACATTGTTGACCCTACATCATCCTGCACTTACCTTCGCGCCATTTCCACCTGAAAGAAAAGGTTGTTGGAAGGAAAGAATGTGGTTTTTCTTTTAGCACTTCATTTTAATTCTGGTTCTTAAAAATTTATGTAAAATTTTAACGCTTTATAGGTCAAATCACACAAGTCAGACAAACGTACCAGAATCGCGCTATATTAAGTCCACTGTTGATTAAATCAAATTAAAAGAAAGCACGATAGTGAAGCAGAAACATCGAAATACTATTATATGTGTACACATACTTGCTTAACCTAATTCAAAAAAATTATTCTTAATCATTCATTGGGTTTATAACAAACTTTTGAATTGCACATTATTCTTACACAAATGAATATTTCTTTTCCACTATCAATATAAGTATTCAAAAAGGCTTAATTTTGTACGAGGTTTTTTTTTTTTTTACAATTTCTTAAATTGATTCTCATTGATGTGTCGAATTCTCCAATGAGTTCAAATCAAAGAGGAAGCGATCCATTTTAAATTTAAAATATTTTACCATCAAATATATTTTCAACTGCTTAACTCTACCTTTTTTTTTTGCAATGATTACTTTCCTTCGTTTTTATTTTTCCTGATTTTACAACACACGTTGCGATCTTTAAGTTGCCATTATCTAGGGAAGAATTTGCAAATTCGGTGTGGCGGTGCGGAAGAGAATTTGCTGATACGCGGAGATGAGAAACTACCTTCCTTTCGTTTTGTATTGAACAGTGTCTCGCGATTAGCTATTTACCCAATATGTGTTTGATTCCACGCTACACTGAGTGCCAGCACTTCTCCTCGCCTTGCATTATTCCATTTATTTTAATTTGAATACCCTTTCACTTTATCATTAATGCTTTTAATATACATTTTAAGTTATATAAAATCGGCATATAAAAAAAATTCATTTAGAATTTGTGTTACCTACAAAAATTGTTTTTTTTTTTGCTAAATTTTTCTGAGACTCCTTAGCACTACTACAATGCTCTTATATTGATGTCTTTCTTTTCACAATCTGTTACAACTCCTTAATCCACCCGCCGAAATGGGATCAGCAATGGATTCTTATGTTTATCGAACAAAGAACCTTTTTCCATAAGTGCTGCGTTTTCACTTTTGTAACATAGCACTTTGTTTATCATTAAAACTTATTGCAACCACGTTTACACATGTGAGATGTAATTACGGCGTCAGGCGAAATATACCCGTTAATTTTCCCGGTTCATTATTGAATTTGTATGCAGGCTTCTTTTCCTTGTAATGAAAACAATAAAAGTCCGGTGTTGAGTGAAATGCAAAACTCAATGGCAGATATACATAACAATGTCGCTTCACTACGTTATTTCGCGCTCACAACGTCTTGGCGGATTTTCACACAGTCTGTTTTGCTATTGAAATGCCGAGGAACCAGCGGTAAGAGTTTCCTTCCAATTTTCCAATTGAGCAATCACATAGGTTTATATGCAAACTAGCAATTGTCAAGCGGTGTGGTTATGCTCACGGGCACACACTGACAACACTTTCGTAAACACTTCCGCATGGGTTTTCACGTCACACCGTCATCAAACCTCTGGCGATATCCTTGTTTTCGTGGCGTTGATGACAACGAAAATATCTATTACATTCGACACGTTAGTTTTTTTTTTTTCTTTTACGACCGACCCATAAATCGATTTGAAACCGCTTTTCTACTTTCCAACAGGTAATCGCGCGCGAAAGACACACCAAATTGTCAAGATAAGTTCACGTTTGGAAATAAAATTACGTCGAGTGATTTTCCACGAGATCACCTTTTTTTTTTCTTTTCCACCCGCGTGTGCCTCTTCTCGCGGTCCTCTCCCAACTCCCCGTTCCGGAAATCGAAAAAACTGTCTTCCGACATGAAGTGGTCGCCAGGTCGTAGGTCAGCTGACTTTCGACCTGTCCGCTGAACTTTCGCCTGCGGGAAAAGATGGTGACACCATCTTCAGGTCGGTAGTCACTACACTATTCACGAGTGCTGCTTGCATACGTCGTAGTTCCTGATGAACTTCTCTTAATTGCTGGCTGTACACTTCAACTGTAATGCTTTGGCCAGGTTCCAACACTTTGTAATACAACATGCCTGTGTGAGCCACCATACACACAATAAGGTCTTCCTCTGATGAAGGCTTGGCCTTGGGATAGTCCTACGAGGGTCGTCTCGCGATAACCACTGCTACGTGCTTCGGCGATTGTCATACATAATTCACTTTTCATCGCACGTAATCACTTGACTCAAAAACGCCTCCCGTTCATTGCGCAACAATAGCAAAATACAGATCCCTATACGCTGCCTTTTGTTGTTGTCGATAAGTCGATGAGGAAACCACTGATCAAGCCGTCGTTTCTTCCCCCGACGTCGAAGGTGGCGACTGATGTTGGTATTTTCAACGTCGAACTTTACGCCTAATCCGTTCAAAGTTTGGCGGGGATTGTCCTCTATGTCGGCAAGAAGCTCCGTGTCATTTATCCGAAACATCGCTCCAGGATGATCGTCGTCTTCAAGGCCGTCATCCCCGGCGAGGAATCCGGCAAACCATCTTTGAGCTGTACGTTCTGACACAATATCGTCTCCAAATGCGTCACATATCCTGAGCGCAGCCGTTGCTGCATTTGTCCGTAATTTGAACTCGTAGTAGAGAGCACACCTTACTTTTACATTTTCACTGACCATCTTTACACTTCAATATTTTCCAAAAGACATAATACATTTGAATCACACGCGATCTTTTATAATGGCTGCCAACATCCCTTTTCAGGTAGGTATAGGGATTTCGGAAAAAAGACCTGACGTTCTAGTATAAAGAAGTATACAGATGAGTCATCCCTAAACCGACACTTTCAATGCAACCACTCAATACATATCTAGGATCTAAATTTTTGCATTCGGATTCTTAACAAACCGTGTATCGGACTCAGACAGCCTTCTATTGAGGTTCCTCATATGTATAATTTTACGTTTTGTGTCATATAAATGATTGTGTACCTCACTATCAGAAATATATGTTTCTTTTTGAAAAATTTCTATTGGTTTGAGACGGTGTGCAGAGTGGATCGTGTTATTGTCATAATTTACACATTCCTCTACCGTATTATAATCAGCTAGATCTTTGTTTTCCGACTTTTGCCGAAATAAGTAGACTCTTTAATGCTCATTCAATGACCTATGTGAAATTTCAATATCTGAATTACTATTATTATTCTCTTACTGTTATTATTCTCTTTCTCCAGCCATTCTTTACTTTTCTCGGTATTTAGCGCGCTTTCATTGTCCGAAATAAAATTTTCTGGTTTTCTTATTTCATTGAAAATAGCTCTAAGCGCATTGATAACTGAGTCCCATTGCCTGTTGGGAAGTATAATTACCCTGAGAAATTTAGAAACTTTATCTATACAGGTTATATAGGGTGAGTTCCTGCTTCTAAAGCCTATATCGATGTGATATATTTCCCTAATCTTCTTGGGTGTTATTGTTTCTTTGAAAGGTAATTTATTTAGGTTTCTTTCGTATTTTGCTTGATCGCAAATGCTGCGATTATTTATTTGTCTCGTTATCATAGTTTTGTGATCTGGAAAATAATATTTGTCTTTGAGCTGCATCTAGGTTTTATTAATACCCGTATGGTGATGGTTATGGTTGCTATTTCTATGGGTTTTAGCAATTAACTCTGTTATTTCTAGGGACTTGGGACTTTACATGCTAGTTCAATAATTCCTTCTGAATTTTTTTCTTCCAATCGTTATAGCCGTTTTGAATAATAAGCATTGCTTCTTTACTGTAAAGTTTTAGACCTGTTGTACATTTTGTTATTATATGATTTTGCAAAATATATTTCGCATTTTTGTCTTGAAAACCTTCAAATCAAAATATAAATCTAACTTAATAATGATTTATTTTTTTTTTACATGATTATTTGTTCCCCTTTGTATTATAATTCTATTAGTGATGTACTGAACACCAAAATATCGTCCATATACACAATGCATATTTTCCCGATAGGATTGGGCAATATTGAATTCATGAGCCTCTGGAACGTTGCCGGTGAATTTTTCAATCCGAAGGGCATTCTTGTGGATTAAAAGTAACTTTCATCGGCTTCATCTTCTGGTTTAATTTCGATTTGGAGGAAACCCTTGGCCAAATCAATTCTCGTAAAACAATTTGCATTACCAAGCTTTCCCAGAATATCAGCGATTTTTGGTTTAGGATCTTTGTCCAAATATCCTTTGTTTTACTAATTTTGAATTTAATATTGAGAAGAGCGAGAGCCAGTGTTGATCAAAGCACGGAGCTCCTTATTATCCATTGTGGGTCGAATACTAGGTAGTTGAGGCTCTTCTCCGAGGCACGTAGCCAAAAATCCGCATTTGCGTGAAGAAAGTAGAGCCAGAAGTAGCAGTGTTCATAGACAAATCAGAAGGATGAGATAAATTTGCGCTGTTCAGAAGCCTAGTATTTCTTGTAGAAGGTACGTCCTGCACTTTTAAATAATTTTAATTTCCGACAAATTTATTGTTATTCGTATATTTAATACCAATGTAACTAACGTACCCTGCTTCAACTTGCACCTTATATGCGCTTTCAAGTGAATCCAGTTTGTAGGCATGTAAATTGCCTCTTAAAGTTTCAAGACACAGGTTAATAAATATATTGTTTGCTATTTGATTTTTTAATTTAATCATTTCGGACTATTAAGATACGGAGTATGCAATATTATACTTATTCTTATGATTATTTTGAATAAGCACTTACGTATGTATTCGTAGAGTTGTGCTATCGAGCTGCTAGCAGTCTTTCGGTGTTGGATCTCGTTTTCAGGTGTGTCGAAATGTTTGGTGAGGAGCAATAATATTCTTGCTATTCTGATAATATGTAATAATATGCTATGTAATAATATGCTGGTGAAGGATGACTTTGGTGGAGCTGCTATTTACCTCATTTATTATCGCGTCCACTCCGTCAATAAAATGAAATAAGTCCAGCTGCATTCCATCAAAATTTGAAAGAGCTGCAATATAGCGAGACAAGTTTTTAAAGTCCATTCTGTCGTTGTTCAACGTTAGAAGCGGTTCAAACATTAGAAAATTCGGCGATTTCCTCCAGGTTTTTTAATCCTGTGACTCTGGTAATTAATTTTTATGGTGAAGTTGATGCTTTTAACTACCACATGAGAATTCAATTTTCGATGCAATGTTCGTCAAGGTTCTTTTGTTAAGCGATTTGAAAAGATTCGCAGTCCGAATGCGTCCATTATGTTCACAAGTTTTTGGCAGTGTTCACTCTTCTTATTTTGAAAGATAACTCCATTTAAATCTACGATCACATGTTCTTTTATAACTATTTCTTACATGCTAACAAACTATCTTAATTTGTATATTGTCTGTTTTTCTAAACACTACTCGTGTCCTTTTACAAAACTTATATTCTGCTAGTCTTTTGACACGTAATGTGTTATAGAAAAAAGGTGAACAATAAAATATTTTTTCTTACATTTATTGCTTAAAATACTAATTAACATATTTCTGTGTTGCCATCGGCCTTTGTCGATACCAAGCCATTGGTTGCACATTGCAATCTTATGACGTAACTACGCACTCTGCGATGTCTGGAAGAATGCGTATTATCAGTGATGGAAAGCTTGGTACGAAAACGATCCCTCGTCAGTCGAGTTAATTGATCTGATGGACGATTGTGTCAGCCATAAAATTAACGGAGTGCGTGATGAGTTTCTCTACCAGATCCTTTTTTTTCGCAGCAGTGCTGATCCAACCGCATCAAAGCAAATCACATAAATAATTGATGTGGTGGTAATACATCCAAACGTAGTTTTATCATCGCTGGATTAAGAAATATTTATCACATTTACAACGCCAGTTCGATGACTACGACCGATGGAAAACTTTGTTACTGTTGTTATGTTGTTAAGATTTATGTTTCTTGGACGGAGAAATAAGTAAAACTCTTGTTTCATCTAATAGCACCAAATTTATTAATTTATATTTATTATATTCCCAGTATATAATTTATATTGTATACTTGAACCGGTATTCAAAAAGGCACCCCAATGCAGCCTCACATTGGGTAATATGAAACAGAGGCTTGTCCCTACCCTTTGACGCGAAGAAATAACTCTTCTTCTTCAGGACAATTTCACTACTTTTTTTTTATATCACTCATCGCCTACTTGGTTTAATTTAATTCAATTCAAAATATCAATGTCTACTTTGTTTACTTTAATTCAATTCAAAATATCAATGCCTACTTTGTTTACTTTAATTCAATTCAAAATATTAATGCTTACTTTGTTTACAAACTTTAATTCAAAATAATTATGTCTACTTTTTTTGTGTTAATTCAAGGTGTGTGATTTGTATATTGTGGGATCGATTTGGATAAGTGTAACAGTTAAGCTTAAGGAAACGAATACACTAGTGTTACACTGGCCGCACGAGTGCATAAAGGCCCAGATACAATACTGCGTGACGGCGACGTGAGAGTGCGATGCGATTCTCAATGCATTCAATTTACAATGCACTCGATGCGGGGAAGAATAATGTTCATATGACAAATGTCAAATTGGTGACGTTTCAAATGAAATTTGTTTAAAATTGTTTTTGATTTTTTTTAAGTTTGAATTTGGAATTTTCCTTCGTTTGGCAAATAATAGCCTCAACAAGAATATACGAAATTTTCATTCAAAATTCATTCCGAATAATCCTCCTACTTAAAAAGTAATTAAGGCGTTTGAATTTCAAATTTCATTTAAGCGCCATAGAGCATCTAACAAACGTCACTCACCTCGTTGCGAGGAATTTTCGTTTTTTCGAATATGTCTCGCCTCGCATCGACGCATCGCAATCATTGTACAATGTCTTATACAAATGCATGTTACGAAAACTGCTTGACTTTTGCTGCGAGACTCTCGTCGCGCTCTCGCATCGTCGTCTCGCAGTATTGTATTTCGGCCTTAATCTGTGTTGTGAAGGGCAAGCATAGTTTGGCTTGAAGGCCGAAATACAATATTGCGAGACTGCGATGACAGTCTCGCAGCAAATGTCGAGCAGTTTTCGTAACATGCATTTGTATGCGACATTGTACAATGATTGCGATGCGTCGATGCAAGGCGGGAAATATTCGGAAAAACGAAAATTCCTCGCAACGAGGTGAGTGACGTTTGTCAGATGCTCTATGGCGCTTAAATGAAATTTGAAATTCAAACGCCTTTATTACTTTTTAAGTAGGAGGGTTATTCGGAATGAATTTTGAATGAAAATTTCGTGCATTCTTGTTGAGGCTATTATTTGCCAAACGAAGGAAAATTCCAAATTCAAACTTAAAAAAAATCAAAAACAATTTTAAACAAATTTCATTTGAAACGTCACCAATTTGTCATATGAACATTAATGTTCCCCGCATCGCGTGCATTGTAAATTGAATGCGTTGCGCGACGACGAGGGAGAATTGCATAGCGCTTACGCATCGCCGTCATGCAGTATTGTATTTCGGCCTTGAATCGTTAACTAAGACAGGTACTGGAGTGCTGCGCCGCTCCATAACTAAGTAGAACCCTTTGACTTTTCAGTTAGACGAAGAGATGGATGCACCGGCACATCCACCACCGGATTTTCCCGGGCGCTTACATGATATATGTAAGCCCACTAAATTGCCTCTGCAATACCACCTGTCTGTGGGTCATCCAAAACGTGACGCATTGCTGAAAGACGAACATGCTTGGCGCAACTAATTTTATTGTCAACTTGGCTCATTCCTTGTTCAGGGTGCTTGACTCAACCTATGCTCAAACATAGGAGATAACATTTAAGACATCGGAAACAAAGAATAACACCTACTGTCACCGATCCGCAAGAAAAATTCCATTACAAGCCATATCCACGACACCTCCGAGAAGTACATACGTAAGAGATTCCTTAACTAAAATTCGCTTTTAACACTACATTTCCAACTGTAATCCAACAACTAGATTAGCACATGCGACAATCAAGCGCATCCTTAAGAAAGTTAAAACTGCCTAAACGAACCTATTCTAAAAAATCTATCTACGAAAACATCAGCATCCGACCTATTTCACTCCCCTCCACTACGGGCAAGATCTTTGAAACGGTTATAAAAACTTTCATCGATCAATACTGCTTTTCCTTCAACATCATTCCTGACTCCCAGTTCGGAAATCGGTCTCCGTACTTCGTAGGCAATGCCACACTCCGCCTAAGACGGTGACAGCTAGATGAACGTAGTTTCAGCTGGAGCTTGATTTTTATACCGGAGATGGGTTGATAGTTTGTAGCGTAAGTAAAAATAAATGATGATGGTGCCGCTGATTGGAATTGCACTTGAAGAAAAGATGTATTTCGTTTCTTTGTTAGTTACTTCAAACCATGACCATTGTTCGCCTTCGGGAAACTTAAATTTTTTTAACTCATGTAGTTTGGGGATTTCTAGATTATCTGTGCGGTTGATTTCGGTAGCTTATAATTATAGGAAAGACGATGTGGTTCAGAAAGGTGCTGCTTTTGCTACTTAGGCGATGTCGTTTATTGTAACTCCGAATTGGTTGAAGCGGAACAATGCTGTTCCAGTAATTGTCCGGTTTGATATTCAACAAGTTGACTCCAATATGCTTTCGGAAACGTTTATAAGAAGTATATGATTCGGTTCGGGTTGAAAGATGTCTGCTATTGCTAATACAGTGTCGGGTTTGTAGGGTGTTTAAGATGTTAGCTATGCACTTAGAATTGCTCCATTCTTGTTCATTAGTTCCCTTTCTATAGTAGAATGTTCCCTCGATTTTAGGGCATTTATCATCAAAAAATTGAACATTATTGGGTTGGGAGATTGCATAGGATTTGGTAATGACTTGCTTATTTTGATGGGGAAGCGGTATAATTAGGAAAAATGGGAAGGTATTGTTAGATATGATTGGCACTTGGACGTTGAATATTATATTTGAGGAATAATAAGAACCTTGGAGTTCAAGGAGTTCGTAGATATTTTCATCTGATTCAATATCTATTGATTGGTTCTGAAAAGTTTTTGAAATTTCTATTATTTCGACAGGGCTTAAAATTTGTTTAGAGATTATTCCCAGCAGGGCAAGCTTCACAGCTTCCGCTATGTCAGACAGATGATTGTTCAAAACATCGATATTGTAATTAATTTGTTTGAGATATTGAATATAAATCATAGATTCATGTTCTCTCTTAATTTTGTTTTGTGAGTGCTTCAGGTAGTTATTAATAATTTTTGTTTGGCTATTGATGGCTCGTGATATTATCAAATCATTCCAACATCAGATTATTGAGTTTTTCTTGTGTGGGTCATAGTTCCTAAATTGATTGATCCAACATTAGCTGCTCTAGACTTTTGTTTATTTTCATGGCGTCATCTGCATCCATATTACCTGTGATGCCTTTTATTGCAGAGCCAGTTGGTCGGAGTCGAAGCATAAGTGTTTGTAGTGTGTGAGCCAGTTCTTTTATCTTAAGTTTTGTCACTTTAAGTGTGTGTGTTGCTTCAGGAGTTTCGTCGAATGTGTATAGAGTATATGTGTATACAGTTTTGAAACGCGATTATAGTTCTACTCGTCCCTAATCGTAGTGGTAGAATTCGGTGATCGCAGTTCAGAGTCTGAATTTCTATTCTCTGTGCTTCCACCGTCAGGAATACTCTGAAATTTACGTTTCCTTTTTATTTTTTATTTTTTGTGGTTATTAGTGTAACTATTCATGTCTTTCTTTACTTTATGCTTACTAAATCTAGGGGTGGTTTTGTTCCGTCTACACTCTTTCCGAAATATCGTCGCATTTTCCTGTATAATCGGGGGATCTGTCCCACTTCTATTTAATTTTGCTAAATTATTTCTTACTAGCTCGTCTATTTTGCTTTTAATTTCTGGGTTAAATTTTTGATCTCAACTCATTTATTCTGTGTTGCTTGGGTCCGCCGGGCCTTGCTTGATTGGTTTCGAGGGAACGTTCTCGAACGTGTCCTCGAAATCAATCAAGCAAGGTCCAGCGGACCCAAGCAACACAGAATTAATTTTGGCCTGCGGCAACATCCAAACGAAAAGTTTTTATTAAATGCATGTGTTCTTCCCGAAAATAACTGGTATGGTGTGTGTCTTGTTGCAGAATGGATAGAATTGTTGTAATTTATAACGGCCTCGTTTAATGTGTCTTCGTGATCTGAGTCTAAATTTAGTTTCTTCCGCTTCTCTAGGATGATTCGGTTAATTTCGGTAAGAGTATAATGCCATCGTTCTACGTAGGCGTTACTACTCGATTGTTGGTAATACGTATAATGGACCTTAATATTATATGACTAGCAGAAGTCTTTGAAAATGCTAGACATCATTTCTGTACCTTGGTCCGCAACTAGAGTTTTGGGGATACCGTGAAGGCTTATAAAGTGTCTTAATGACTTAATTATATTGATGCTATTCTTTATATCTAGTGTATAGGCGGCATCAAATTTTAAGATCTATTATAGTCAGAACGGATTTCCCGTTGATCGTATGCACGTCCGAGTACAACTTATCTAGGAGCTTTTGGGGACTCTCGGACACTTGGTATACTATTTTTGGAAGGTTCCTTTCATACTTGTGAGTCTGACAGGTTTCGCAGTTATTTATTATTTTTGTCATCTTATCTTTTAGATAAGGAAAGTAGTATTCTCGCTTCAAATGTTGAATCGTTTCGTTAATTTCCCTTTGATTATTACTTGTGTGATAATCATTAATAAGTTTATCTTGTTCATCCACATTTACTATTTCTTTGAGGATTTCGGGGCAACGGATAAGCTTGAAGATTTGATATTGAGAGAAGAATCTTGAATAGGCTGCTTGAATGGTTCGAAAGATTTCGTCGCTTGTGTAGATAGCGTTGAGCTTGTTTGAGGCAAGGAACCTCTTAAGCAATTTTATTGTATTTTCTTCATTAAATTCCTGCATGCGAATTATTCGTTTATCATTATCATGAGGTAGGTAAGAGGTTTGTAATCAGTCACTATTTGAAGCTTTCACCCAAAAAAATAATACGATTACCAGGCCCATACGATTGCCAGAAGTTCCTTTCTATGGTAGAATAGTCGATTTCGGAAGCAGTCAAATTTCGACTGGCGTAGCACACGGGCTTATCACTACCTATTGCACTTTGGGCCGAAACTGCGCCGATTGCGGAATTACTCGCATCTGTGGTAAGAATGAACGGCTTATTAAATAAGGGTATTGTTAAATTGGATCATTCATTAACAAGTCCTTGCATATCTCGAATGTTTTTATGTATCTGTCCGTTAATTGTTAATGGTTTTATCAATTTAGCAAAGTCCTTGAAGAATTTACGATTATAACCCAGCAAACCAAGGAAGGATTTTATTTCCATCTGACTTCTAGGGATTGGAAAATCCTTAATTGCCTTTAATTTGTCGGGATTTGGTTTCACTCCCTCGGCTGTGACTATATGTCCTAAGAAAGCAACTTCCTTACGGAGAAATTCCAATTTGTTGAGCTGAACTTTAAAATTTGCTTCTCGAAGTTTTTGAAATACTTTCCTTAGGTTATCGCCATGTTTTTGAAGTGATGTCGAAAATACAATGATATCGTCCATTTATACCAGACAGACTGTTCCTAAGAGTTCTTGTAGGATGTTATCCATGACCCTCTGGAACGTAGATGGGACATTTTTCAGCCCAAAGGGCATCCTAACATACTCATACCCCCTTGACTGTAGAAGCTGTTTTTTTATGTCTGTATGGTCCATTTCGATATGGTGGAATCCACTGGCGAGATCTATGGTGGAGAAGTAAAGACTTTTGCCCAAATTATTTAGTGTATCATTTATGTTCGGTAATGGATAGCGATCGGTTATTGTCTTTTTGTTAAGCTTGCAATAGTCAACAACTAATCCGCATTTTTGATTTCCAATTGCATCTCATTTTTTAGGAACTATCCAAACCGATGCACTCCACGGAGAATAGCTGGGTTGGATGATTCCTTGATTGAGCATATCGTTTATTTGCCTTTTCACTTCGTCTTTGTGGATGTATGGATATCTATAAGACTTAGTGCAGATCGGGATCTCGTCAGAAGTTGGGACTGAATGTTTAATTTTATTTGCAAAGCTAAGTTTTTGTCCTTCCTGGAAGAATCTGTCTTGATATTTACGGCATATCTTAAGGATTAGATTCTTTTCTTCTCTATTGCGATGAGAAACTCTTAATAATTGTGAAATATCTTCAGGTGTCACCGAATTGTCCATATTGGTATAACAGTCGATGTTGAAATTATAAACTTGGTCACATTTTGAAGAAGAAAATTCTGAGGTCGTCAGTGGTTGTTCTAAGAAAAGTAATTTTTCCTCGTCAGTTTGGTTGATTACCTAAAGAAGACTAAATCTATCTCTTGCTTTATATATGCCTTCCAAAATTACGAGCTCTGGCATGATTTCAGTCTTTGTTATGCATACGTCTCCTTCGAGAATGTCAACAGGAAGACTCACAATATAATTAGATCCAGGGGCACTTTGTATTTGTTCGAAATAACATTTGGTTTGAATGTAAGGGGGATTGTGGCTTGGCTTGTTGTTAATGTTGTATTAGCCAGGTCTACTTTAGCCTGTAATTTAGTGAGTGTGTCCAGACCTAATACCCCATCACAGTATTGATGGAATTTGAATCCAAGGAATCTTATTTCGTCTGGTTGATTGAATTCTGCGAAATTGGGAAGAGTAACTTGCTTGTCCAACATGTGCTGGTTGAGAACTGTGTTGATAATTACAAGTCTCGTCGGCTGAATATCATTAGGATGGACGAATTCTGGGTACATAAAAGAAATAGAGATTAAAATTTTTGGATTAAAATTTTTGGATCACAGCCAAACGGTGAAGATATTTTTACGTATGGAAGGTTGGATCCATGTGTTTTAATGTCTATGTATCCTGTTGGGGCGTCGAGCCTTGTGATTGAAAATTATCGTCATCGATCTCATAATCGGTTTCTTCTTGTATGTCCGAGTGATTTCTTGAGCAAAAAGGAGTCTGTTCTGTCTGTTGGTATGCCGTTTATTGTCCTTGAATAGTATGGCTATCTGGGATGCTATCAGTTGGGTCTGGTTGTCCATAATAATAGTAGTTTTCTATGTCCTGTCTATAAGTTTCGTTTGGAGTTGGCTGAAAGTATGAGGGATTAACATGACCTGTGGGATATATTCGCGTTTCGTTTACGTTGTGTAATTCTTTAACAGTAAATCTTGGAGGTCCCGTAGCGCGGAAAAAGTTATTATTCTGGGGTTGTTGATACTGCGGTTGCTTGTTGCAAAGATGTCTATTACCAGAACTAGTATTCATTGGTTCCGGTCTTGGTAGTGGTGGCGGTTGGGAGGGAAGCCGAAATTATTTGTATTAAACCTGGGATTAGAAAAATGTTTTGGAGGATTCCTTTGCTGGAATGAGTTTTGAGCTTGAAAGGGTTGAAATGGCCACGAGAATTGTAAAAATGCCCGAGGCTGCTGAAATATTGACTAGTTAGGAATATGCATGGGTTGCTGTGAAAGGAGATTGGTTAATATGTTATTTGTATTTGTAGGCATTTTATAAGTCGCTGGGGAAAATTTTTCCACAGTATGAGAGGGTATTTTCCGTATAGTAGTTGAGTTTTCATGGTTCGCATCACATATGTTTTGCTCTTGTATGCAATATGCAAAAGCAGCAGCCAAAGAATCAGGCTTCATTGCTCTGATTGTGGCTCCAAATGGTTCGCGAAGTCCAGTTAGAAACGTATTAAGGCACATCTCTGCGTACAAGTCGTATTTTGCTCTATCTCAATTATTTCGCTATAGTATTTATCTATGATTTTTCACATTGCATAGTATTATGTAAATCAATAATCAAACCCATTTCGTTCCTTTTGTTGCTATAGTGGATAGGCAGATTTCCATACATGTTCAGCACATTAGCAGGACCCTCAATTTTATTTCGTGATTAGTGAAAGGGTGAAAGTGAATGGGGTGATTAGTGAAATGATTTCTTCCACATTATTTATGAAGTCTCTTAGAAGCCTATGATTGTCGTTAAACTTTGGCAAGTCCTTTACTGCATAAGGGACTCTAAGAGCATTAAAAATGTCCGCGACGGTAGCCATTGTTGAATCAATTTGTATTTGTATTTGTATTTCTGGATGAAAGGACCGATCCGACAATTCACTTCGATTTCTGAGATAGCACTTAAATCATTTGCTAAGGTTTCAGTTAAGGGAATAATTCTCAAATTTTTGCGATATCGATATTTAGTATACGGTCTTGTCCTAGCACTTTTATTTAAATATGGCATATAATTCGATTAGAATATGCTTAATATTAAAGTATAATAATAGTAGAAAGTTTCATCAAATAATAAAATTTGTATTGAATTGTATATAAATTGTTAACATCAAAAAATGAAAAGAAAGGGAACATTCAATTTTTTGACTTACATGCAATATAAGATTATTGAGTTCATTTCTTCCAGAGATGTCGATCGATGATCCTTCGACTTGCCCTTACGCAACGATGTCCTCTCGTTAAGATTCGTCAGGAAAAGATTCTCGTTCCCAAACTTTCGCACTACCGTTTTTAGTTTTTCGCGTATACTGCCAAAAAAATTTATTTAACGTGTAGCACAAAAATCCGCACGAGTGCGCTAATTAAGACCCTCGGTGTTTTGGGAATAAAAAAACAAACTTTTCACGACAAAACCACTTAGGTAACACAAATCAAGAATGAACCGAACTGAATAATTGATCGCTTTCATTTATAGGTTTGCAAAAATATGATAAATGCATTTTAGGCATAATTTAACAATTTGATCGGAGTTGATTGTCAGAAAATCCGATGTCTGTGAAATTGTGTCGACGTCGAGGTGAATTGAATTTCGGCACGTGTATGCTGGTTCGATTCCGGGTAAATAGTCTGTACATATCTAGCGCGCAGCATTAGCGCCGTGTCAACATATCAAGACAGAACGGAGACAATCATAAGGACTGGTGCGAGTTGGCTCGGATGCCCTTCTACTTTTGCAGTGTGAGTTCAATTTCAAGATGGCTACAATTCAAGTATTCAACAAAAAAGGTGGACTGATAGTGAGAACTTAAAATTTTTAGAATTGTACGAAACTGAAGAGCTGTTATGGAGCTTTAAACATAAAGATTACAAAATAAAGACTTCCGTGATAACGCTTTAAGGCGACTTTAAGTGTTTTTTAATTTAACTCAATTAGAAATCAAAAATTAAATAAAAAATTTAAGGAGCACGCACTCACAGGAACTTGTAAAAAAATAAGGGTTCATAAGTATCCGGGACTTCAGCTGATGAAGTTTACAAATGCTCCTTGATTTGGTTTGGAACAGCTGACAAATTTTTGAGGGATGTTATTGTAAAAAAAAAACAAGTTCTAACTTAGTAAGTATATTTATTATAGTAAAACAATAACTAATAATTATGATTACAAGATTGCGAGATTATTATAATGATTGCAAGATAATATTAAATATTCAACATGTTTATAATAAAATTATGAACTAGGCTTTACTTGCTGCATGCTGTCTCACTGCAATGGTACAGAGCCTTTTGTATGAAAGTAGTCCATACATTTTCTTCTTCTAGCTTCAGCTTGTTGGGAAAAATTCTTACTTCCAAACCCAAACTTATTTTTGCTTGTCTCCAAGCACCTTGTATCACTTGTCCGTTTCTTAATTCCCTATCAAACACTGGCGAAATGTAGGAGGTGGGTGAACTATTCACTAACCAGTTGTGAAATGCACATGTTGCTTTCACAACCAGGTCAACTTCATTAGGCGACAGAGGAATGGGTGCCTGTAAAATTCGAAAACGCATAGCTAAAATCCTTAATTAGTTTTCTTCAATCCGCCTTGCTCGCGACAGTCTGTAATTGAAGATTCTTTTTTCTACAGAAAGTGTACCTTGTCTACAATATGGTTTCAAAATATATGTTTTTAATGGGAATGCGTAATCAGCTGCAATAACACCCCATGAGGGAAAATGTAATGTTCCGTTTTCTATACCTCTTTTCAAAGAACAATTGCCGAATATAGTGGCATCATTTACTCTGCTTTTGAACCAACATCAATATAAATAAACCGGTAGTTGCTGTCCACAGCAAGAGCACTGTGCACTGTGCTGAAATAGCCTCTGTAATTTTAAAAATCCGTGTGGCTATTTTTTGGACAAACAATATTTACATATTTCCCATCTAGGGCACCACAGCATCCCACGAACTGCCATCTATCGTTAAATCCTTTGGCGATATTCTCCACTTCTTGCTTCGTAGTTGGCAAAAGAAAAATATAATAATTAATTTAATATTTATTTTAGGACAATAGCAATGATGAACTGGAAGCAACGGAAGAAGATAGTGTGGTCCCAGCGGATCAGTTATTGGGGGTATTGCGCAAGAACAGATTGATCGTGAGAGTAATTATGCTTTTCTAAACCCACAAAAGAAAAATAAAACAAAAAAAGGGAAACAAATGATTCACCCTCATATATATTATCAGCCAAAGACAAACTAGAAAAACTGAAGGCAACTTGCGGCAAACATTGCTATACAGTTCAGAAACCTCCTCATTGAACTATCTTCAGAGCTGCAAATCAATATAATGAATCTCATAAAAAAACCAATTGAACGTTACAAATCAGTAAGAAATGCACCTCAAGAATATGAGTCAGCATCAGAGTCAGCACCTCTAGACTATTATCCTATGGGACACGCTCTGAACCACCGACATCGTGTGATGAAGAACAAATTAATATTTGCGAAGATGTAAATAATTTTCCATATGAGAAAATTTCACTCAACTTTGTTTTATCAAATGCAATAGAAAGTGTAGGAAGTATTGATAATGACATTTGATATTTTATACTTATTTTATACTATATTAAAATTAAAATAAATAACTTTTACATTACATAGGATGTCGTTAAATTATATTGTGACTACTTACCTTCATGTGCTCTCCTTCTAAATGATCATGAATAGCCTTTAAAACGGCCGGAATGAATCTTGAAATTATACTTTTTGTAACTTTGTAAAAATGTTCCAGTGCTGAAAGAGTCGCCCGTTTATATGTATCTTAATGTAGCTTCGAGTTTCGACATTGGTGATAAAGCTTGCCACATAACAGTATCCTGCTTTTGAATATTACCATAAATAATTGATAGGAGTTCTTCAAATTGAGTAACAGTTAGTCTCAAATGATTTTTGTAAGTACCAGGATCTTCATCTGCAACTTGCTTCGAAGCGAAGTTGCCGAAGCACCTAGATAGTTTCTTTTCGCTATCCAATTTCTCACCCACATTCGACGTTTTCTTTTCTTCATGTCTTCTTTTCAATGTCATCTTTCAAATGGTCAATCAACAATATAGCTACGATATTAATTCTTTTTTGTAAAACGGACATTACGCAGGTTTAAGGTTAAAACTCTGTATTTTTTAGATAACAATAAGAAAGAGAACTGTCTTAAAGACAGCCAACTCTTTTGAAAAATATCACTTGCATGTGAGGTGTCATTACAGTCAACTAGCATCGTGTCAAGTGAAGGGCGAATTATTTTCCAAATGACAACATTTTCAAATGTAAAGTTAGTGACGGATATTTTTCTTCTAATTCTATTTAAATATTCTATTTTTCGATACCAGTCGATTTTTGTTTGCCTTGTTTTATTACTTTTTGTGTTTTAAAAATATGGATTGGTTTGCAATTAATTTGAATATAATTTTATAATTTTTAAATACGTTATGAAAATTGACTAACCGTTTTTACGTTTATGTAGGCTTCATTGCTTCTGAAGTGACTATTTAAAACAGAAGTACAATTATCGTTTCAGAAAGTGTCACTTGTAAAATAATAACCTGAAATAAGCCTGTTTTGATTTTTTTTCAATTGAGTACAAAAAGTTTTGAATGAAAGTTCTTGCATTCTATTGATCAAACGGCAAAAAATTGAAATGTCTGAAGTTAATTGATTTGGATTTGTTAGACGCCTATATTTAATGTAGTAAAATAAAGAGTGTTTTTAAGAGGCATAGAACTTTGTTTTGGCAACACTTTTTGATGTTCTAGGTTACGTGCGTTTTATGGTTAGTTGGGTATGCCATTTCATCATAAAGCGATTTATACCCGAGCAATGTCTGCAATTTGTGCAGAATTATTTCCAAAAAACGGTTCTGCCGGAAGAAATCATCACGCACTACGTCAATTTTATGGCCAATATAATAGTCCATCAGAACAATTACTTCGATTAACCACGGGTCGTTACCACACCATGTTTACTCGCACTGATAAGACGCATCCATCCAAACATCGTACAATAGTATCGATGAAGGCCCAAGTGAGTCGATTTGGCATCGTGCCCAACAGTTAAACCTGTGCCCATTCACATTATGGAAAATTTTACGGATGAATTTTGGTTTGGTGGCTTACAAAATCTCTCTTGGAGTAGTTGGTTCCTTGAAGCCAGTGCGATTTAGCACTCTTGCTCCAATTTTGTCTGTGAGCGATTTTTCACTCACTGTAACCTAAGTTGTTTTATTAGTTTATGTCAATAATTGATCTGATTGTGGGATAAGTTATTTTTCGTCGTTTTTCAGGGATCTTTAGGAATTCCATGGTTTTATTAGGGTGTTTGTCTATTTGGTCGAAAAGTTTTAGTGCTCTGTCGCGTATGTATTTTTCAATTGAGTCATGTCTGAAGTCCTTGTGTATGTGCACGTTTCTAATATACCATGGAATTGTTCCAATCCACCTCAGCGACTTGTTTTTTAGTGTCTGGAGTGCTTTTTTGTTAGTTTTCGAAGTTTGGTAAAATGCAATGCTGTCGTAGAGTAGCGTTGGTCGTGTTATTTGTGTGTATATTAGTCTTTTGTTGGTCATGTTTAGACGGCCGGATTTGAGGATTGGTTGTAAGGATGCGAGGATTTTTATGCAGTGTAGTAGTTTTTGTCGTATGTGGTCATTCCATGTAAGGTGGTTGTCAATTATTAGTCCTAAGTATTTTGCTGTCTTATTCCATGCTATCTGTTCGTTGTCGACTTGTAGCAAACGAGGGTGTTGCAGTTTCTTTCTGGTGACGAACAGTGCTTGGGTTTTGTCCCTATTAAGTTTTATTTTTCATTTGCGGAAGTATTTGCAGTGTATAGACTGTAGAGAATTGGTAAGATGGGTGATCCTTGCGGAACTCCAGCTTCGATCGATTTGAGAGATGTTGATCAATTCTGACACGAAAACTTCTCCCTTGGAGAAAAGAGTGAATAATTTTTATCACTTGTGGTTTGCTCACGGGTTTGGTGTTGAGTGGAGAGATTGTTTGTGAATTTGTGTTGTTTAATGCAGCTATTTGTACAAACGTCTTCTTTAAGATCTTCGGATTCTTAGGACAATCCCCGTAATTAGCCGGATGTTCGCCCTTGCAATTGACACATTTTGGAGCTTCCTCGTTTGGCTTCTTTTGTGGTGGTGGAGCCCATTGCACTTTACACATCTCGGTTGCGCATGGCAATTGCCAGAGGAGTGTCCGAATTGTTGGCAGTTATGGCACATCGGTGAGCCATTCCGGGGTTTCAGCGCCTCAACTTGGCATATAAGGTGGCAGACATCTTTGATGTTAAATATTGATGTTTCGTCTTTTGGGAGAAGGACCTTGATAAGCGTGGAGGGTCCTGATTGAAGTTTGACTGAAAACTTCTATGGGGTGGAAGCCCTGAGCTTCCCAGTCTTCCTTGATTTCCTCATAGCTAACTCCGTGAAGTCCTCGCAGAACTACATTTAACTTCTTATCTTCGGGGAGGTAATAAGTGTGGTATTGTATTTTTTGATTCGTCATTGGTTTAGTCATTTGTCTGTGGACCTTTGGGGTTTCTGGGATAATTTGTATGCCAAGGTAGAACCTATTAGCTGAGACAAAATTAATCCTGTTTTTCTTCAGTTCCTTTGCCAGTGCGGTCCATTTTTCCGGTTCTCAGAGAATGATCGGTATGGTGCCTTGTTTACTGAATTCTTCTTGTTCCATTGCATCTTTAGTTTTGTTTGTATTTGAGGTCATGGGCTTTGGGGGGGTTGGAGGTTTTGGCTGTATTTTCATCTCTGAAGTGGGTGGGAGAGATGGGTAACCCCCTCATTGTGGGCCTCTTTGGTCCCCTCTTCCTGTGTTTCCTCTTCTTCGCAGGCTTCTTCCTCCTCATCTTCATGCATTTCTTCGTCCGAGCTTGTGTTTGCTTCCTTCTCGTCGCTCGAGGAGGAGTTCAACTCCGCTGATAGTGAGGGAGACTTGACTAACTTACGCTTTTTGTTAGTTTTTTCTGGCTTTTTCAGGCTTTTTATAATTTTAAGCAATTCCTCGTTCTTTTTTCTTTGCTCACGAATTTCTTCGAAGCTTACAAATTCAACGACCACTGGGCATGGCTAAGACTCGGTGTATGAGTCCGACAACATATTTCTGCAGATCCGGAATTTCAAAAGGAAGGCCATGAAGCTCATTCCTATTTGAATGACTTCGTTAGTGAGCAAAACTGCTGAATTTGGAGTGATGATCAACCAGATGCGTTGTCCACACACTGTTACGTCCGGAGAATGTTAATGTTTGGTGTGTTTTCTGGCCGGTGAAATTCAAATGCCATCAAAAATGCTGTTGGGAACGACATTGCAGTCAACGGAGACTACTATAGAGGTATAATCAATGACTTCCTCGTTCCAGAATCGAAAAGCTGCAATGCAGGTGGATTTCAATTCAAACCTATGATTTTAACGACCGACTTATTGAAAGAAGCATTTGTTGAGCGCATAATTTCTCAGTTTAGACCTGTAAGATCCTATAATTTAACACCGCTGGTTTATTTCCTGTGAAGATACGTAAAATCTCTCGTCTATGCCAACGAGGCCGAGACGCTTCACTATTTGGAATATTTGAACATCCACCGCGCTATTGGCAAGATGCGGCCCAAATTTTTCGGGCCATATCTTACCAATTTTTAGAGGATTAGGTCGAAAATTTTACTTCTTGTTTGAACTTCCACCGAACCAGTCGTGGCGTTTACATTCTCAAAGTAACATTCATATAAATATTGCTAAGAAGTTTCTTTCTAATAAAACCAAATTCATGACAATCAGAATAATTTATCCGTAGTTTAGAACATTCTAAATTTCTATGACTCTAAAAACAGTTTCACTACACTTCCTCACAAATCTTTATGTTGTACTCTTTTCTTCATAGATAATATATTTTTTCTGGAGTTTCATCCAGTTGGTTTCAAGTTAGTTTTTTTAGTTTGAAATGTACATACAGTGGAGTACTTGTTTACAATCTTTTGTATAAATTATTAAAGAACAATTTGTTGAAGTTCGTTTTGGTGTTGCCGCAGGCCAAAATTAACTCTGGGTGGCCACCCAGAACAAGCCACCCAGAACAATTTGTTCTTTGCTAAAGTGGAACAAAAGCTATTGAATCATTTTCATTGAGGAAAATTGGAATCACCATTTTAATGAGACCGATTTTCCTGCGGTGAAGATAATTACTAGCTTGGTATTTTGATAAAATATTCTTATAGGAATAAAAGTGAAGGAGGTCAGGTTTGTTTCGAATGTGCGTCTCCATCTTAAAGCACTGACATAAAACCGTCAATTATATAATAATTATATAATAAATAAAGCGGTAGAAGATTAACGTCTGTATTTCGGTTTTACTCATCATTTTTTTAATATGGGTAATACCACAGCATAAGTTCATACATCGCCAGTGATTCGACCAAAATCTTGGTCTAACGGTGTTCCATCAAAATGAGTGAAACGCTATTTGGATTGTCAAATTTTCTCTTTCCAAAATTACCGTTTTCTCCAATTAAAAACACATTGCACAATGTTTATTGCATGTACGAGGAGGATCGTAGATAGCTTTTTAAACTGAGTTAGGACAAATCAATAAATGTGGTTGTTTTTATGACTGTCGTTTTTCATGGGGCCCTAGCTTTGTGAAAGGTCTTCGATTTATCACAACAATTTAATCCCCTTATTTTGGCCTAAAAACTTTACTTAACTGCTACGGGAGTATGATGCGTTTATATATTGTAATAAGAAAAGTTTGTTGCTTCAATCTACATCCCAAAAGCGGAAGCTTTGATTTCGAGTTTTTTTTATGTCAAAGAAGGTTAACTAAATCAGATTACATTATGAAATGAAGTTCTGTAAATGAGTTTCTAGTGTATGAAAATGAATCGCAAGAGCTTTTCGATTAGTTTGGTTGACGATGAGCATTTTAATAAATTAATTATGAAGCATTTAAATATTAGAAGAATGGATGAATGAAGCACTATTTCGGCGCCTTGTTAGATTGTCGCTTAAAATATTGTAGATCTTAAATGGGAACAGGTCGGGGAATGATTAGCCTCATCGCAAATGAAGTTCACATGGACTATAATGGGTCAACGAATGTTGAACTCTCGTCAAGTCACTAAAAAAATTGTGGGCGTACATTGTGGTTGCTGGAGGCGTTAAAACTAGCTTCGGTGAGACGAGTACATATTTGAACTTGCTTAAAGTGCGTTTATTTCCATATCATCATTCCTATTAAACTACGTTTATTTTCAAATCATCATTATTTTAATTTAACAATTTATTGTGGTTTCAGCTAGTATATATGTATATGGTTCCTGCTGCTATCGAAAATTACCAACTCTACTTGTCCGTTTTCGTAAATATTACCCTAGATTATTATCTCGCCCCCTTCTCAGCCGCATACATATACACACACATATATATATATATATATATATATATATATATATATATATATATATATATATATATGTATATATGTATATATATATTATATGTATATATATATATGTATATATATATTTCATATATTCATTCATATAAATATATATATTTATATATATATATATATATATATTGTATATATATATATGTCTATATGATATTTGTATATATATATGTCTAGTTCATATACTTCCCCGAAGGTACTAATGCACCAGAAACTCATATATCACTATCGGTCACTATCATATATATATATATACATATTTACACATCAATATATTACATATATATATAACGTATTAGAATATATAATTTATGCATATAGATGTATATATATATATATATATATATATATATATATATATATTCATAGTTTGATTGTGACCCGCAATAAGAAAAATGAACGGGTACTATTTTGAAACCATCTTCATGTTTTTAAATAGGCAAATCTGTGGTATTTACAACTGGAGATTTCAAAAACTTATTATTAACTCAACAAGTTTTACATACGTTGCCGCCCGCATGTTCTTTAGCAAGCTTACAAAGGTGGACTTGCGTCAAGGCTTTTTCCCCTTTTCCAACACATTGCTTAGAATATTGTTGCCCTAGCAAACAGCCATTTATTTGAGCACAAGGATGTGTGCAATGATAAATAAACTTGAAAGCTTTTTCATGGAAAGCGGGATTTGCCAAGAAAATGTATGTATTGTCGAAAGCGTTTTAGATCTTAATTTGGAGACAAGAGATTTCAGAAATCTGAGATGCATGCAACGGGTACTGATGCTTTCACTTGCTTAAACTGATTCTCTTCGCATCTCGGTTTGTTTTAAGCTTGTTTTGAATTTACCTAGCAGAATATTGGAGCCGATTGCATTGGTTCCATAAGTTCCGTAAACATGTGTACTTGTACATGCGTATCATATTTGAGCTAAGCTATGAAAAGTTTGATTCCCTCACCTAAACACGACATTATTGCCGAAGATTTAAACCTGTGCATGAGCATTAAGGACAACGATTGTTAGTATTCCAACAGGCTGTTCTATAATCATGTAAATGTTGCCGGAGAAAACCAAACCCGACATGTTATAAGGAGAATTATAAAGTCTATTGAAAAGCTTCATCAGAGAAGTGGGCTGGGCGCATTCATGGCAAAAGACACTAGTTTGGTGAAATTTTGGAAAACGGATACATACAATCGTAAATATTATTCTCCACATGTTTAGTCAAAAAAGTTCCAGAGCTTACTTATAACTAAGTATGTGTGTGCATGTAGCAAATTGTCCTGGTGGTTTGGTGGTTCGTTGCTTATACAAATGAAATTCACAAGTGTAATCGCATGTTCACAGAGCTTATATGTAAACAACGTTGGCAGCAATATTGGAACGTTCTCAGGCTACAGAAATTACACAGACCAATAGTGAAATACTTGTCAGTTCTGGAGCGAAATTCGTACGGGCTATCATGCAAGCTGGTGTTTGGCTAGATCAAACAGGAATAATTGAATGCAACAGTGTTGAAATGTTGGAATGAAGTGAAACACACAACGACAGAACAATTACATTTCTGTACATCGTATTTATGGGAGCAACTCCGATTATATGACTTGTGTTAAAGTCGACGCTTTGATGTATGCTGTTGCACATAAGAGGAGACGATTTGAAGATTTCCAGTGTCCCTCTTCCCTAGGCTTCTACTCGCTAATGTTAGTCCTTTCAGTCCCCGACGAAATTTTGTGTAGCTAGGTCGTCATTTGTCATATTTTATTGGATACGTGTCATCCTTTTGTGCATTATTTCACAATTTTGAAGCTTGAATTTATTTGTATTAAAACTTATAGTAACATGTATATTGGGTATTGCTGTCTGATTTTTTCGCTTAGGATATCACAAGGATAAACATTTCTCCGAAGAGTACTTTAAACGCAATATTGCGCAATGCCAGTTGAGGGTTTGTTACCATTGAGCCCAGTAATCTAAAATCAGCGAGTGACAACAAGTGACTACAGAACATCCTGGAAGTGCATCAAGTGGTTTTTGTTAGTCGAGAATCGGTTTTAATTCATGTTTTAATGTTATTTTCTCCCTGCAAGCAGAAATCAAATTTTTATTCCAGCTTTGAACTTTGAGCACAATTTTATTGCAAGGCTGTGTAGAAAATTTCTTCCTTCCGGCACACTGCGCAAATTCGATACTCACCTATTTTACAATTACACAACTTTACATGGCGTATTAGTGATAAATTGAATTGAACGTTTGTGATAAACTAGTGAAAAGTGATTGTGTAATCCTGTAGCCATATTTGAACAGAGAATTTCGAAGTACAATCTATTTTTGATTAGTTAACAGAATATAAATTCAGCAAAAGTTCCTCATTGAAGTTACATCAAAATTCCATATGGTACATATGATTGAAATCGTTCATCCAGGGAAAGTAGACTTTCCTCAACAAGTAATAGTAAGTATTTGGGCGAATTTTTAAACGTTAAAATTTCACAGAATAATGCATCGAAAATTGATTTGAAAATCAAAGTGTCTAATAAAATCAAGTCTTAATTTTGAATATCGACCCGCTCAGCGGATAGAGAAGTTTATCCACATTTATTGGTGGGATTTTGTAGTTTGGTCACAGCTCAAAGGACAAAATGGGGTCAAAGTATTAACGTGAGTTCAGACTCGAGGTTAGATTTCTTCTCCATTTTCCATTCGTTGCAGACTTTCTTTTGAAATCATTGAAATTAATTTGATCCTGGTTCTCGCACAAAAACCTATAACGTAAAGACAGAGCTTTTCATGTATGTAGCGCCATGGTATACATGGAATTAATGTTGAACTTTCGGAAACATGGTTGTTGGGATATGGTTTTCTAAAGGAAGTACGAAGCAAATTGTAATGGTATTAACGGGCATACCATAAATGCATATTGTTTGAACATTAAGACTGAGTCTGCGTGAAATTAATTTGATATTTTTCCCTGAAGTTTTACACGTCAGCTGCAGAGGGGAAATTCAGATTTAGAATATTACAATTTAACAAATTTATCCCGCTTTATTTCATTTTTACCATTATTAATAATTTGGTACAAGCTCATTGTAATTGGTACAATGCGAGCTTTGCTGAAATATTGGAAATCGTATTCAAAAAGTTATCTGCAAAATTCTGGCACTTTTGAAAAATATGTACACATACACGCGCGTATCTGGATATGCAAAAGAAATTCCTACCCTAACTTATCTGTATCGTTCAAAGAAAAATGTATCCCCCAAATGTATTTGTTCTAATATTGTATTTTTAGGAGTACAATTGAGGTTTTTGGAATAATATTGAGAAAAAATTTCAATCGAAAGCATGCAGGTAAATAAATTATATGTCTACATAACCACTACATAGCTTCTTTTAGTAATTTTATTTGAGGTAAGTTCAAGCGAAAAGACTTTGCTGCTGTTCATGCCTGTGACGCACCCGAAAGCAGTTTCCTATTACCAAATTTATTTGATATTTTGAAAGTTGTTCATCAATTGATAAACTTAGCGATGGCAATGTGTTATTTTAAGCCTCGAATAAACACCAATAGTAAATGATTGTCCGGCGTAAATTAACTATTTAAAAGTAGCCTCACTCAGCATTTTTTTTGGATGTATAAACTTTGGAAAGGAAAGTAAATTATTACTTAGCAGCTTTATATGGTGCTTAATACTTCTATAACATACTGATAATATACTTAATATACTGATAAACTTCGATTTTTCGAGGTAGAAATAACGTTATTCATAGAATCAACACCAAAGCGGAAATCATATGATAAATATTTTGGATGGTCAATGTTGCCCCAAAATTCCTTTATTTAGCAATGTATGGCTGTTAAAGTCGATTCTTGTCATTCATTATACTTCTGTCTTTTCCTTTTACCTGATATTTTTTGCTCACCATATTTCTAGAAATTTAACCAAATGTTATGTTAAATGTAAAATCATTGTTGCAACATGTTTTTACAAGTGAATATTGAAAATGATGCGATTTTTGTCGCAGAAAAAGTTAGCGTTTAAAAATGTTAGGGGAGAGTCCCAAGAACTGTTAAAGAAAATGGAAATCCCAAAGACTATTTTGGAGTTAAGCGGGAGTAGAACGAGTTTATTTGTATAGTTTGGAGGGTTATTGTGATAAATTTGTTTGAAAATTCAAATAAAACATCAAATGGACAAACAATGAAAACCAACAAGTGCCAGTGAAAGAGATATAAAGGTGAAACTATAGAATTCTGCGAAACACAGCGATATTGGTCAAAAGATCGGTAAAACACACTCTTCGATTTAAAGAGAGATTGAATTGTGTAAAACCATGGGTTCTACCGCCTTTAAGCCTTGTTCGGGACGACTCTTTAAATTTACTGATCGAGAAAACGCTATCTGCGTAGTGATGTAGAGAAAAATCCTGGACGTAATGCAGCTAAAGTTGCAAAAGACGTTAAGGAAAGATTTATTAAATCAGTTTATAGCGATACAGAGTATAAAATTTTTAAGAATGATTGTTCTGGGATGGAAGCAATTCGTATCATGAACCAATAGCCAAAAATGGCGTCAAAAATGAAACATGGCAGTGGTGGTGCCATGGTCTGAGGTTATATTGTTTGTAATGGAGCAGGTTATATCGTGATACAATAAGCGTATCCGTCTAGTTATTAATAAATGCAATTTTCATATTAAATGGATTTTAGATACATTTTTATTTGTTTATGTGCAAATTTTTTTTGAAATTATTTTCGTTTATATTTTATTTGGCTGTTGCTATTTTAATTTCATTTTCAAAGCTGTTAAATATTTACTTAAACAAAGGTTGAATGGCAATATGTAAATAAAGTTTGAATTTGTGTCTCGAAAAATTTCAAATAAATTTTAAATGAGGTCAGTTTGTACGCAGCCTCTTTTTAACTTGGTAGTCATTAAGTAATGCCAGTTCATTAAATTTGGACACATATTACTTTGAGCTTTCTAAATGAACGATACATATCGATTAAGGAATGATATCTGTTTCATTTGATCAATACGCGAGGACATTTTCTGCCTGACTTATAATTGACTTATATACTTATACACTTCTTTCACTCAAAGTTCACAAATGTTTACGTCTTGTGGTCTCTGAAGGGACAAAGATGCCTCAAAACCAGGCTTGTTAGTTTTTATTGCCGACTTCGCCATCTCTTCATGTCCAGTTCGCCGGGCTGAAATGTAGAGCTGAATTGTGGCACACGATTGTCTTCTCTTTTTTACACTGTTTCCCCAGTAGTCAACCGTTATCTGAAACGCTGGCTGAATGGGTGTCAAAAAGCATAGTCGTGGAACTTGCTTGCTGTCTTAGACGTTTTGTACTCTTCCATTGCATATCTTTGAGAAAACGATCTCCCAAGTGAATATGACCTGTAGAATGGTAACCACACAGACCAATCGGTGAAAGTGAGAATGTTAGGCTGGGGCTTTTTTCATGAATACTCCTGTTTCTGCAATATATTCCAGTTCGTCAAATCTATCCCGCGCATTCTATTCTCTCAAGCACTTGTTCACACTTGTAGCACAGGCAATTCTAGCCAGTACTTTTCCAGCTTCGAATGGTTCAACCGTAATAAAGGTATTTAAAGTAGTGAAGAGGAAAAACGTAGCCTACTTTGGATTCAACCATGCTCAGAAATTTGGTAGCTTCTTTTTGAGACAAGATTCAATCGTGCCTTCTTTTCAATAAAAGTAGGTAAAATCTTTTTTAGGCAATCTTTCAGCCATTGGTTTAAGTGAGACAACCGTCATTTTATTACAAAAGGCGTTTTAACCGCATCACGGTGCAAACTCTACACATAGGTTACCGCAAAATTCAATTCTATTCATTCTAGTCTTGCTTCATATTCGAAGTTTCTTATCTTTTTATTCCTATTGAAAACGTAACATAATAACTCACCTTAGTACACGACCATGAAACAGATAGGTATAGAATTGGAAGTGTTCCAATGCAGCGTCCGTCTTGCAAGATGAAGAATCCGAGCAAAGTCGAATCGAAACAGTTGCGAATCAATCTAAACACTACATGGTACAAAAATCGATAATGGTAAAATAATATTTTGCTTGAATACGAAGCTATTTTTCTCTTTTTCCAGGTGAAAGATCGTGGCTTTACGACACCTTGCTGTGGGTATGAGATGTATGAACAAAATGTATGAGAAAAATAAAGTAACTACTTTAAATTAGCTATCTGTATATGAATTAAAATTTTTGTAGCTTCTATGTATAAAAAATTAAACCCTGGTTTGAACGATTGATTTGAGCAAATAGTAGTTTGCGGTGAAGTTCGCTTCTAGAAAAGTACGTGCAAACCCTATGCTCGGTACTCATATTGGAATAATTTGAGTGCAGGGATCTAAAAAGTCTTTTGAGATCATTTTGTTAATTATTTGTTCGTCGTTAGCATTTTCATAGTTTTCTTCTACGCGACCGATCGATTAAAACATTCTATCCATTATAAACGTTTTCAGCTGCCATGAGGTTTCCCTCTTTTAAACAATCTGGTCGCAACCATCCTACTTTATTTTTGAAATTGCCAGCACGTTTAATTTATAATAACTCTCGTGTTGTATGATTTAACAGCGCCAAGTTTATTGAGTAATCCGACATCAAGAATGGCAAGAATGGAATCAACACCAATGACCATGACGAGGATATGCAAGTAAGATTTCCAAGCAGCCGGCCATTTTTACAGTTGACCTTCCTCTGTTTTTCGATTCTTATTCGTTAACCCGTCAATTTGGTTCTACATTGAGTTTGATGAATACCATTTCGCCTGATTAAGTGATGTTGTGAAATTGCATATTTCCCCTATTCAGAATTAAATCTCGAAATATAATATTGAAATAATATCACTGATCTTTAATAAAAATCGATTTATTTGTTGATGTATGCACATAAGATTATGATTGAAGCCATACACAAAGCAAAAGAAAACACTTGCTCTGGTGTATATATCACTTGCAGATTACAGCTGTACCTTGTTTCTGTAGCGTTCATTATGCATGAGCCTTACGTGAGTGTGCGCTTGTAGGTATCAGCCTTAATGCTATGCATCACGTTACTTCTGAAATGCATAAACAGTGCGGAGGAACATTGCAAGGAAAGACACCAATACCCTATATATAAAAAAAGTGAACCTTGTAAGATAGAATGCTCGAAATTGACCGAAGTTGTTAAGTGGAGAGATTATGACGGCCAGCTTTCTAAGTTGATTATATGGGAGAATAATTTTTCAGGTGTAAAAGTATATGTGAATCATTGTGTATGAATACAACATTTATGATGTGGTTTCTGTGAGTGTGAAGCACGCAGAGTAAAAGTGCGAGGCATACAGAGGTTCCGAGCGACGGGTTATTACGGGTTTCACTATCAATGGTTTTTAAAATCCTTTTTTGAACGATTTCAAATGGTATAGACCCAATTGTTAAGATCGATTCAGGTTATAAAATGTAATCTTCGAAGTAACTTTTTCTAATTTTTAACTAATGCTTTCAAGAATTGCAAGATCTCAAATTAAACGTGCATTTACATATACGAACGCTAACTTCAAACTCAGGAGCAGCATCATTGACATAGTCCACTTTCGCGTAAACATTGGAGCGAAAATCACGGTAACTATAGTGAACAATTTAAAACATTCCGGAAGAGTTACAGGGATACTAATACTCTAAGTAGCAAAAAGAAGCATGGTGTAACCATTCACAAGTGCTAATACTACAAATGTACTTCCAACATAACGCTTTTCGACCCCAATTCTCCCGATGCAATGGTAGTGGTAACCAAAACATGTTGCAGGTAAGACATCAAGACCAATGTGCAGTAAGATTTCCATCAGCATTCTATTAAATTTTATGTTCCTACATAATGACATAAAACTTCACCGCAAAAAATTTTGTTCTAATACATTCAAGCTCAGAAAGCTGGCTATCGTTATCTCTCCTCTCGTCTTTTAATTTACAAGCTCTCCATATCCAATGTACGCTTAATTTGCTACATGGCGAATTCGTATCTCTTTTTGTAATCCTCTTCTGAAGTGTGAGGACAATTGGTAGTTTCGCTATGCTCGAAACTACAGAAACTAACTCGTCTTCGGAACCAGTTCACATAACGGCAATTCTGGATTTGCTTCATATACTGCGCGCTGTTCTCATTTCTGTGCTGCAAGATATTACTCTTAATATGTTTTCATCGTTTCCGATCACCAAGTTCCTGCACGTGTACCTGTTGTAACAAATTTAATATTAAACTTCTTTTGTCAGTTTCAAAAGATTAACAGCAGCATGAGTTAAGATTATGCATAAAATATTTGTGTATTCAAATTAGAACTTCAGTTCAGTTTAAGCGACTTATTCAGTTCGCGCGTACTATTCAATATATTATTTCGATGAAATATTGTAACGCATACCCAAAATCATTATGAGCCATAGAGGTATAAGATAAAGACAGGCCTTGTCCGTGTACATGAGCGTCCGAAAACCTAAACTTATCTTTTTCTCCCCTCATCAGCTGTTCAAATGCTCGGCTCCATTCGTTCCTGTCATTTTTGTCATTTTGTCATATCCGAAATTGTATCGAAATTTCAAAGTTATTCGCGCGATTAGAAGCACATTTACTTAGCATTCAGAATGTAGTATCCCATCATAGGCAAAAATACGAAAAAAATATTTATAAATCACTAATAGCAGCTGAAAAATGCAACACTTGTGCGTGTTTTGTTTGTAGATCTGCCTTGACATTGAAAATTATCTATCAATAATACAGACATCTTATTATCTATTATCTTATTATCATCTATCAATATTACAGATTATCAATATTACAGACAATTCCACATAAAAGTTATCTTACCAATTACAGCATATAATTCGTAAATCAAAAACATGTTCATTCATTAAATGTAAAAATAATACAATAATTACATTTTCCAAAATCTTCGGCTACCTTCGGTTTTAAATTAGACAGTGGTGCAAACATCGCAGTTAGAAAAGCAGTTTCTGTAAAGGAATGGTCACATATACCACTTGAATGTTGAAAATATTATCAAATCGGTCGCTGAATCATGCACTTGAATCAGTCAACGTTAATTGAAAATGTGCAAACGCTTATATTGAGTATTTCTGATTCTCATTAAGCTTAAGGATATGCTCATGAATAATATAAACGACGGAATTTTAGGTTTGAACACATTTGATTAGCGTAGTCTAGCTTTAATATCAGCTTCAGATTGCAATTTCCAAATTTTCATTCGGCTATGGAATTCGGCATGGAATGGGCGGGGATTTATTCTTAGGGAAATGATGTTCGTGTGGCGTTAACGTTCCCGTTAAGTCGATTCTCCTGTGTCCACGGGTAGCAGAAATTTGTTAATGATGCGGCACTTTATGAGATGATATTATTTCGTAATTTTATTGGTTTAACACAAAACATATGCTTGACTTAAAGGAAGCAAATATAGTGATGTTTGTGACAAAAGTTCAGATAACGAAATTTTTGACCATTTATTTAAACTACCTCTGATTATTTTTAAGTAAGTGTTGGTGGATTTGTGTTAAGGTATGTTACTTTTGGTGATTCCGGACAAAAAAGTGGGCGTCGGGCCTGTCTATATCTTATTCCTCTACGTTATAAGCTTTTAGCGAGAGATCTGACAAGGTTTCCTAATAAACACAACGTCATCTATATGGTCGCGTCAAATGACCCAGTGTTATGGAACCGCCATCCAGTATCGCTAATGGCGATAGCGTGTTCTGACAACATATTCATTTCATCCCTATTTCAACTTTCAAACTTTTACAAATCTGGCAACGACATCACTAAAAGCGATAATGCATATTGCGAATCAATATCATTAACTGAAATTTTAATTTAATTATTAGTTGTTTATTTTAATCTACTGAATGGAAAATTGTGTAAGGAAGATATTAGTGGCAAGATTGTTTATTTGATAGAAGATCTTAAGGATATAATTTAAATTATATTAAGTTTGCAGATTGTGATGATTGATTTGGCAAAAAATTTTAGAGATTGTTTAGAATGCGAACGTTTGAATTTTCATGTGCTTACTTGGATTAATCACTATAAATACTGAAGTATAGTCAGTAATCGTAGCAGAATTATCGGGTTGAATAACGTACGCTTCTTAAAATAAAAGATTTCATAAAACACTTTGGCGGTTCATTCATAAAGGGTGGACGAAGCCACTCGCTTACTAATGATTCCAGTAAACAACAAGAGTATCAATTGTTGAATTGTCCTCTATCCGTCACGCGATAAGACACGGTTTTAAGATTGCATATTCTGCCTAAGAGAGACGAATGATTTCTGACATTTATTCATTTCAAACGAAAGATAGCACGGACAGTACAATAATTTTGTCAAAAATCCTTGTCGAGAATTCCGCCTCAATTATCTAATCGAAGAGATGCTGAAATCTGCTTCAGATTCGTGCTATTTGATGCCTTTAACACAACTGACTACGCTAGCATTGGTATATAGCGACTTGTCTCCACAGTAACATTTCTGAAAGCAACCAAAACTTATTTAAGAAGCGAGACACGAGTACAAATTCGTAAATTGATTTTATTTGAGCTTACATGGTTGCTGCTGTAGACATATGAGCTAGAAACTTAGTGCCTAAAAGCCCATTGTTTTATAAATTATTTAAAATACTAGGAATAAGTTGATCAGAATCACTGGATCACAAATATATTATAATGAGATGTCATAGAGGTTCTCATAAAAGCAGAACTTGCGAAAAACTGGCCAAGACAACATGACAAACACCAAGCACGATGCTTTATTGGATTTCTTGGAATCTAGCGTTGAAGTCAACTCTAACGAACACGTGAGTTTCTGTACTCTATGTGAAATACTTTATATCATTGAGTTTATGGTAAATTGAAATAATCACCACGATTTGTTCCGCATTGGGTAAACACTACAGAGACTAGTTCGAGGATACCATACCAGGCGAGACCTTCTTTTCATCGTCTTCTCTTCTCGTTATCTTGCTGAGCAATAGCAGTTGATTTTGGGCGTATCTTAAAGGATTGGATTTGTTCCTCCTCTGCCTTCATTTTCCTCTATCTATAACAATACTCCCTTTCCTAAGTATTTTTAGCTTTACTTTATAGAAAACGTAGGCAATTTCTGTCGTAGATGCAAAAATCATGAAGACATATGGATTTTATAACGACGAAGAATGTATGACAAAACAGTGTCTCACATCGCGGGATCGTTTTTGGAGCACTAAAGAGGAAATCATGATACTCTTGTGGTGCACGAAAGCTGCCGAAAGCTGTGTCTGAACATTTTGTCTTACAGTGTATAAGTATATTTGAAGCGCTTCGGATAAAGAGGTTTGGATCAGGGAAGAAATTTAGAGTCTTTTTGTGAAATGTATCAACCGTTAGAAATTCGGAAAAGATGACGACGTAATTCATCTCCAGCCGAATAATATCTTACCAATATGAAACTTATAGTCAGCGATTGCAAAACACACATCAACGAATGAAGTTTTGGTAAACTACATCTTGGAGAGAATGATATGTTGGTATTTTCTGTGAATATAAAATCTAAGTGAATGTAATTGCATGCATGTATGTGCATAAATCGGTGATTTCGTTTCTGTTGTTAAGTTTCTAAGTCTATTATTGCTAAAATTTTAGAAATTAGGTCTTTTAACAGAAAAACAAGCTGCTTTGCATTTTTGGATAAGTGAGAGGTAGATAAGATGCTGCTAGAGTCGAGTCGAAGGGATTTTTGTTGCATTGACAGTAGAGACAATCAGAACCTCACATGCTTTGGAGAAGTTGGCATTCCACAAAACCAAGTGAGCAATAAATAATAAATAAAAATAATAAAATAAAAACAACAATAAACACTACATCTATCAATCTGATGTAGTGTTTAGTGGGGTTTTTCATTTCATTTGGGAAGTTATTATATTGTTTGATTGCATTTGATAATATAATAATCAGTTTTTCTAAATTATTCTAAAGCAAAATAACTTGCGCTGTGCTCGTAAAAAGGGCAAATTTAATCTTAATGCATGTTAATGCGAGAAGCTGAATAGAATGGAACAAAGTTATGGACTGAGTGGCCTAATTTTTTGTACATTTTACATTGCTACAGGTTTTTTGGTAGCTTCAAACCTTAGCAAATTCGGGGAGGATCGCGTATAAAATTTTGCTTTTATTATACAGACTTCAAAAACAGCCAACGCGTATACCGTTCAGTGAGCTTTTTTGAAGCCAAATTGTTTTTCTGGTACAGTTCCTGCTTCTTCCGAAATTGTGTGATGCCTTGGAGGATTACTCTTTCCAGTAACCTCTCTACGTTGCACAGACGATATATCGGACGAGTATCGACTGCGTCAGTACTGTTGGACTCTTTCGGAATGACAAATACTTTGGCGCCTTTCTATGGAAAGTAGATGAGGGAAGTAGCAAATGTTTATGGAGTTATTAAGAAGGATTGCGAGGAGAAAAAACACTTTTGGGTTGTGGGAATGTTTTTTTTAAGAAAAAATTTGAAATTTCATCTGCTTCAGCTGATTTTTTAGAATTTCGCTCAAGCGCAAGCATCCTGAGAATTGCAGGGCTCCCAAATAGGTGCGTCGGAGGGATTCGAATCTCAAAATCAAATCAAGCACAGGTTCTTGTGGTCTTTGTTGAACGTTGATATTGTTCTCTTTACTAATGAATTGAAAGCAGAGTCCTCGCTTGCCTTCTTCCCTTGGAAAATTTCGCAAAATGATTTGCGATAGAGTCAGCAACGGCCTCTTCATCCATGAGCATGGAACCGTTATAAGTGAGAACTCCTGGCAGGCGCTTAAGGCCAGTTCTTTTGTTTATTTGGGGAAACATCCAGGCACCGGGACTGATGTTTGCTAGGGTCTGTTCGAATCTCTCATTGGCAAAATCAGATGTTCTTCTCGAGATCATTCTATTAAGAGGGAGCATAAGAAGGTGAACCCGCTGGTGCACCCAGTTTACTATATTCAAGGTGCCGTGATATATTCTTGAGAGTAGAGTTCTTACGGTGCTACGTCTGCGATGAAGCATGAAAATGTCCTGTGGTAAATCTCTATAAGGATAATTCCTGGAGGAATTTTTCTAGAGATCTTTGAGATTACCGTATTAAGGGTTGAATATAAGCAAGCGATTCCCTCTTCGATTTCGGTGGTTGAGAGATTTTTCGATCAGTTGATTGAAATACCGTCACGTTTTCCATTCAAGTCAGCACTAGTTGAGTTGAGAACCTTTTTTTTTATCGGGAATGTATAGGTCTAGCACGCACCTTATCCTGCTTCAAAAAATCATAAAGGCTTTTATGGTCTTCTATTATTTTTGGGTGCAATAAAGTTCGTGAAGAAGTGTTCACCGGTACATCAACTTTTGAGGCATCGAGCTGGTTTTTCTGACATGACCGTTGAACTTTTGCCCCGAAAGGCTTAAGATTAAGCATGTAGCATACAATAGGATCTTGCTAGTTGCTGCAAAGCTGGGCGGACTTTTTTTAGCTTCGACAGATATTCTACGCACTGCGGCGAGTACAACTTACTCTTTTCTTGCGCTTTTCGAAGACTTGGAAACGGTAGCATGAAGTTCGGGAAAGTTTCCGGGATTGGAGACACAATTGGTCTTTTCTGATGAGAATGGTCTTGCTTAGACTCGCTGTTATAATCAGCTGGAGCATCTCCTTCGATAGTGGGAAAATCCTCCTCATCTACTCGCAATTCTTGCAACTTGCTTGTTAGTCTAGCAAGAATTCCTCCCTTACACTCGTTCCAAATTTTTCACAAAATCTCTGCAGGTTTTTCTTAGCTTTCGGCATGAAAGCAGCCTTTGTTGCTTTCCCCTTCGGAAAGCTCCGCTTCGGCTCCCACGTCACTCATGTTCGCTATTTCTTAAACACAGCTTTGATTATTAAAATTAAATTAAGGGTTAAATTAAGGGAACCCCTCCCTAACCGGCAAGATAATTAATTATTTTTTGTAATCTAATAACACATATATATATATATATATATATATATATATATATATATATATATATATATATATATATATATATACATATATATATATATATATATATATATACATATATATATATATATATATATATATATATATATATATATATATATATATATATATATATATATATATATATATATATATTCTCTCAAAGTTCGCATCCGTACACAATATCATACAGTGCTTTCTAAGCACCTTAGCACCCCTGACCTAACAATTCTTAAATTAATAATATACAGTGAACTATAATAAATAATAAATGGATATTATCAGCTTCTTGTCGGCCTTCTTGCCGGATACTCGGCCAAGAGTTTAAGGGCGACCACTGATAATAGAAAGAAAGTGCTTAGAAAGCACTGTATGATATTGTGTACGGATGCGAACTTTGAGAGAATGATGATACACATCTCCTCGAATTTTCGTCATTACTTCAGTGATCATTTAGTTTTGCTACCACTACACAAAGGAGTACATTGATCGAGTCCTGTTAGATTTAGAGTTTGTTCAAAAAATATATCCCTCACTTATTTATTGGCATTTGACGATATTTTCGTTATTCGCTCCCTCCTTCCTTCGAAAGAGTCATTACTAACAAGCAGTAGTACTTTAAGGAAAGCGGCAAACTTGCGATGGCCACCCACGTCAATAAGTAATTGCAAGCAAAACTGGATGTAGGTTATAAATGAAGACGAAGTTACGGTCTTTGTAAGTTCGTTTTGATATACATTGTTTTACACAGTTAATTCCATCAGAAACTGTATGTTCATATTGCATTTGAGTTTGATAGGGCATTAGACTTCTCTCGAATACCCAACGGCGTTTCATTTTCAAGGGCTTATTATTAGTTATAGTACAGCGTAGTTTCATACATCGCCTATACACAGAGGTAGAATCTCTGAGGGTAAGCTTATTTTACTCAAAATCGAGAGGAAATTTACGAGTCTAAATATAATTTCACTTACTTTGGTCGATTACTGTTTAATGGGCGAAAGCTTTTGGTCATATTGCATTTGAATTCGAGGTGGAAACCGACTTCTTGCAATTATCTACTAGCGTTTCAGTCTCTAAAATTTATTAGTTCACTTTATTAGCAAAACAAGGCGCTTGTACCTCTTTTTTCTGATATAAACCGAAAGTCTTTGTGCTCATCTTCATTTGAGCCACAGCGTAGCGTATACAGCGCTCTGCGACAGTAATGGAAAAAGTTTTTGAGAGAAATGTTTTAAGGTGGTAACCTTTTTTAAAATGAAAAAAAGTTTGCAAATCTTTGTAAAGTTCCACTTATTTATCAAATACCGTTAGATCACGTTAAAAGAACTTAGATTTCCATAAGATTTTTAAATTTGAAAAGATTTTGTTTATCAATCATGGAAATTTTCGTTTAAAAGTGTGTCTCCTAAGTGAACGCAATGTTTTCCGCTGGACTATTGCATTTCAAAGTTTTTTATAACATTTCAACAAAGATATGTATTGTTTGAATTATTTCAAATGGTAAATCTGCACTCATTAGACCATTGCCGATACATATTCTTTTTTTAGCCTACTGGTGTTAAGTTGAGTACGCTTCCCAACATATTGTCATCACAGTTTCTAGAAACAATTTTCATAGCCGAAATATTTAGTGTGTAGAAAACGGTGGTTTCTCTGACTGGATGATAAGTGCCTCAATAGCACTGTGCTAGCACTTGCACAGTGCTGTAACGTGAGTTGTGGCCATATAGTAAGCACGAAAGGTAATAGACTGCCGTTTTCCAGGACACAACCATGATAAGTAGATTTTTGTTTGTTATACTACTGTTTTTATTTTAGTTTAAAGGCACGCCCCATTCACTCAATTAATTTTCTATCTCTGGACGGATTTCTGCGTGGAACTTTTCATCTCCAAATGGAACCGCCTTTTGAAATTACGTTCCTCGTCGATTAAGACCTATTGGTACGCAATGATTCGTTAGGGCTGTTAGTCGGTTTTTCAATTTGTTTAAATTCAGACTCATGAATGAATACATTCTCTAAAAGAAAATATTCTTTTGTTTTTGAATTATTAAATTAAATCAACTATTAAATTGTTTCAAAATAACTTTTTCCTGAAAAACCATTCTTTTGAGGAAAGCGAAAGTAGGTTGGGGAGAACTGGAAAAAAATAATCTAAGTTTTCCAGTGGTTGCAGGCGTTTGTAATGTTCATCCTTATGACATTCGTTTCCTTCTTGTGTTTAGACTTTTTATAGGCAGAGGCAGGGAAACTAAGAACTGCAATCAGTAATTATAATCAATTAAAGCAATATGTGAGGCGCGTTATCGTTAGCGTAAACTCCGAATTAAATTTCAAAATACAAACCAGAGCAAACAAAGCCAGCTTTGCTCCCAAAAAGTAGAACCAGACTCCTACAACAAACAAACATAGCTTTATCATGCTCGACCTATTTGTACTTAAAAGCTGAAGATGTATTTTTGAGCTTTAATTAAGTTTTAAGTTTTAAATAAGCATGGTTAAATAAGCACGCTTAGGCGATTTGCGAAATTCGCGATAAAGTAGGAGAAGTACAAATACAGAAGTACAAAGCCGTGTAAGTCTTCGAAACTGAAATCAAGTTATAACATTGACTGGAAGTGATTGGAAATATTAGTCTGAAAACAATTTGCTTTGAAGGACCTTCAGCTAAAATTATTCAAGAGATAATAGTGTTGCGCTTTTTCAAGTGCGCGGCCTTTTTGCTTCGCAAACTTTAATTATCTTGCAATCGAAAGACACGAATTAATTGAAAATTGTCTGTAATTTTATTGAGTTACACCAACACACTTCGCAAACACTTCCTTTAATTAAATTATTGGCTTTTGCCCCATCGAGAATGTATTTGTTATGGCTCTCGTTTCGCATTGCATCGTGTCATCGTAATGTGTGATACTCGAACACTTTTTTCCCCTTCGAGAATGATCGGTGTATTTGTTATGGTTATTGTTTTGAATTTTGGGCAACTACAGTGGCGCGTGACATTTGAACATGTCACACTATCCCCACCTTATCTATCCCCACCTTAAAAAGTGTCACATCAGCTATCTCCGCGTCTTCCTGCTGATAATATGGGGCAAGGCGGTCCAGGTGCACAATTTTCATTTTTGGTCTTGGCTTCCGGTGCTCCTGTATCCAGTACACCACATCGTTGATTCGCTTGATGATTCTATAAGGTCCTTCCCAATTTGGCTGTAGCTTCGGAGATCTGCCTTTCCGGCGCCGTGGGTTATATAGCCACACCAAGTCGTCCGGCTGGAATCCAGATGAGTTTGCCATTCAGTCATATCTGGTCTTCATGCGATCAGTGGTTGACTCTATTTACTTCCGCACTAATTGTATACTCCGAAATGGGTTGGGGCTGCACAGGGGGTGTCCCAAACTTTACATCATCTGGTAACCGAATCATTTTGCATGTTCTGCAGTTCGGTACGCCATCAAAAATAATGGAATGCGTAAATCCCTATCTCTCTGATTTTCATCAACCATCTTGGGCAAATGTTTATTTAGCGTGTCATTGAACTGTTCGACCATCCCATCGGACTGAGGGTGAAGTGGTGTTGCACATGTTTTTCGTACTTTGGGCAACTATAGTGGCGTGTGACACTATTCGAGCATGTCACAATAGAACATAATAAATAATAAATATATTATCATGCATTTCGTGTAATAATTTGTGATTAACAATTTAAAAAAATTAAATCATTTATAATTGCAAAGTATCCCTGACGGTTACTCGTAAGTCAATGGTCATAGAAATTAAATTAATTTGATTATAGGAGTTTCCGTTTTCGTGTAATCCAATCATGTGAATACACCAATCATGTGAATACTCTTAACTATATAAATTAATAGGAATTGTAGATGAGGCAGCAGAGCGGTCACAGATGTTGTGATCAGAGAAAGTTGTTTGTGCACCGAGTACAGTTCATAAAGTGAAAAATTTGAAAGGGTTACAATTATTAAATGAGAAGAAGCTGTCGTTACCTGCCATCCGACTTCGGGAAAGAAAGTGGAACGTCAATGGTAATAGTCCAAAGGCGATCGCCAGACAAACATCGCAGTATAAAACCTGAAAATGCTTCTGCGCAATGATTATGCAGCAAGTAGCATCGTTTGGATATTATAAACTTTGAGTTTTGATGGCTTTCATAGATAACAGATGTTAAAAGTGTAAAAATATTAGATATTACTTACGTCGTAGTATAACAGCTGATTTTTACAATTTTTTTCAGAAATATTTCCAGCTTTTATACTACGACGTATGTCTGGCGGTCATCGGCTGTTGCTCTATATTGAAAGTTCTTAAAGCGAAGCGAGTTAATGTTGACGACCAGAATTGGAAAAGGAACATTCGAACCAGATCAACAACTCGTAGCAACTGTAGCGAATTTTCGAGTCCCAGAAGTATTACAGATATTAAAAATATGTTTCAGATGATTATAGTGCTACTGAATCAAAATCCAGAGAGATTCACACAGAAACTGCTAAAGTTTTAAATGAAGTTTGCAGAGTCACGATGAGTCACTGTATTGATAAACGATTTGTTGCAATTGTTAAGTCACTCATTGAACGGTTTCCAAAAATTTAAGTTGAATGTCCGGTGTAAGAAAAGATGGTCAATAAAGAAAATGTGTCCTTTGTCGACAGCATATGGGACGTGGGAGCCAAATGCTATGCCAATATGGACTAACTCATTCCTAGAACAAAGTTGCACATGAATGTGATCTTGGCATTGCAAAGCCAGTTAGCTGGATGAAAATGAGGATCTTGTTTCTTCAATGCCGGAGTTGATTTTGATAGAAATCATTCATTGATGTTTTACTTGTCTCTTTTTATTTTTACTGATGAAGTCAATACTTTTTGTCTCTCGTAATTTTCGTATGCCATATTATTTTTCTTTAGCGCTCGCTGTTTGATACAAAAAAGGAGAAACTCAGGAGGAACTCAGCTCTGCGCAAACGTTTTATTTTTACAAAAGAATCACACTAGCTGTGAAGCAAGGAATAGAGAAAATTTCCTACAATGCTGAATTGAACTTCGTCACGATGTGAAGTTTTACTTTGAGGTTGCGCATTCTCCTTTTTATGGCAACTTTCCGATTGAAGAAATGTAGTATAAAGGGCAAGCTTGTTCATTTACTGGTATATCATGTGTTCATAATCTCCTTTGCGATAATATCCCAAGGTTCAACTTATTTATGTTTGAATCGTTTGAATCCACGCTGCTCTGAAATCTTTTCCACGTAGTAACATATGTCCATCGACCTCATTTGTCGTCCTCTTATTGCCTCTAGCATGGCTAGCTCTAGCTTACTGTTTTTTCTAGCCATAATTTTCTTAAATATTTCCTTTCCATAGTTGAATATATATGATTTTTATAAAGTTAATCATACTGAATTCTAACCAAAGCGACTTCTTCATTAAATTCCCTGAACGAGGGACGAGCTTGCGTAATAAAAGGTACACACCGATATTGTCATGTAATAGATTCGGTTAGTTCAAATGTCTTGATTGTGTAGTGAATTAGTGACAGTATCTAGGCTATTAGGTATGGGATTCGCCATTATGTTAATATTTTAGCCAATATTACACTTTATCGGCTATTAAGGAATTGGTAATGACCATTTGATTAAGCGTTAGTAACTTAAATGAAAGCGGAGGAAAGTCAATAAAAAAAACAAAGAGCTAAAATATAAAGCAGTAAAGATACTATAAACAGGTTAAGTATTATTATTGGCCTTGCAGTTGTTGGTGCTGTGTTGTGTATTTATTGATCACCCTAATGAACTGCGGATTAACTCAGTGGACTCTAAGATGTTTAGCTCTTTAACCCTTATTAATTTTGCAATTGATTCCATTTTGATTGAATATATTTTTAAATGCATGCATAACGCACTCATGGATATTCAAAGTAATATTGAAATTTTGATATTTGTATGTAAATAGTATAAAGATTAGTAGTATATTAATACTACTATAATAATATGAATATTGTCAGTAAATGGCCCCACTGAAAATATTCGTAAAAGATTGTTTGTTAGAAAATGCTAACCATCATTTTTTTTTTCAGATGAACCGTCCCATTCAAATTAAAGCGGAAAATGAAAATCGAGGTGGTAAGTTTCTACATTTTAGAATTGAATATGAAAATTTCTTAAATGTGATTTAATGTTTACTTAATAAGAATTGTGAAAATGTATCCCAGTATTTGCCGATTATTCAAACTGGCAAAAATTATACTTAAACAGCAAGTCAAGAAGTTTTTTTATAATATGTAAGCAAAGCTCAACCATTCAACATTGTTTTTTTAAATTCTTCTTAACTTCATCCATGAAAACAATTGAAATCAATGCTCAAGACTGGTATAATCAAAGGTATATAACAGAATAACAACCTACATTGAACCTACTAGTTAACAATCCAACATTTTGACAATTTTAACGTGCCACCAATATCCATTTGTCGACGGTATCGCCACAAAATCATCAGTCTATTTGGAAAATAAAATTCAAGGTACAAACAAAAAACGGTTCTCCGATTTTGAAGGCTTTTCTATCCTGTTATTGCTCAATAAAAATTATAATTTTTATTGAGATTTTTATTGAGATAATAGATTGTACGTGGTTTTCAGAATCTTTCTGTTTTCGGTCTTATTTATCAAACATTTTATAAAAACCGAAGCTGAATACGCCTACTTATATCGCATGACTTTTTTATGGGCCTTTATTCTTCACACGTCATAATTTCCAATTTAATTATCATCCATTCTAGGTACGATCCCGGGGCTTAACAATAACCTTTCTTTTTCCTTTCCATATCGTTATTCAAACTTGTTCAGATGCATGTGCATGCATCGAAGCAACAAAAATAGACCCCGCATAATTTTGCGTCGATACCCAAAAGATAAATCATGTGAGAAAACAAATCCTAACAAACTGTTGTCGGCAGTATACTCAGGAAATGCTACATGCCAATTTCAGCGTAGTAAAATACTTAAAGTTTGGTGATAATCGATTGTATTGTTGCGACAATAGAAGTGGAAGAATAGAAGTATAGGATACAAAGAGACGCCCTACTTGTGTACATGAGCATACATACATGAGCGTTAGAAGAACTCGACCCAACTTTTTTCCTCATCATATATTCAAATTTCTGGGTCCATTACCAAGCCTTACATACCATACCAAGCCATTACAAATACAGGGTGGACCAATTGTCTTTGGTCCGTTGATGGAAAAACAAAATAGTCACATAAGATGAAAACTGTTCATGTATTATAAAAGTACACAAAATGAGAATTTGTTTCTTAAAAATAATATCATCCATATGTGAGCCTTGATTATTTTGACAGAGCTGCAACCTGGAGCGGAAATTTTCAATTACTGCCCTACAAGTGTTTGGTGAAATCTTTGAATTTCTTCTGGGATATTTCATTTTAATTTTTCATGGAAATAATCCATTGAGGATAAGTCTGGGCTACGAGCTGTGCAGGTTATGTCACCTGTTTTGGAAATACCTTTTTTCCCAAAAATTTCGCGAACTGCATTCAATGAGTCGTTGGAGATGTAGCATGTCGCTTAATCGGTTTTTTCGGTTTTCATAAAAGTATGGACCGTAAATTCCTTTTGCTGACAAAGCTGCCCATATAAACTGGTGGAAAAATTGTAATTTGACACATTTGTTAAGGGAAATTGTATTAAAGGTTTGCTAATCAGTTTTGCTAGGTACGCACAGTTTTACTGTTTCACGTTCCAGTCCTGTCGCTATACCGCTTTTTGAAACTATCGTTAAACCCATATCGGTGATTGAAGTTCTGTACTGCTTACTTCTTATTTATTGATGAATATGGATCTACGCGAAAGGAAAGTTGCTCAAATTTGGCATTATTACAAACTGGTACGAGTCAGCGAAATGTTGCTTGTACATGTGAAGCAAGTCGTTCAATGGTTTTATACGTCTACAAAAGATACGGAGTGACTGGTGGCTACATCAAAAGACGGGTCGTGGGAGGAAGACATTTATACAAGGTGATTGATTTATAGTGTCAGCAAGTCTTAGAAATCGTAATCGTTTCGACGTAGAATTTCTTTATCTTACACAGACCCGCAACAGGAACTATACTCACCACATCCCATAAGGTAGCAAAATTAAATTTTCCACGCGAATTCCGTGATTGGACTTTGGCACAATGGGGGCAGGTATACTTTTCTAATGAGTCTCGCATGTGTCTTTTTGATACTGATGGTCGTATAAGAGAATACCGTAGAGCAGAAGAACGATATTCACAATGTGCCATATCCGAAGTGGTGAGTTTTCAAGCTGGCTCAGTTATGTTTTGGGGAGGTAACAGTTTAACCGCTCGTACAGAACTGGTTCTTGTAGATAAAGGGGTTGTGACCGCTAAATCGTACATCAGTGACATTCTCGAAGAACATGTAGTGGCATACTCAGGATTTAACGGCCAATGATTGACGATAATGCGCTGCCTTATACTACGATTTGCGTTAGAGATTACTTGCGAGAAGTGAATATAGATGTTCTGGACTGGCCATCACGAAGTCTCCAGACCTTAATCCAATGGAACAATTATGGGACGAGCTAAAACGTTGGATAAAATAACGAAAACCGGCTCCAGAGAACCTGCAGCAGCTGGAAACTGCGTCTGTGGAGTAATGGGAAAACATACCACCAGTATGAAAACTGGTGAAAGTAATGGGAAAACATACCACCATACCATTCAACCATCAAAAAGTGTATTGGTAAAAAAATAAAGTACGTTGATTTATTAATGTATTTTTTTTATTAATAATTTACTAACAATCAATAATCATGTTGGTGAAGCTGATGAGCATCTTCAAAATTTCATCAGCAAACTGCTACCGGTGAACATTATTTTGAGGCTTTAAATCCTGCACGATTTGAACTTTGTACGGATGTGAATATAAGTCCTTGTGAACAATGCGACTTAAAGATGTTCTGGGGAAATTTAAGACACTAGACCGCTTTCGTGTAGAGGGTCCAGGTTCTTCGCGAACAGACGCTCTTACACGCTTTACGATTTGGGATCCCTTGATTTTATAGATCGGCCTGTGTCCTCGAATTTCTGCACCTATTTTTTAATCAGCTGGATTGATGTAGCTTCATTTTTAATGCCGTATGTTGTAATGAGTGCAATATTTTCGTTGCGCTAGAGTCGAAGAATCGTTGTTTCGATAGTACCAAAGAACATAAAGAAGTCGAATCGCCCATCAAAGTTTTGCATCAGAAAATTTCATCATTGATGGGCATGTAGGGGCAACGTTGAAGAGGCGGTGAGATCAGTGAGAGAGCTTTTCTGTGTTGCTTGCATGTCGATGATTTTACATCTTCACGCCATGCAGTCGCATGTCGATGAGTCTGTGCTGTTGGAGCAAATGCTATTTCAGGTTTCAATTTTGCATGCGGAGGTAATCATCCATTTTATATGTGTCAAATTTGTTACTTGCGGGATAAATAAAACAAACATTCAAAGATTCATTTAGTATTTTTAAAGTTATTATTATTAGATAATTTGTTGAATGATATGAAACATAACTGGCTTTGGAGTTCGAATCGATTCAAATGAGTGTTTTATCAATAATTCAATTAAATAATATGTATCTATATAATAAACATAATATGTATATATACATGCTTATATGCATGTGTATACATGCTTATATGATATATAGTTCCGGGCTTTAAGTAATTCGGAGGTTCTTGCCAATTGCATATTTGTGAGTAAAGAGTTTGAGCTAATTATCTAATTAAAATCATAAAACTCAAGAGGAAGACGTCGCTGACACCCTTTCAGGGCTCCACTTACTCTAAGAACTAATCCTGATGTGATATTCGTGTTCAGTATCCCCCCCAGTAATAAAATCGGACTAGCTTCGATCAATATTTACCGAATATCATTGCATACTTCACAATACTCTTTTAAAATGCATTTTTCTTACGCGCCAATGCTTTTCTTTGTCACCAAATTTGTTTACAAAGTTTATAGAAATTATCACAAATCGAATGAAAAAAAACTGCATTGTACAAATTTCCGATTATACATCATCCGATAAACTTTTGCTTTTTAAACAATTAAATTACTCTTCTTATTGTTCGATTGACATATCTTTTGGCTCACCTAACAGTTGGATGGAAACAGAATTCAGCTCCCTATATAGGTTCAAAAGTATAGGGTATTTTCTGGAGAAATTCCAGATTATTAAATTTTCTGGAATTTTTGTAGAATTTCGTCGCATAGTTGTGTTAACATTAGCAAAATCAGATTAAATTATACGCCAAAAACTCGGTAGTATTTTTATTGACTTGATTGATTCTTATCTAGATGGAGAAATATTTCGTTATGTCACATTGAGAGGATTAATGGTGACGGAAATAACCCTGACACCTTCACTTCTCTGCCGACCATTGTCCGCGACTGCTTACTTGTTATTCACAATAACCTTCAAGAAAAGGTAAAAGTCAAAAGCGCTTTATTTGATACTCATCGTTATAAATTTTTTAAGAATATAAAGCTGATTATCAATAATAAAGATACGAAGAAACATAATGGCCCAAATGACTCTCTAAATTTAAACATTATCATTTAATAAAGAAAAAAACAATTTTAAATTCAATTTAATTCAAATTATTACATATTTTTAAGATTCAAGCAGAAAAAGGAAAAAAAAACAACAAAAATTATTCAAAAATCAATTATAATGTTAATACAACAGTGAAATTTTATCCTGCGACTAATATATTATAACCTAAATCTAATCAAATTCAATCGAAACAATTTATCTTATACTATTGCAATACTATTGTAATGCTTAAAAATATTCTTAGCCTGAATGTTACACCTCATCTCTAATGCCTAGTGTTATTATAATGTTATTATATACTACCTATACTCAATATTGGAACCTTTGCCTAATTTTTAGCACAACAACAACAACAATAAATGTAGCACTAAATGTAGCTGAAACTCAAAAACCAAGTATTGAAAAGTACAAAAACAGAAATTAAACACGAATAATTTAGACATTGTCATTCAGACACCCGTCCCTAGACTGCTCCATCTCAGCCCGACCAGCCTCAACAAATTTAGCAAATGAGTATATCCATTGTAATCGTTGGTCTCGTGTAGTCAAATTCGGAGGTTATTTATTATCTTCTTATCGGTTGCCAGTCTATATATGTGACAAAAACATATCGATTCATGTCTCAATACAACAACTCTTCTGGAGGACCAAGGCTAGTAGTGAGGTAGTCGCAGTATACTCATCTGTAAGATGGAACGGCTGTGAAATCCAGGGAATTTTACTCACAGTAACAGATCTTGCGATATGATTCCGAAGAAGTCTCAATATTAAGATATTGACTCTCGTCACTTTAGCTTTAACCTTTCCATAGTACTAATACTCAGGTTGTACAAAATCTAGCTTCCATATGTCGAAATTGGTCCAACCAGGGTCTTGCAACAGATAAATTTGACCTTTTGAACAATTTGTCTAGACCGAAAGAGTCGACGAAAAACCATGACTGCTTTTTGTGCTTTACTCAGCATCATTTTAACATAATTAGTATAGTACAGGTGTTGATGGAGATGAATATGTAAGTATCGAACACAGGATTTATGGGGAACCCGTTCAAAACTACCCTCGCCAGCCACATTGTGGAAATCTTTAAAATTACGCTTCAAGTCTTTGTTGGCCCCTTATAGCGTTGTCCGAAACAAAATTGTTTCATAATTTTGCCCATTGATTCTTGTAGATTTTTGGTCTGTTGATCATCAGCAAATGCTATCAACCATCGCGTTGGTGAGACATTAAAATCAATGGCATTCAATAAACTATAGAATGAATATTGAGAAGAGCAGGTCCCCGGTCTATGGGCAATTTCGACAAAAGTCAAAAACCTACTGAAAATCGATACTGAAATTTTTCGGAAAGAACTCTAAGGTATCTTCAATCATCTTATCTAGGATTCCACAGGAAAATGGACAGGATTCAGGACACAATCACAACATAAAAAAGGTATAAAAATGTTTTCGATGCAAGTTTTCCAAGTTTTGTCTTCATTTGCATTAGTATAATAATCAAACATAATCAGATAAGTACTAGGAAAATAACAAATGCTTAACATTCATAATTTCTTTTAAATGATAGTTTCATTTATGCTGTTTTATTTAATTTTTTGTTGGAATTTATTTCGTTGTTAGTAACAGTCCAGTTACAATTCTTCCTTAGCAAAACTAGAATCATAAACTCAAATAATTTAATTGTATGATCATAACAGGAATCCATTTCATGGAAATAGTAGAAGTGGCATGCTTGCAATTTGCCATAATGGCCATAAATTAAATTTTCCTTAAATTCTTATTTTGGTTTATTTTTGAAAACTTCATTGAAACAGATAATGCTTGCAGAAACCAAATAACTCATCATGTAGCAAATAAATTCCCATAATCTGATAAGGCTGCGCTTTAATTTTCAGCCAATATAAGAAACCTGGAATGGCACAAACCTTCGTCTGTCTTCCTAGTAATACTCTCATAAAACTAGCAGCTCATATTTGTCAGAAATTTACCGATATTTCCACATACCCGATGAAATACCTCATTGAAGGACTATCAAATCGCTGTGCATGGTTTCTGTTTCCGTTTCATGCTGTGTTGAAAAATCTGTTTGCTGAATTTCTGCACGATTATCGTCACTTTCTTCACCTTCATTTGAATTTATTGAAAGCACTTCGATCGCTAAATTTAATTAAGTTAAAGGAGATTATTTTCGATGTTATTTATAATTCAGAAACTGATGGGGTTCTATTATTACGACTATTTTGCCGGATTTTCTAGTAGATCTTGGGAAAGGCGTTTTAATACTAGAAAATTACTAGAAAACATTTTTTTTTAAAATACTAGAATTTTCTTTCATAACGTTGTCTGCTAACAACCTTTTTAAGGTCTGCTTCATACCTTTGAGGAAATAAACAATTTTTGACTGGTTTTCGCACCTGACATATGCAATGTTTCTTATAAAATAGTTGATATAGCTATAGATTTCACAATTCAACGTTAAACCACGCTTAAAAATATTACCATTTTTCAATGATCCGCTATTCAAACAGTCGATAATTTTGTTACATTATTTTATTACTCTACAAATGTAGCAGTTGACAGCGCGATTTCAACCGAATTTCTTTTGAACTGTTAAATTTCAAAGGCAGTGCGCAAAGCAGCAGCCACTGTTCCTGTAACTGAATACCAGATATGCTAAATTTACGCGCATTCTTTTTAAAGAATTTGGTTGGATGTCCTGAAATGTTAACTTTGTGCACATTTTAGTCGTTTTCTTTTGCTCAAGCTCCCATAATTTTTTTATCACATTCCAAGATACACGACCATCTGTTGTACAAACGATGGTAGTTTGTACACCAGATGGTCGTGTATCTTGTTTAATCCCTGAGAAAATTTCTCATCAAACCGTCTAATAATTCATCTGAAAAGTTATACCCAAATTCCATTCTCCTTGCGATTTGAAGGAGACGTTCGAACCATAGACTTGGGTAAGTGTAAACTTTTCTCGCAAAAGTTATAAAGGTGGCGTGGATACAGGACCTTTAAGAGGCCCTGCCTAGCATCGAAAAACACGAACAAGGTAAAGAACGAATAAAAGAACCACTTCGGGAAGGAACAGAAGAATCGCAACAAAGGAGCATAATGGACTACAAAACGGTCAGCATCTATTTGAACTCCATTCCATCGTTCGCAGGTGATCAATCAAATCAACACTGGTAACACATTTTGACGAGCCTGAAACGGAAACTCGACTCATGGAACGAATTCTAGGAGCTAAATTTACAACTCCCGCACAACTTTATTCATACATGAGTAAGTACCGGAATCTTATATGTAATAAAATAAAAAATAATAATAGATATAATGATGTGCAAAAAACTTGTGAAATTGAACAGAAAAGAGAAATAGTGAAAAATTGTTTTATGGACAAATGTCCAGAGCCCATTCGAGGTCTTCTATACGCTAGGCAACCCTCTACATTTGAAGATGCCTACTCGGTAGTAGTGAATTCCGGTTATCTATGCTTCGGTGCTAAACAGTATAAAGAAAGCACGCGGTATGAACTCGGTCCTATTCAAAATCCGCGTAGAGATAACTATCGAGTTAACCAAAATCAAACCAACCGTTTACCAGTTCAATTAGTGCCTCAATCTAATTCTGTCAATCAAAGACTAAATTCTAGACCCAGAACTCACAATTATCAAAGGAATGATCTTCATCTTCCTTCTGATGTATCCATGAATACCGCTACAACCTCGGGGTCATCCTTGTTTGCTGGGAATGGAAATTTTCTGTTGTCAGCCTCGGACTACCTATTCTTCGATTAACTATCGAAGGTAAGATACTTCGCTGTCTCATAGATACAGGAAGTACGCATTGCGTCATGAATGCTAAGTATGTAGGCCCGAAAAGACGGTATAAATTATCACAACCATTGATTATCAATTCTGTCTCTGGACCCAAAGAAATCAATTTTGATCTTGACACACCCTTTCCTTCGAAATTTCATACAAACCATCGGATCGGATGGAAATTGATGGATCTCGCATGCAACCCGTTTGATTGTATCATTGGGCTAAACGTCCTCCTAGGTACGAAAGCGAGTATTGACTTTAACTCAAAAACTCTAACGATCAATAATATTTCATTACCCTTCAATGCCGAGCATGGTGAACTTTATAATGTATTAGCTGCTCGATGTGAAAACATACTAGAAACAGCACAACATACTCAGAAAAAGGAAATTTCTGAAAAACTACCACTTCACAAAGAACTTCAAGAAGAAAAATACTCTCAAGAAAAGCAAGATCTTACTGATCGTATTAAAAATGAATTTGCCGATATCCAATACAATGAATATGAGAAATTAACATTTACACATGAAATCAAACACGAATTAAAACTGGGAACCGATAACCCAATATACCAACCAAACTATAGGTACCCATACTCTTTGAAAGCATTTGTCAAACAACAAATCTGATTTCACAATCAGATTTGGCATAAGGCATTATACAGCCATCCAAATCTCCTTTAAACTCTCCGATTTGGGTAATTCCAAAAAAGAATGGAAAACATCGGTTAGTGAATGACTACCGGAAGATAAATAATATAACGATTGGGGACAAATACCCGATTCCACAAATTGATGATGTCCTTGGGCAATTGGGACATGCCAATTATTTCACAAGCATTGATCTGGCTAAAGGATTTCACCCAATTGAAGTGAAACCAGAAGATCGTCATAAGACAACATTCTCTACTGACGAAGGTCATTTTGAGTTTACTGGAATGCCATTTGGGCTGAAAAATGCCCCGGCAACCTTTCAGAGGTTGATGAATTCAGTGTTCGCGAAATACATTAATAAATTCTGTATTGTATACATGGACGACATTCTTGTAAATAGTACTACCCTCGAAGAACATGAAATAGCACTTCGCAAAACATTCTCCACTTTGCATAAAGCAAATTTAAAAATTGAAATAGCAAAAACACACTTCCTTAAAAAATCTACTGAGTTTTTAGGACATATAATAACAAAAGGTGGTATCAAACCCAATCCTAAGAAGTTAGACGCAATTGAGAAATTTCCATTGCCTACTACTCAGAAACAAATAAAATCTTTCTTAGGCTTAGCTGGATTTTATCAAAGTTTATCAAAGATTTTTCCAAAATAGCTCGCCCCATGACAAAATATCTGAAGAAAGATATTAAAATGAAAACGTCAGATGAAGAATATATTGAAGCCTTTAAAAAACTAAAATTATGCAACCAATCATCCAATATTACAATTTCCTGATTTCAACAAAATATTCACTGTCACAACAGACGCTTCAAACTTCGCAATTGGAGCAGTGCTATCTCAGAACAATAAACCGATAAGCTTTGCATCCAGAACCCTAAATGAAACCGAGACACGATATTCAACCATAGAGAAAGAGCTCATAGTGATCATATTTGCATTTAAGTATTCTAGACCGTATATATTCGGTCACAAATTTGAGTTAGTAACTGACCACAAACCTTCAACTTACATTCAAAATTTAAAAGTTGACAATCCAAGGTTGCAGAGGTGGAAGCTGAAACTATAAGAGTATGACTTTACCATAGAATATGTTAAACGAAAAGAAAATTTTGTAGCAGATGCACTCTCTCGTATTGAGCTTCACGTTCATGAAGAAGCAGATTGCAATTCATTAGCAACGCAGCATACAGCTACAGAAGATAATTCTCATTATATTCCTATCTCTGAAAAACCACTGAATTGTTATAATGTACAAATAATACTTAAAACAGGAAAAACACAGTCGGTTAAAAGAGAAAAGTTCAAAAGAAAGAAACGTTTAACATTTATATTTCAAAACTTCTCAGAAAAAGAAGCCAAATATATTCTCAATAATCATATGCCACACACAAGCCAAAACTCATAAACAGTCCAATCATATAGGCATCAATAAAACTTACGGGGAAATACACACTAAATACTATTATCCTCGATTAAAAGAACTCGTTCAAGACTACAGTAACTCCTGTGAAATCTGTCAGCAATCTAAATATGATAGGAATCCGTCAAAAGAGCCGTTCAAGGAAACAGTCACACCTAAATCTATTCGTGAAATCTACCACTTAGACATCTGGTTCAAAAATAAGAACAACCATTTTATAAGTTGCATCGTTAAGTTCTCAAAATTCCTTACTGCTGCTCCACTTAAAAATAGACAATGGGACACTTAATACACTTCGCGCAATGTTTAACAAAATCGGTAAACCAAAGCTACTGGTAACTGATAATGAAAACGCAATTAATTCAGAAAAAGCGAAAGATTGGTTTCTTAAAGAAAATATTACCTTCCATTTTACTCATCCTAATCATAAAACTGAGAATTCAGAAGTCGAAATATCGCATCGCAAATTAAACGAAAATATGCAAACATTCCTCATCTGACAAAACGAGGAAAAGAATTTACTGTCTCATAATCCAGTACAAGAGTGCGTTCAATATTATAACAATACGGTACATTCTGCTCATGGTGAAAAACCTGCAGACATATTCTTTGATGAAATAGATACTTCACCTATATATGACAAATTATTGACATATAAGCAAAAACTACTGCAAAAAGCCAATGCTAATAGAAAATACTCCTTGCTCGATAATAAATGGGTAAAGAGTCCTAACCCTTCAAAATTAGACCCTCGCTTCAAAAAAACTAATAAAAGTTCAAAGATTCATCCTCAAAATAAAAAAAAAACTAAGGCAAACCTCCTGTTTCAGGAATTGTGTTCCTCACACTTCTCGTAACAACTGCAATGGCGCAGAAAATACAAATTCAGCCTCTAACGCAGCAAAACCGTTACGTCAAGAAGAAGATCGTTAGACCATTCAAGTCAACTTCCTTACATAGAAACATATTAATCGACATAGAAATCTCAAAGTATAACATCAACACTCTGACACTGATAAACATTAGGTCAAACGCGCTAATTGAACAAGACAAAATTACCATTTTTATTGAAAAACCTCTTAAAATAGAACCCATTGATAGAATCAAGTTGATACCACTACCAAATTTAAAGCAATTACAGATATATTTTCAAATTTACGAATTCCTAGTACACAACGGCATGTCTTTACATATCAAGAATCGTTATCCGAAAAACAAAAAGAAATTTTTTTTTTTGAAACATTTATATTTATCAATATAATATATATGTAAAATTTAATATGTATGTATGTGTAAAAGTAAATGTAAATAACTATTTATCAAATATCATATTAGGAAACAGTAACGTTATGCTTACTATAACACAGTGCCTAACTAAAAGAAAACCATTTGAATATACCTTAGAAGAAATTAAATCATAGCGAATCTCGAAGAAACAGAAAACAAAACAATTGAATTAAAACATACAGGAATTAAATGAATTGAAAGATTCAGGTACCCTCTTTAAAATAACCTTTCCTACAACAGCAACTACTTTATGCATCATATCAGTGGTAGTATTCTTATTTGGCAACTATCAGAAGCCAACAAAGAAACTCCGTCAAATTCTCAAAATCACATCTTTAAAAACTGAGGACAGTTTCCATCTTAAGGTGGGAGGAGTTACGTCACTACATAATCACCATAGGTGACCGAAAAACTTTCATTAAGCAATAAAACAAATGTGTACACGTAGATGAAACATTTTATCCTCATAAACCATAAAATGTTTCAAATAATACATTGAACATTTGTAAGTCATAAGAAATCATAAAATGTTTCAAACAAAACATTGCACCCTAAAATGTTTCAATATATTGAACCTATGTAAACCTTTGTAGAAGATAAGATATTCAAATTAACATTAAGCAATAAAACTAGAAATATTTGTAAATTTATGTATAAATAGTATGTAAAATCGGGCTAAGGCTCAGTTGGTAATTTGTAAACAAAGAACCAAAACACAAGGCAAACATAATTTATGCTTTATATTCTTTGATAGTACTCAGGTACGCAGAACGCACATGGTGCTTCGGTGAACGACAACATGGCACTAAATTCCTATTGGCCGGTCTTTCAATGCGTAACCCCTCTGCTCCACACCGCTGTCGCTATGCGGCGCAGCTACCGATTTAAACATTAACGGACTTTTGGTCCACCCTATGCTATTCTTCTCAATCGTTAATGTTCACAATGTACTGCCAAATAACAGGCAAAAAGATGAAAAGTCATAAATAAACCATATTCATAAATCACTAAAAACAGTCGAAAAATGTATTACTTGTAAATCTCTCTCTATTGTTTGGAAGTTGGAAATAATTCATCAATATGATTGACATTTACACTGACAATTTCACATAAAAGTTCGTTAACCCCTTAAGTGAAAATGACGAGTGTCGCCTGCCACATATTTTAATGCTTCAAGAGTATTAGTAGTGAATTTATTAAATTTAAAACAACCGTTATAATATTTATAAATTATCAGATAACGGTACGGTATTGTAAAAGAGAACAATTGTAATTTTTGCCTATTCAGTTACTGTGAGAGATAAGAGTACTGTAGCTTTTATGCAATATATTCTACTTTTTTGGAAGTTTGTTTTATTGAGTTTATATAACACTCTTTAATATTTACCGAAACTATGCCTTTCAGATGATTTTGAAGGTATTTACCGTTTTCAGCATTCGAGTATTTGCTTACTTATTTAGATTCAATTTTCCAATCAGAATCGGGATACTGTTTTGCTTTGAAAATTTATATTGGTCAGGACAAACGCATCGAAAGGGGAAAATCCGCTTCCGAAAGTATATTTATGGATTTGCTTGGACATTTTAGGGAAAAAGATACACTTTATTTATCGACAACTAGTTATTTAAATTATTATAATAATACTTATAATACTTATTTTAAATTCAAAGAAAAACAGAACAAACGTTGTAGGAACTGTTAGGAAATTTAGAAGAAAAAAGAACATGCCAAAGGGACTTTCTGCACTAAAGCTTGCAAAAGGAGAATTCTAAAGTCGCTCATCTCGTGGTTTACTGTGTTTGAGATGGCGCGATAAGGAAGATCTTTGTACTAAATACGAAGCCTTCTAATGTCGAGTAGATAAACACAGGAAAAAAGTTTAAAGCAAGGTGATGGTGTGAAAAATGTTGTAAAGCCTGAATGTGGTAATACATATAATAGAGGCGTGTATAAAAAAACAAACTGTTAGCGTGCTTTCCCATATCCTTGTAAATGTCGTTTTATATCATTGAGGATGGCGCACTTTATAATGCCCATGTTTTGCATTGAAAAATCCATGACAGAAAGCAAAACTTTGCGATTCTTGCAATTGTTGCTAAAAAGTAGTAAAAAGCAACGTTAAAAGTTACATCCATTGCTTAGTGAAAATTGGTAACGGTAAATATAGGTCTGGGTGGCTTGGGTCCGCCGGGCCTTGCTTTGTGGGTCTCGAGGACGCGTTTCGGCTGCATACAGCCAGAGAACGAGCTGAAGATGGCTGTATGCAGCCGGCCCGGCCCGGCGGACCCAAGCCACCCAGAGTTAATTTTGGCCTGCGGCAACACCAAAACGAACTTCGTAAATATAGGTGTTTTTCAAATTTTTAATTCAAGTTTTCTCAGGAAGGTTTATGATTCATAGACCCATTTTATGATAATTTCAGCGTTAAAATAAATATTATGACCATTCCTTTAAAGAAATTGATTTTTTAACTGTAATGCTAACCGACTGTCAACTACAAAATCAAAGGTGGCTGGAGATTATAGGAAATGTAAATATCGATATTATTTTTGTGATATGGACGTTATCATTGATAACATTAACAACGGAACATATTTGATAGCTCAGTGCATATTTGATATCACCTGATCATTTCAATTTTTTTTCAAATCATCAAATTTTTTTTCAGATGAGGCACTTAATGTAATGATATGTTCTCGTAAATTTATGCATTTAATATGAAATAGTGTTCATGAATATTTGAAGACACCATACCAATCAAAATTTAAAAAAAACATGTGCATCAATCACAGCAAGCAACTATAATGTTTGATAGTTTGGATCACGAATTTTTTTCGCTCATTGCTTTAACTCATTCTTCCACACTTATGGGTATATTTAGGTAAGAATTGGTGAATGTGTTTCAATAGGAGTAATTTTTGGTGAAACGTGGGCAAATTCGGGCCACTCTATATCTTATATCTCTTCGAATAAAATTTTAGAGAGTAAATTAATTTTTTTAATAACAGACTGAAATTTGAATTGAAGTGGAAACTATTTTAACCAACTGGAGCAGAAACAATAGTTTATTTTCTTCCATCTCATAGTTTCAGATACAATTTATGTTTTCTGATACAGAGTAGCTTGATGCTCTTCACCACACCATCAAAGTGCACTTTCAAGGGCCAAGGCAATTAGACTACTGAGTTAATACCTCCCCTTTTAACCAAAGAACTAAGCCTTCGAGAGTTCGATCCACCACCCTGAAGATCAAAGCTCCAACCCTTTATTTATTGTACATTATTGGAGTGAACTGATTGATTTCGACCTCCATGTCGAACCCCATGTAGTTGTTAAAGTGTCTGCACATTCTCAATTTCCACAGAGCCATAAACAAATCAATATAAATAATTACAGACCCATATCCCTACTTAGTGTACCGCAAAAAATTATCAACTGGCTTATATAGAATATGACCATACACATTTTCCAAGAAATAACTCCACGTTGTCAAATAACCTTGCATAAACAAGTAACAAATCGTCTACCAACTGCCTCAATCCCCTTATCTACATGATCTCCAACAAAAAAACAAGTACAAATTAGCAACAATAATTGATATAACAAACGAATACGAAATAGTAGATTTATTTTATTTAGTAGATTTAAAACTTCAAATAACTATAATACTTACAAACTGGATAATACAGCTCTATATTAACAGAACATTACACCTAGGCAACAACAAAACAAACATAACAAATGGGCACCCACAAGGAGATGTTCTCAGCACAACCCACTTAAAGGTTTACACAAACATACACTTCATGACATCACAGACCCAACCTATCCACTTATAAAATACACTGGCCCTTTTCTCATCGTGCAAGAAGGAAATAACCTGGAAAAAACCATTGTCACAATGTAGAACAATATTACAAGGTTTTTAGAAATATGCGACAACCTCAAACTACCAATCAACCCCGGTGAACTTGAATTTTCAAGCTATTTCTATCGGCGAAACCAAAAACCACGTTCATAAACTTCAAATACTAAACAGGAGTTATCAACAAAACAGGCATTTAAAGATATCAACGAGTACTATAACACCTATCGAAACAAAATTAATCTAATTAAGAGACTCTGTAAACCAACGAACGCATTCAGTCCGAACACCGCACTCAAAATCTGCAGAACAAAGATTACATCGATGTTAGAATACGCATTAAGTACCATGGCCATGCCCCAGAATACCTGTTCAAAAACATTGATAAACTAAAAGGTGGTATACTTAAACAATGCTTAGGTCTGCCGTCGACTACCCCTAATATCCATGCATATGATCTTGCGAAAGAAATGGCAAGAATGAAAAGAAAGAGCTGAATCTGACTGCTAAAGATATAGGAAAACAAATACACTTGAACAAACTTAAACCAACAGACATCAACACTGACTCCATCCTACAAAGAGTTACAACTATATAATAACCAAACAGCCGAAACTTATAACACTATTACGATACGTTACATTAGCCTCTGAACATCAAAATCCATGGGTGTCCAATGACACCCTTTTTCTTATATATTACTATAAAAACTATAAATAAAAACTATACTATAATAACTACAAAAACACAGGTGCCATAAAATTAAACAAAAACTCTTACCAAACATATAATCTTTTTCCTATCTATAAAAATACAGATGTCATAGAATTAAACAAAACCTATACCAAATATATCAATGAATTAAGAAAAACAAACACAAAAATATCAATAGCGGATGCAGCTAAAAACCATTTTTGAACATGGATTGCCTACAAAGAAATTCATTACAATACAAATTCATATAGTCTATGTAACACAGTTACAGTCTTGAATTCCGAAATATTAGCAATAAACACTGAGCTTATAGAAACATACTTCTTACACGCACAATATCATGTTCGAAAATAACAATAAACACATAGTTCAGAGCATATGGAAATTAATCAACGAGCATCCAAAAATCTTCTTTACGTTTGTATGGGCCCCAGAGACATTGGATTAATACAAGAAGTTGAGACACTGGCCAAAGATGGCATTTTTAAACCTCTACAACTTCACACACACAAAGATCTGGACGATGTCCTTAACAAAATACAATAATTGGTAAGAAAAATTAACAAAAAAAAAAAATTTAAAAAATTTTAAACGAAGCCCCTGGTCGAAGGATAGATAATAGACATACCAAGTCATAACATTTTTGAATACAACAATTATATTGAATTTAGGGGTCAATTTAATTTTTTTAAGTATAAAAACATTGATGAAATATTAACCAATAATAACAATCACCTCTTAAACTGTGGAGCTTCCCAGATAAAGCAAACATCATCATATAGACTTCCTGTCCCAACACTATAACTGATCAATTACTGACCCATTACAGTTATGATGTTGGGACACAAGTTTCAAGTTATTTTATTGGGTGACTTTGTGTTTATGAACAATTATTTACAATTCCTTATCTTAACATAATACTTAACCTACGGGTTTTGCCTAATGGCTGTACCCAGAGCTCAATACAAACTTTTATTTTTTTTTCATTTCATTAAATTAGTTATATTACTCGTATTTAAATGAATTACTAGTTTCACTTGCACCCCAAGTGTGGCCTTTCATATTCATCTTCTATTTGTACTTTTATAAAATTTTTTTAATACAATTAACTTATGCTCTTAAAGAATATTTAGCTTCATTATTACGTCTTCTTAGTAGCTACTTATCTCTAACCGTTGGCTGCCTGCATTGTTCTATTGTGCGCCGCATTGCTAATCGTGGTGGTATCATGCTCCGCCATCCGTTTTGCCGCCCGCTCGATCAACCGCTTAGCATGGACAATGATTGGTTTCACAGCTGCATCTCAGTACATTAGTCGGTTGAGGTAAGGCCGTCCGTCCTCCCTTTGTGCAAGCCAATACAAGTTCGAAGGATATTGTGCTCCAATAACCCTATCTTGCTCCATTTGTACTTTGCTGTTGCCTGCCATAATAGCACCGCGTACATGAGTCTGGTGCTGGTGAGTGACTTGTAGGCAAGTATCTTCATCAGCTTGTTGGTTGTTGACTGCTTCCTGAAAAAGAGGTAAAAAAAGATGGCATGCATATGAGCTTTTCTTCAATATCTTTGGAGTCTCGTTCTTGCGAAGCGGAAATTGTACTCAGAAGACCACACCAATAAGTCGTCAGCGAAGAGATTCTCCTCGATTCCCAGTTGAAATACATCCCTAATCCCCGGGACGTCGGACGTTAATATATTGAAGAGAACGGGACACAGAGTGGACCCCTTCGCAACCTCCGAACTAATGGAAAAGGGTTCCCATTACAGGCACCGCAAAGGTCGGTCGTCCCCTCATGAAGCTGCCTACAATTTTCGTAAGATCAACCGAAAAGCCCAGATTGATCAGTTTGTAGATAAGTCCGTTGATCCAAACCAAGTCAAAAGTCTTTTCTAGGTCGATGAGTCACACTGCGACAACATTTTTGGCCTGCCAGTTTCGTTTTATACTGGCTTGGAACACAGCCAATGCGTCTATCGTTGATGACCTCTTTTCAAGCCAAATTGTCTTTCCAGCACAGTTCCTGCCCCTTCAGATGACTGTGAGATACTTTGGAGGATTACTCTCTCAAATAGCTTTCATACATTAGACAAGAGATATATTGGGCGAGTGTCGACTACTTCAGTGCTTATGGATTGCTTCGGAATAGCAAATATTTGGGCGCATTTCTATTGTTGTGACAAGTAGAAAATGTTTATGGAGTTATTTGGAAGGATTGCTAGGAGAACAAACTACGTGTGGGTATCTTTTTTAAAGAAAAACTTTGAAATCCCATCAGCCCCAGCCGATTTTTTGGAATTTTACTCAACTTTTAGGGCTCACAAACAGGGTGCTGCCAATAAGTGCGTCGGAGGGATCCGAATCTCAAAATCAAATGAAGCACAGGTTCTTGTGGTCTTTGTCGAAAATTGATATTATTCGCTTTACTATTGAATTGAAAGCAGAGTCTTCGCTTGCCTTCTTCCCTTGGAAAATTTCGCAAAATGATTTGCGATAGAGTCAGCAACGGCCTCTTCATCCATGGGCATGGAACCGTTATAAGTGAGAACTCCTGGCAGAGGCTAGGTCAGTTCTTTTGTTTATTTGCGGAAACATCCAGACACTGGGTCTGATGTTTGCTAGGGTCTGTTCGAATCTCACATTGGCAAAGTCAGATGTTCTTCTTGATATCATTTTATTAAGGGAGAGTATAAGAAGGTGAACCCGCTGGTACTCCCAGTTAAATAAATTCAAGGTGCCGTGTTATATTCTTGAGAGTAGTTTTGTTAGGGTGCTACGTCTGCGAAAGCATGAAAATGTCCTGTGGTAAAGATAATTCCTGGAGGAATTTTTCTAGAGATCTTTGAGATTACCGTATTAAGGGTTGAATATAAGCAAGCGATTCCCTCTTCGATTTCGGTGGTTGAGTGATTTCTCGATCTGTTGATCGAAATATCCTTAAGCCTTCCACTCAGGTTAGCATTAACAGCTGAGCTTTACACTCTTTTTCACTCTTATGGTTAGCTCTACCAAAAGATGGTGAGACTCAGCGTTAGTGACTCTACATTCAATTCCTCTAGCTGTGGGAGATATTTACAAGATTAGCTGACACAGTGAAGAAATCGATACTTGACGAGCTTTTTCGGGAGAAGGGCTCATCCGGCGCATTCAAAATGAGATCGAGTTTTGATTGCACGCAGTTGAACTGAGCCGTTCCATATCCATTAGATACGGGATTTCCCCAGAAAGGATGTCTTGCGTTCAAATCAGCTCCTATCGCAAAGAAATCAAACTTTCACTCAAAGTTAGAACTGTTTCCCAGTCTTCAATGACATCCCCTCCCGAATATCCGTGTTTAACGTATATTCCTACAAATGCAAATGTGATCCCCCCCTCCCAAGGATGAGCTCAATATCATGATGTCTGGGCATTTCAGACTTTAAAGATAGTGTTTTTGAATTTTGAGATGTTGTTTCGTTAAATTTAATTTTTAATATGCATTTCAAAGCGCCTTCTGTAATTGTAGTTTATGTTTTGTAAATATAAAACTATCTAATTGAAATTAAGCGCTGATGACAACATTCCATACAGGCCAGTGATAAAAATAATCTTAGTACAAAACAATTTCACTTCTAAGCAGACATTTAAGACAAAATCCTACCACGAACAATTTTCTTTAAACTTAGCGGAGAGAGCTAGATAACAATGATGCAATAGAGCTTGAGAGATAAGTTAAACGTCAAGAAGTTAAAAACTACGATGAGTGATTTTTTTACGGTAGCCAACCGTTGTTCCAGACTTTCTTTTGTTTATAAAATCAAAGAACACAACCATTTAAAAAATGTCTTGCACTTTAATATCCACAACTGCAAAAACTTGTAAAGCAAAAAAGAAAATTCGAAAATAAATAGAACAGGGTTTGATAAATAAAATCAAATTAATAATGAGCACATCAACCTTGAACCATTTCCTAAGGTTAACTGCCTGAGTCATTTGCTTATACGTGGGAAACTCAATTCCTTCAAATCATTTATGTATGTATGTATGTATGTATGTATGTATGTATGTATGTATGTATGTATGTATGTATGTATGTATGTATGTATGTATGTATGTATGTATGTATGTATGTATGTATGCATGTATGTATGAAGGTTCAAATTAATAAAAATGACTTTACGACAAATAAAAAAAATTACTACTACTACTACTGCTACCACTACTACTACTACTACTATTACTACTACTACTACTACTACTACTACTACTACTACTACTACTACTACTACTACTACTACTACTACTGCTACTAAAATTACTACTTTAAAATAAAAGATTACTCGAAGTGCATTATGAAAGGTATATACAATGACCGAAAAAAATATTGTCACAGCTAGTGTTTCAATAAATAAAGGCTTCCAGAACGGGAATTTGATAATCGACATGAAAAAATCAATTCGCTTTCAAAATGCTTGTTTATTATCTTACTAATAACATAAATTTGTTGATATCTTTTGCAACGATTATGATATAAACATAATGAAAATCAATTATACTTCACTTTTTGAAAGAAAAAATTATTGGCACAGTTTCATTATTTTCAAACACTTCAATGTGTTTTTTTTATTAAGGAAATTTAGTAGTGAGTTAGTAAACCTTTACGTTTGATGACCTCTTTTAGTCTATTTGGCATAGATGATATCAAATTTTGTGTGACTTTTGGCCTTATTTTCATCCATTCATCTGCTCTATCACTTCCTTGAGTTGAGTCCTATTTGTAACATGGTGCTTTCTAATTCCTTTTTCCAGTTTATCCCACAAATGCTCTATGGGAATCAAATTAGGGGATTGCGGAGGTTTAATGTATGGGCAGTATTGTATAAAACCGATTTTTTCACTATGTGGGCAGGGTGTTTCGGGTCATTGTCGTGCTTTTCGGCGCTTTTATTGAGGTTATTTTTTAAAATATTCAAATATTCAAATTTATCCATGATCCCGTCAATAAACACAAGCTCTTAAGTACCACTTCCTGCCATACAACCCCACACCATCACCATGTTTTACAGTGGGTAACATGTTTTCTTTATTGAATTCGGTGTTGGGCTTACGCCACACTGATATTCAGCCGTCACAACGAAAAATGTTGAATTTGCTTTCGTCGGAAGATATCACTTTATTCCAGAATTCGATATTCTGGTTCAAAAATTCTTTTGCGAATTCAATTCAATTCAATTTATGAAGGGTTTTTTCCTTGGATCTCGATTTGTATCCAGCCTCATGAAGGGCATTTTGAATATTTCCGGAAGTGACACCTTTGTTAAAATCAGCTTTGATTTGTGTGGGTATTTCTGAAGATGTTATTTTCGGATTTTTCTTCACAAGTCTGACAACGCTTTTTCGTTTCTTATCCAAAAGTTTTCTCAGTCGTCCACTTCGTTCACGACTTTCCAAAGTTAACTTGCATTGAAACCGATTGACAATACTCCGAACTTCACTTGAAAGTGAAGGTCATGAGCTAGTTAAGGTTTCATAGATGAAGACCCTTATTTCATGTATATATATATATATATATATATATATATATATATATATACACACAAAAATATATATATTATATATCTATATTATTATACTTCATCTATGAAACCTTATCTAGCTCATGACCTTCACTTTCAAGGAGAAAATAGATTGGATTGAATAGAATCATTAAAAACTGAAAAACTCACGCGTGAAAAGTTGGAATAACGACGAAGAAATAATTTGTGAAATTACTGCTGAAAACTCCGAAAGCTTGACTGAACTTTACTGGCAGAAGTCAGAATTAAGATATTCATCGACGAACTAAAATGAGCTAGTTCGGAATGGTATGAGCCGGTTCTGTTACGTATTCCGATGTTTATATATATATATATATATATATATATATATATATATATATATATATATATATATATATATATATATATATATATATATATATATATATATATATATATATATATATATATATATGTATAAATAATTGAATAAATAAATAAAATAACAATTAATATTGAATATAACAATTTTTAATTTGTACCCATATTTTTAAGTTCAAAGAAAATCATACGAGATAAAAAAGAAATCCTGTGGAAAATAAAGTATCGAAATCCAGTATCAAGTGATGGAAACTAAAGTATAGAAATCCAGTATTATGTGATGGAAAATAAAATATAGAAATATGTATCAAGTGATGGAAAATAAAGGACATAAATTGTGAATTTAATTATTGTGGAGAATAAAGAGAATCAGTAAGTATTAGCAGCTGTTTGAAGTTCTGGAGTTGCAAAATCTTTGAATCACAAAGCCCAAGAGAACATTCTGATCGAGGCCAAGATTTCCGTATTGGAGGAAGCAGTGGTGATCAGAGGTAACGCAGTGGATTTCATTCAAGTCCCGAAACCTAGCTGAGGTGGAGATTCGTGCTAGAGGAAGCAGAGGTGGTCAAAATCAGCGCAGCAGAAGCAAGTAAACTCCCGAAATCAAGCAGAGGTGGTCAGAATCAGCGCAGCGCAATTCACGTAAATTAAATATTTCATATTTACTTATTTATTTGATCATTTCTATTTATTTATTTTATATAATATGAAAGAGTAAGCCCTTTCTGTGTGTGTATGTATGTGACAGAGAAGGATCAGGGCTTAAATAGTGTCCTAAAACCCCCACACCCGCGCGATGAGCTGGGTCGGGTCAACGTAACTTCCTTCGGCCGCTGTTATGCGGCCTTTGTATTTTCAAATAACCCTGTCTGTTTAACCTTGTTCTTTCTTTCGCTGCAGGTGCGACCTATCGGTTGCCCCAATATTTATTTTATTATTCTTAATTGTATATTTATTATTTTTTTGAAAATATATCACAGCTTCCACTACAAAATACCCAATAATATGTATTTCCCAGGTGGCTCATTTAGCAAAAACCTTGACTGTACATGGTACCATAAAAAGAAAACAGTTTAACATCACTATTAGTACTGGAGCTTTGGATTTAATTATATGTTTATATAATTATAAAACATGTTTGCCAGCCACCACGCAGTGGCAAAAAGTGGAGGAAAAGAATCAAGTTAGCAAGATTGCTTACACAAAAACGAAGACACACTGGGTCCAGAGGAATAGTTTCGTGTTATGTAATAACTACTTACATCGCCTCTGAGAAAGCGAAAGCGGATCAAAAACTTAAAAAGTTCTTATAGTTCCAAAGTGTAAAATAATTGACCTTTTTGAGGAACACCATAAAAACTTAAGTGATGGACATTGACGCATCAAAAATAAGAAGTTCGTGTTTGTTGGTTGTTATAATACAGGTATAAGATATAGAGAGGCCTTATCCTTGTACATGAGCGTACGTGAGCGTCCGAAGTTTTAAACTTATGAAGTTCGTTTGGTTGTTGCCGCAGGCCAAAATTAATTCTGTGTTGCTTGGGTCCTTCGGGCCTTGCTTGGTTGGTTTCGAGGACGAGTTTCGGCTGTATACAGCCATCTTCAGCTCGTTCTCGTCCGGAACGAACACAGAATTTTAACTTATCTTTATGTCCCCTCATCAGCTGTTCAAATGTTCGACTTCATTCGTTCCTGCCATTTGTGTGGCATGCAGCATGATATCCGAAATTGTATCGAAATTTCAAGGTTTTTCGCGCAATTAAAAGCACATTTACTTAACATTATTAATCTCATTTCCAATCATAGGCAAAAATACGAAAACAACATTCATAAATTACTAATAAAAATTGAAAAATGCACAAATTTTACGTGTTTTGTTGAAGATTGAAAATTTTGTTTAAATTGAAAATTATGCATCAATATTATCAGCGTTGCCAGATTTTTTTTGTGAAGTCGGGATTTTGGAACTTTTTGAGTGAAAAAATCGGGATTCTTTCCTCGAAAGCGGGACATGTTAAAAAAACGTATAGAATCAAAAGCTTTTGAATATTGATCTTTTTATTTGAGTACAAATTACGTTTACGTGGCAATACATGGCAAAAATACCCATCGAAAATGTATTTTAATAAAAATATGATTTTTTAAATCAGATTTACCCTATCGTTAAATAGTTGAGTCTTATTCGTCTTCTGAATAAAAATAAATAAAAAACAACAAATGTGGCGTTTCATACAATAGTGTGAGAAGTGTGTGTTACAAATTGCAACTTAAAATAAGAGAATAATTATTTGTAAGAATTAATTATTCATGATATTTTTGTGAAGATTTAACTTCTTTTAAAGTACCCCTTCTCTCTTCACAGGATAGCTGTAGATTAAACTGGATGAGTAATTCTGCTTTTATTAAATTTACGGAGCATTTTTTTCTAGCATCCGACCATTTTAAATTTATCTGGGAACAAACGTGTTCAGGAAAGCAGTTTGATATCGGAGTACTTAATATGAAAGACACTAGTTTAAACATATTATTGGTATCTTCTTTTGGAAATTGTTGATAGAGCTAGGGCCATTTCTGTGCGGCGGTGGCAGTGATGTCTGCAATTTCCCACTTATACGTCCAAGGATGATTTCAACAAGTTAAATTCTTGTTAGAAGTTATCTACCGAAATATTCTGTCAATTTAATTAAAGTTAGAGCATTTTCAATCATGTCGAATTTCACTTTCCATATTTATGAATTTAAGTCTAGAAAAAATATTTTCATCTGAAAAATTATAACGTTTCTTTATATATTGTTGCCAATTTGTGTAAAAAATTTTAAAGTCTTCGATGGCTTTGATCCGCTCAGATTCCACCAATTTATTTAACATCTGTTTCGTCTGGTAGCCGATAAAACCCCTCCTTTAGCCTTTGAGTCAATCTTGAGCGGAAAAGGCATAATGACTCATTCATTTCTGTTATAGCAATATCATTTCCCTGAGACTCTTTTATTAATGTATGAAAAGCACTGATTACAATACGAACAAAATGCAAGTAGGCTAATGTTTTTGTTTCCTCTGCTTCTAAGTAAAACATCTTTTCAATGGCTTTCGCACATGATTCTTGTGTATCAAAGTAGCTGCTCAAAGCACGCCATACCTTGATTACTCTCTTAACAGCAGGACAGAGCGACAGAAATCTTGTATTTACGTGACGTAATAATTCAACCCACTCCATTTCCGTAGTTTCAAATATCTCCATCAATTTCGAACGACGTTTAGCTGAATGTGAGAAATGGCCGTATATTTTTAAGATAATAGCTTCTACATTGATGTCTAATCTATCACATGCGAATTTGCGCATGTTATGCAAGATGTGAAATAAACAGTTAGCTTTTAATATTTTTTTGTTTTTGGCAATAACATTCATGAAAACAGAATGATTTCAACCAAAGTTTACATTTGCATTGTCAGCACCATATGATGTCACTTGCGATAATTTTAAGTTATGTTTATCCAATGATTCACAAAGTACCTTTGTATTTGGTCGGCAGTATCGTCATTACTCTCAACAAAATCTATTAATTTGCTTTGTATTCCTTTCCTATTCCTTTCGCCAATACTTCACAAACCGTTGCTTCACTCTTTGTCATGCCACATTTAACATTCTTAGTTATCGTAGGATCGGCGTACATGAGAGGTAATAACTTTTGAAAACAATCCATACTATTGTGGCTTAACGAATGTTTGACGGTGTGATATATAGGACTAATTTCTGCAGCTGACGTTTAGTACATAATATCTTCCCGATCACGATCAGATGTGGAAGTACCCGGTGCCTGAAAATAGCTAGTTTTGTTTCTTGTAGCGCGTGAACTAGTGATCTTCGAGTGACTACTTGTTTTTAATGCTTCGCTACGTCATTTAATCTGCCATTAGAAAAGGTAAACTTTTTACACACGTTAAAAACTTAAACGTTGTAAACTTCTTTACACAGTTTAAAGTAAGCTCTATACACACCTGACGTCTCAATACGCAACCAATTATAATCATTCTGCCAATTTGTACTGCATTTCGTAAAAAAAATTTTCCACAAGGTATGCACAAGGTCAAGCTTACCGGATATGCACAAGGCCAAGCTTACCTATAAAAGGCTACGCAAATTAAGCTCAGGAATTATTATTGTAACTTAACTCAAGGCGATACAACGTATTAAAGTTCTTATTAAAAATAACTTTTGTTTTTTTTCCTACGTTCGGACCAGTCACAAAAGTCACGCACCGATTGCGTGATGCACCCCTCTCTCTCTCTCTCGCAGGCGCTTATATTCATTACGCGACGGGCAGGCGGCCAGTCCACACTTTCTTGTGCCACCTACCCGCGCTTTGTTAGTACGCTGTACGCACGGTCGAGTTATTCCTGAAAAGCGGGGCTGAGCCTGTTTTTTAATTTTAACAGTTAGTTTTAAGTTACAGTTACATTCAATTTTGATTTGAAAATCGGAACCTCCCGCCAAAATCGAGACGTCTGGCAACGCTGAAATGGACAATCATATTATTTGAATGTTGAAAATTTTTTCAAATTGGTCACTGAATCCTGCACTTGAATCAGTCATCGTTAATTGATAATGCGCAAACGCTTATACTGTCCATTTCTAATTTGCTTATAAATGACGTTCACAAGGGAATTATAAATTTGAAAACATTTGATAAGCATAGTGTAGCCTTGAGATCAGCTTCAGATTGAAATTTCCCCATGTTCATTCGGCTCGAGCGAATTGAATCCGAAGTCGATCAGCTGTGAAAAATGTACGGAATGGGCGGGGCTTAATTTTTCGGGGAATGATGTTCGTGCGGAGTTAACATTCCCGGTTATTCGATTCTCCTGTGTCCAAGGGCAGTAAAAATTTGTTAATGATTGGGCACTTTATATGATAAAATATTTTGTAATATTATTGGTTTATGAACAAAATTTTGTTGAAGAATATTTGGATAGTAAAATACGAATGAAAACAAAACATGTGCTTGAATTATAGCAAACAAATATTGTAATCTTTGTCGGCCATCCATTTATACTACCTCTGATTATTTTTAAGTAAGGGTTGGTGAATTTCGGACAGAATTTGGTGATTTAGGACAGAACTGAGAGCGTAAAGCCTCCCTAAGTCTGCTTTCTCTATGAGTTCAACGAACGCAGAGAGAACATTTAAGGACAGTTGTGAAAAGGTTTATTGTGGTCAACGGATCTGAAATTTAATATGGAAACTTTTATTGATCCCTTTGATGTCAGCGTTGGGAATTTGTCTCAGGAAATAAGTTTTTATGGCTTTAAGGATTAGTTAGTTTTATTTAGGTTAGGTTTTGCATTGTATGGAAAGTAGTTTTAGAGATAAGAATTTGTATAAAAAGGGAAGAATTTTACAAAATAAAGGAGTTGAGTTTTATCCACGAACGAAACGAGTAGTTTTAAATTGAAAGCAAGCAGCGTTAATCTAGAAGTATATATCTAGTTTACCGTTTGTTCCAGAGCTAGAAGAGTTACCTAGCTTTACGCTTGGAAAGACGCGATTTCGGACGCAAATCATCAGCAGACCTCCAGGGGAACGAGGAATCATCGTTTCCAAAAACCGATTACTCGCAAAAGGGACAAAGTTTGTACTGGCTTAGAGATCATTCCTAAGCCACCCTGCACTCTGAACCAATTTCCTGCTTCACAGGCGGTATTCCGACTCGAACAACAGTTGTAAATGAAAATCAGAAGCATTGCATGCCGATGAAGAGTAATAAATAAAAATTGTTCATTTAGATAAATAGATGGTAGATATAAATCGATTGGCAACTACAATTCATTAAAAATTGATTACTGAACCCAAAGTAAAATAAATTGTTGAGTACCAATTGTTGAGCAAATAAAACCTTTGCTAAGTACGAGAATTTGTTAATAACGTCAAGTGCTTTTGAAATATTTTGGGAATCACATGAATTTTATAAACTATATAAACGAATGTTGTTACTTTTGCAAACCAATTATGCGAGCCCCAATCAGAAGTAAAAGAGAGGAATTATCTACTAAGGCGTCAATAAAACCGAAAAACGTAGCAATATTTATTTAACATTATATAATTGCAAGCTGATAATATATTCTCGCTCACTTATCTTACTCATTACAGTACAACAGGTACATTTGATTTCAATGAATGGCTTAGAACTTAAAGTTCCACTTTCAAAACTAAAAAAATTATAATCGTCCACGAAACGAAATCATTTTCCCATAAAAGTTCCTCTGACATTCTAAACGCTTACATTCTGTTTTTGCTATAAGCGTAAATTGGTAGATAAGATACATATATATGTATAGATACAGCTGGCTAGAGGTATAGCCGTTCATAGGACCAGTTTCAAGATTATAGGAAAAGTCTTGAATTTAGTGAACAACCAAATCAATGCAAAATAGAGCCATTTTCTTGCATCTCACGGAAGCTCCCAGAAAATCACATACATATTCAAAAGTGATGCGAATTTTTGGTTGGGGAAAATAATAAATAAATAATCTTTACCTTCATTGTACCTTTTTTAGAGTAGATTTTCTATCTTTTCCCTTGCGTTTAACAACTCTTCAGCACTGCTTAGTAGCGCCTTAATTTTGCTGCTTGCGGTGAAAATCATCCGATTTTCTGGCAACACCTTAATTTACTCGTCCCAAATTAACCCAGTAAAATCCGTTCAGTCAAATGAAAATTACATTGTGACGCTACAAAAGTACTCTGATAAATGGGGTATAAAAATAATTGCTCAAAAAACCCGATTGACTATGTTCAAAAATCCTCACAAGCACATTGGACACAATTTCATAAAACAAAAGTGCAAGAAATCCGCTTTAAAATAGGAGAAGCAACTGTCTGTCCTTCCCCCAATATAAAGTATCTAGGAGTAACCCTTAATGAAACGATCAGATTTGATCCTCATCTTCGGGAGTGCACCAAAAAATCCTACCGTATATTCAGCCACATTCGGTTTCTTCTCCGTAAGCAAGCACGGCTATCCACCAACGTAAAGTCAACCCTATATCAAACACTAATCAGACACATTATCACCTACGGTGCAGGAAGTACTACGAGCTTGTACTGGACTCTACTTCATCCCGCGAACAAAACGCCGCTATTGCAGCGAAAAACTATACGAAGAATCAGATTCTGCATATTCTGATTCTTCTTCTGCATATTTTGCATTGGCTCGAGAATGCAGAATATGCGATTCGGAGATCATGACTTGGAAATCTTCTGCAGGTAAGACTGAAAACAACCGTGTCCGCTCAGTAGCTGGGTCAGGTAGAAGTCAGTCTCACCAAGCGTTTAACTGAGCCACGATCTCAAATCGTGGATGAGCCGCGCAGTCCAATTTCCCTTTTTGCTCACGTTCCTAAGATTGTTGCCATTCGTCGAGAGTTTTTTTTTCTTTATTACCTTCGTGCCTACGGAAGTAGAGAGCAAAAAGATTTTGCTCTCTAGCAAGGAAAGCGATGGGTATCACCCCTGCAATTACCAACACCGCTGACTCAGAGACTGTCCGGTATACTGATGCAATCCGCAGTGCTCCTCGTCTCTGCACCTGTGCCAGCCGTTTTTGTCGCAGTTCCTTGTTGAGAGCTTCACTCCATATCTCTGCCTATATAGTACAACACTCATCACTCATTGTACAACACTCATCAGCGGTCGCCTTTTTATTTTATTTTTTATTTATTTTTATTTTACTTTATTGGACTTGGTCCCCCATGATTTGCCATTAGTCGACTAATTGCCGAGAACTCTGCCGCGGCCTTGTTAGCCCTTGCCTTGATTTGTTCGAGAAACTCAGCTTAAAGTCTATCAGCAAGCCCAGATACTTAACTGATAGTTTCGACACTACTAATCTGTTCCTAAACCGGACCCATTCTTACTCTAGGGATCCTCTTCTTGGTCAGGAAGACCACTTCAGTTTTCTCGAACGCTAGGTTAAGTCCATGAGTGTGGGGAAGAGAGCCCGTACTATCTCGTGCATTATGTCCACTTCGAGTACGCAGGGCATCCGTAGAGCACGGAGCTTCCGCATAACTAGTTCATAGCCCAGGCCACACGTGTCCCTGTTCACTTCTTCGACGAGGTTCTGCCAGCAGGGGCCTCATTTCTGTTTGTTTAGCTTTGTTTAGTTTGTATAATTTTTCCTGTTCAAGTGCCTGGCGTTGGTGACGTCACCAACAACAATAATCGCATCATAATTTACTAGAATTCTAAATAATTTTTCAAGCTAATTCACATTTAAATCATCCTGTTTAAGATAAAGATATAGATACAACAGCCAGTCATCGAACACCAATCCTGAGTTCAAACACAGTCATATAGATGTAATTTATATTTCTAATATTTTTTTTTCTTTATTCCATTGCATTTTTTAACAAAACGGCCGTTCCGATTCCATCATCATCCCTTATCACTTCATAATATTTAAAGTGAACATTTAGTCTTGAGTCTGTGATTTCTTGAAGCAACACGATGTCAGGCCCATGCTTTTTCATAAAAACATCAAGTTCATGTGGTTTCCTCAAGGAGACTAAGGAGTTAACATCAATTGCAAAAATTTTACTTTGGTTCATCATAATACCACTAATGGGAAGAACTCCTGAAATTCCATTTGTAATGTGAAGGTCAGCAGGGCTCTTCTCTTATTCTCAATATTTGGGAGCTGCTTTTATTCAATAACAATTTTTTTTTTATTTTTGCCATATTTTGGTATTAAAATCATAGCCAAAACAATCTATGCTGGCAACATCTAGGAAAGATTTAACATTACTTTTAATATGTGTACATCTATAAACCTATATAAGATCTATAAATGTGTAGATCTTAACACATTTATTCCTTTTACTTTGCCTGCAAAAGATACATGACAAAACTAGTAATCCCGTCTTGATGTTTCCTTACATTATCTTTAACACTTTCCCTTTTTCTTTTAAGTATATGTTGCCATTTCTGGCACCCTCGGAAGCATACAGAGTCATACAGCTCCATTTTCCTTGCAAAGTACACATGCAACTTCTTATGTTTCTTTCACAGGACACTTGTCTCGTTTATAGTCATTTACGTACTTGACAAATCTAGCGGTCATCGTGCAGTTGACTGCTACATGACCCACTCTTTGACAGTTGAGACATTGATTCATGTCTGGACTGCCCAGTTTCTCAATGACAACTTTTTGGTTTAAAAGGTGTTTAAGATGTTTGGTTTAATAGATGTCTGCTACCACTATAGGGGCATTTCTCACACAGTCTGTTTTTGGGATATTCGCTGAGGCACATTTACGAATTTTGGTGGACGATGTGGTCAGTTTTGAGGCGTTCAGACTTGTTTTCTGGGCACACTTTATTGTATCTGTAGCTATACTGTTCTTAGGGACAGGAGCTAATATTATTGGGGTATAACTCTCCGCACAGTCACGAGTGCCACTTCGTTGGTGCTATCGTACACCATGTCCATTTTCTCACATTCACTGTGGCTACAGTTTTCGTTTTTCTCCCTTTTTGATTTTCACATTTTCGCTACTTATCTTTCTTAGGTTTACGTTTTCCGAAAGCAGCTTATTATTGTTTTCCAAGAGGTCCTTTCTCATTATCTTCTAAGAGCTGGCTAATTTTGTCATTCATCTTTACATATTCTACACCAAAAATATCCGGGTCACTAGTTATAACTTTTAGTTTATTTTAGCGGTCCGTTAGCGCATCTTTAAGTCGCTGTTTTCACTGATCAACAAATTGTTGGTCTTAAAGAGTTCGTCACCATCCGTTTTCCTGCTACTAGATCGCCTATAGATCGAAATTATCTCTCCTTGTCTCGCCACGTTGTGGCGGACCTGCTTGATTGTTGCCAATGTTCTCGCGCAAGTTAGGATAATTAGAGAGTCATCCTTAAAAAAACAAAGCTAAGTTCGAATTTTACAATTTATTCTAGGAGAGCTCCTGCTTGTTTTCGATAAATACTTCTGATCCTTATAATGTCGTACACTTCTATTTATTCAGAAAAAATGCTTATGCTTTGTTTTGGCTTCAAATTACATTTTGCATGAAAATGAATTTACTCCAGCGAAATAATGCAAATGACATGTCTGAGAGTTATATTACATTACAGAAAAACTCGCGCGTTTAATACACGGCACAAACCTATCACCTTGCCGGTATGGCGACCTGGTAAGTGGAGTATGGGTTATGGGTTATGGGTTATCACCATAACCTAACACAACACTCTATATTTTCTTGGTTTCTAATTGGTTATTTATTTGAGGCTTGGGTATTTGTTGTTGTTTACTTCTTCTGGGATTTTGAGGATTTCCATGGTTCTGTTTGAAATCTCGTCTATTCTGTCAAATAGTTTCAGTGCTCTGTCTCGTATGTATTTTTCGACTGTGTCAATGCGTAAGTCTTTGTGTATGTTCTATTTTGCAGGGACTGGAGCGCTTATTTGTGTTGAGAAAGGACCAGCAACGTTTAAGCTGCTTTAAATGCTCTCATGCCAATCCTGAGCAACGCTGTGAGCGAGGAAGACAGCGCAAATATATTTGCTAACTGCTTTGCGGAAACCCACTATAATTAAGAAGCGGTGAACAATGTCAGTTCAAGTGTAGATGAGCAGATAAATGAATTTCACCCAATGCTGATAACTGACGGCACAGAACGATTCAGTTTTGATGAATCATTTACTGCAGAGGGAATGGCTGAAAATTCACCGTCAGAATACACAAATGTTATATCTAAACAAAATGTTAAAGCCATAATCGAACGTTTACGTCAGCAATAAAATAATCAAAAATTTACCATCAGCTTACACAACCTTTCTCACTATCATTACAAATAATTCGATTAACCTCAGATATTTCCCAATATAATGGTTGTCGCAAGCAATAGTTGTCCCTATTCCAAAGAACAGTACCTTGGCGACAGAGCCAGCTATGTACATACCAATATCGCTCTTACCATCAGAGAGCAAAATATTGGAATATATTATCAAAGACAGAATTTTGCTACACTGCGAAGAAAACAATATTATACAATCAAATCAATTTGCTTGTGAAACAAAAATCAACTGTACAAGGATTATTAAGCTTGGTTGAAAATGTATTTAAATTTTCAGGAATTTCAGGAATAAATGCCCGACGCTCTCTTGATCTTCCAAAAGCCTTTGATACGGTCTGGATCAAAGGTCTTTTGCATAAAATGATACAATTTAAGTTGCTTAGGAACCTTTGCATGATTATCGCATAGTATTCAGAAGACCGATAAGTAATGGGTAAATTTAATAATTTCCTTTCTGATACAAAAGATATTTTTTGCTGTTGTTTGTCAAGGATCCGTTTTAGGACCAATACTTTTCAATATTTACTTTCTTAGGGATAATGAAAACACTATTCAATCTATCTTTTATGCAGACGATACGATTCTACATTGCTCTGGCTTAAATGTCTAAATACTGATTCACAAACTTAATAAGTTTTTAAAATCCGTCGAAGAATGTTTACGAAAATGGAAACTAAGAGTCAACGCTTCTAAATCCAAAACTATCTTATCTAGGAAATTCGAAAAACATATAAGACCAAAGGAATAGAAAACAATATCAAATATAAATTTGATTTCCAACAAAGAAGTAATAGAATGGGTAGATAATTTGAATTACCTAGGAGTGACATTATCTGTGAAATTAACGAAACATGCCCATGTCCAAATTATTCGCCAGAAGGCTAATCTTGCGCTACTTCTCTCCAAAGAATAAAGAATAAAATAAAGAACTAGATAAAGAAGTAAAGGTGGTAATGTACAAACAAATAATAAGGCATATGATCTCGTATGGCTTTGAAACTTGGTGTCATGTTCCCATAAAACAAATGGAGAAAATTCAAGCCCTCGAAAGAAAGTGTTTATATAGTGTTTTACCCGTGGAAGAAGCCTGTAAAAGAGCTAGTTTTAAATAGGATATATTTATAAGAATAAGTGAGAAAACTTTGTATACTAAATTTAAGAAGTTGAAACCAATAGATGATTTCTTCCTCCTCGGAGGAACTGGTTGAATCGGAATCCAATATGGATCTGAATGAAAAAGACAATGACGAGACTGAAGAAGACAATGACTGATCCCTGCCTTATCAACGCCCAAACCTACCACTACATTCAAAGAAATGGCTATCAAGCCAAAATCAAAGCCACTCCGAAAGAGCACTAACGCTACAGTGACACATCCCACAGCAAACACTCCCACGGAATAGGAAACGGTACCGATCATTTTGAGCCAACCATCGAAATGATTGCAAACACTACACCTCATGAAAAGACAAAACATATCGCACACATCTGCGAAACGTGACTACCTAGGAATACAAATTATCCCCACAAAACCATCCGGCCTCGCAGACTCATCAATACTCTTACAGAAAATAATATACAATACCACACCTACATTCTACCTGAGGGCTGACAATTGATTGATGTCATCAGGGGCTTGCACGGCCCACCAGTCGGTGAGATCACAGCAGCGCTCTCGTACTGGACAAGGTAGGTGCCATACCTGCCAGCAATTGCGACATTCTGCCAGTAACTGCCACGCGCATCCCGTTAAATGCGATACCCTCCGACATTATCAAAATGTCCAAAGACAATGGAAGAAAAGCCAAAGTACGTTAACTGTGGCGGAGAACATCCAGCTAGCTACGGAGGATGCCCTCGGAATCCCAAAAAATTAAAAAAGATCATTCGCATAGGTTGCAGCCGCCCAATTAAACCAAAAACAACCTGCACATAAAACTACTCCGACTTCCGCGCAAACACATACCATACCACCCAAACACCAGACATGGCCCATATGTTCACCAAAATCCAAGTCCAATTTCAAAATATGATGCAGGATATGATAGCGAATAATATCAAAATCATGTTCGCTACATCACAAAAAATACCAAATTCTAAACACTAATGAGAATAGATAATTACGTTTCAACCCTGACGTGGAATGCAAATTCCTTGCTTCAGTAGATTGGCGAAATGAATTAATTCATATTTCAACACAATTATGACATGATATTGATTCAAGAAACCTTTCTGAAGTCTGGAGAACAAACGTAAGTCACTATCCAATCAATCCACCTTCACTCCAACGTTTGGAGCCCACTTTAATCAAAGTACAAACTTCGTTCCTTGGGTTTGTGATGGTTTACGTATATGGTTTTCCGAATCAACGAAAAAGTTGAGATACCGCCAATACACGGCTCAAACAGCATGCGATACTCCGATTTACTGGAAATGCAGTTCCGAGAAAACTCATCAGATGAAGAAGACTTTGAAACGGTAGACCGAATTGACTGCTCGGTCGGTAGGCTCCTGAGAGACAACACTCGAACTCGAGACAGTATACAACCGACGAACTTAGACGAAATACGGAACATCATAAGAACATTGAACAAACGTAAATCACCCGGATATGACAGAATCACAAACACTATAATCTCATGGCTACCGGACAACATTTTGAAAGTACTCACAGACGTGATCAATACAATAATCTGACTGCGAAAGTACCCCAAAGCATGGAAATCAGCGTTAATTATTGTTTTTGCCGAGACCTCATAAGGACCTCACATTTACTCAAAACTGAAGACCTATTAGCCTCCTGTCCTCTCTATCGAAAATAGCGTAAAGAGCGATCTTACATCGACTCAATGTGGTAATATCCGAAAAAGATATAATTCCGGAAGAACAATTTGGCATTATAGCTATAAACTCTACTGAACCCCAGCTAGTAGAGCAGTCCAACACGTAAGATCAGGCTTAAAACGTAAAGATTCGACTTTTCTAGTTAGGTTTGACATAGCCAAGGCCTTCGATGAAGTGTGGCATGTGGGACTTATTTTTAGGATGCAGCGACATACCACTGCAGCTTACACAAATCATTTGCTTCTTGTTGGAAGGCAGAACTTTTCGCGTCAGAATTAACAAGCATCTCTCAATCCTGAGACCCATTAAACTGGAGTACCCCAGTGATCCCCTCTCTCAGTGGTCTTTTATAATGTATTTACTGCAAACCTTCCCTCTCTCCCTACAAGAGTTAAACTAACATTTTTTGCTGACGATACTTGTATATTCACTATATCACGACTTGCAAGAGTCATCATTTCAAAATTGCAAAGATCGATAGATACACTATCAGAACACTTTGGCAGATGGAAAATTAAGATAAATATCGACAAAACTCAGGCCCTTTTTATTATAAATGAAAACCACCAAATCCCACATAACTTGGACCCCAACATAAAATTATCCTAGTCTTACGCACGGCAGCCCAATCTGTTAGGAACAACAGATCCAAAATAAACGAGGACACTGCATTGGACTCCTCTTCTCCCTATACCCCATCCTTAAATCCAGAAGACTGGGCCTCAAGAGCAGAGTGCTCATATACAAATAAGTTATACGACTCTACGGTACTCCGCTTTATACCAGACGACAAAGACGAACAAAAACGTACTACTGTTGTTCGAAAACAAAATGATCAGAAGTGTCACAGGCGCACCATGACATATAAGGAACACTGCCATACAGAAGGACCTAATAGGAATAGAGCCAATAGAAAAATACGTATGTGACAAAGCTGTGAAACTCTTTGACACAATCGACAACCACACTAACACTTCACTGGCGTTCCTGCGAACATTACAAAGCAGAGACAAGCTTATGTATCCCATCATACTGCAAATAACACCGTAGAAATCTAACTTTCAAACTTTAAAATTAACTCTTGCATAACTATACTACAATATTAGAAAATCCGAAATTGGCCCGATAAGAAAGGCTAGAGGTGGTCACAGACACGAGGGAGTCAAGGTTCTAAATCGAGCCAACTACATACTCCACTTATTCCAAGGAGGCTGAGCTGGCCGAAGAGACTCGCCAAAATGACGAACTCACGATGAGGTTGTTAGACACTCAGAATCCTTAACCCAGAAAGCGCAAAAAAATAAAAAGGGCAAAATCGAGTCAACACCGCCTTCGGCTGAAATTGCTTCTTCAGATGAAGAAACAATTGAAGTTGAAGTCGATCCAGATATCATTACGGTGAGCCAATCTGAAAATAATATGGATGAAGATAAAGAAGAAGCAGAAAATGGTGCCGACGACGAATTCTCAAGCTTTACTCAAGCTGTCCCTGAATTATCCGTGCTCAACAAAACACCAAAATAGCAATCCCTCAACCGACCACTACAGCAAGCAAAGTGCAATCAGCGCCCTCTACATCAGTGAAAGTCCTTCTTCCAAATGAAGAAAGACACATCTACAACATCTCCGCCGTATGCCATCTCGTCTGCAAGGTCGAAGCACCAAATCCACGACACGGTCAAATTATGTGTCACAACTTCCGGCAGTTCAGTCTTCAGGCAACTGCCATGCGCATTCAAGCTGCGTTAAATGCGACCGGCTCTACCACTTCTCTGCGTGTAAAAAGTCACCAGAATAGAAGCCAAAATGTGTCAATTATGGAGAAGAACTACCGCAAGCTACGGAGATTGTGCAAAGAATCCTAAAAGTGAGGAAGTCGTTTGCACAAATCGCTTGAGAACGAAACACCATCAAACGCAACTAAACCAATATTACCGAACAATAGCCGACATCAACAAAACACTAAACAGCATGGCACCAAACATGGACCAATTCATGGCCCAAATGCACAATCAATTTACACAAATGATGCAAACGATGATGAAGACCGTAATGAATAATATGTTCGCACAACACACTGCGAATAAGCTATATGGGTGAGAATCAGGTTTCGCTCTTCACATGGAATACAAGTTCTCTGAAGGAAAAAAACTGGAAAACACAGGCACTTCAATGCGTATTACAGAGGTTGGGGTGCGGTGAGAAGCAATCAAACTGGGATTGTTAACCGACTCATCACGAACGAACGAATAAGCCTGCACCACTCCAAAGAACCGACACATTTTGGTCCAAGACACGGCAACATACTATTTTGCTATATCCCGCGATTTCCATCACAACATGCGGATAAATGTCCTCCAGGAGTTCTCGTCCTATCATAAACCGGTCAACTTCCTAATAGAGGACATCTATATAGACGATCCTCTAAAAGTAAGGAAGAAAACTAACTGGCAAGCTTTCCAAAAGGCTCTAGCTAGTGAAAGTTTCAACCAAGATCTAAATACAGTCAGAGACATAAACTTTATGATCGAGCAAATAACAAACAACATGAAGCAGGCAAAAGAGGACACATCAGCCATAACTCCGGTAAGGGTATATAACCCCTATGAACTCCCTCAGAATATTTGACTTTTGATAAGAAGGAAGAACCAAGCCCGGAGAAGAGCTAGGAGCATGAGTGATCCTAGATTGCGAAGGAAAGCAAACCAACTAACAAATCAAGTACGAGACTGTTTATCTGAATTTACAATTATAATCGTCAATGGGAGAGTTTCCTGCAAAGTCTAGAGCCCAGAAATAAGCGGTTCTGGAGAATGGCCAAATACTTCAGAGTAATCAGCAAAGTAGTCGTGCCACCAATTCACTGTCCCAACGGACTGCAATTTGACAACGAAGGCAAAGCTGAAGCCTTTGCAGACAATGAAGCGGAGTGCTTTCACCGCGAGGATCTGGTAGAAAACACTGTAAGACGGATATTGCGCTCAAGACTGGGAGAGGAAGATGCGATACGGCCACTAGATCTGACAGAGATCAAAGACATGATACAAGCACTAAACAAGAACAAAGCACCAGAATACGACACACTCATAAATACAATGCTACGCTGGCTTCCAGAAAACTTGCTACAGAACATTACGGACATCATTAATGCTATTTTCCGTTTACGACGGAAACTTTTCCAGAATAGTGGAAAAGTTCAGTCAACAGCGAAATCTTCCGAATTCCATGGTATATGAGAAACATAGGCTTACAAAAAAATTAAAACTGACATAAACGACAAATCCATATGTGACCGAGCACTGAAACTATTTGACAAACTTGACCAACACGACAACACTACCATAGAATTCCTAAGACATAGGGAACCGGGAGGACGGCAGATGTACCCGAGTCTCAGATCGATCAACGAATAACATCCTTTTTTCATAAAATAACAGTATAGTTCTTTTTACTGATATGATCAGCAGGTGGGAGATCTGCACCCACAGACCTAAGTGAGTAAGGGTGTTTTATCACATTTATTATCCAGGTAAGACCAACGAAAGTCGGGAGCCATAGTTATAATTAAGCCACAAGGAAGCATAAACCTGCGTCGAAAATTTGGTACCCTTAATTTTTCTTTATGTGGTTACGAGATTAGTTTTAATTACATGTGCAATTTTTAAATGTACATATAAAAACTTATGACTCGCAAATACAAATATTTTTAGAAAATTAAGTAAACGGAAATTTTTGTTTCTTGCATTTATAAGAATTAACTTTAAGTAATAACAATAAAAATGAAATCAACGTATCTTCTTTGATCTGAAAAAAGCACTGACTGTATTCCCTATTATGACAGCTGTATGGGCAATTTATTGATATAGGGCAAATAAAAGCTTCATTCGTATTTTTTTCTGCTTTCAATGGCCTACATTTGACTTGTACAAATTGTATGATTTTAATAAAATCCATGATGTTCGAATAGTGATTATTTCTGAATAAAAAATACTGCGATTTTAAATTCCAAGCATTAATAATAAACTCTTTCTGAATTTGCCAGAGCTTTCAACCAGCTAATATCACATTTTTGAATCGTACATCCAAGTGCTTCTGCCAACTGATATTGCCTGCTATGGTTCTGTTCATTTAAGCGTGTCTAGCACTATTGGTAATTTCCTGTTATAGGTATCGTTTATTAGTAGTCCTGTTCAGTAGTTGCGCCATGCCGAAAAATTGAAAAAATGTTTTGTAGTTTAGCAATTCATACAAATACCAAGTGGAGCCCCTAAATACTAAAAGGTTAAGGTAGTACATCAAAATGAACCTAGTGAAGTAACGTGAGTTAAGCCTAACCATAATAGTATGAACCGCTGCGAGAAGCATAGAACTGCTACATGATAAACTGAATCACTTTCTACTTTCAGCCAAATGTGTAACAGAATATATTTTGACGAATAGATTGATTACTATCTGATACGAATGAGAAAAATGTGGCAGACTTAGAAAATGATTTTGATGCTCGTACGAGGAAATAGAGAACATAATCCTTCTATTATTGTTACTGATTTTTGGCGTTTTTGTGGAGTGAATGAGTGCCCACCATGTTTCTGCTCCCTTATTGTGCTTAAGATGAAATCGTACGAATTCACTCGGTACCTGGTTGTCGGTAAGCCTTCATGAGAAGATCTCTGAGTGATGTAGCTAACTTCTGTATAGAAACTGATGGGATTCATAGTTTTTGTTTATTGTTAGTCATTCTCTTGACTATATTTTCCTTCAATGTTAATTGGAATCATCTCAGAAGAGTTTTTTGTCAATTTTTGAATTTTTGAAAGGTGAGTCCCACCTTTGGCTCAACTCATGCCGAACTATACGAATATGTAGATATCAATAATGTCTATCTCCGAATAGCGATTACCCTTCCTGCATTGCCAAATTTTTGGGTGCTGAATCCATTGAAAGATGGAACAACGTCCTTACATTTAAGTGAAGTAGATGACTGTCATTCGAAAAATACTCTCGTTAGGTCCGATGCTCTGCAACAAGCTCTCTAAACATTCGTTTCAGAGTAAAAATAGCTGATAAAGTATGTTTTTTTACTTTTTGTTAACTGTTTGACTTATTCACCTAATGGATTCGATTTATTTATGAAGTCTCAGTCGATGGAAGCTTAATCAAAGTACATACTTGCCTGGTAAAAAATAAACGCATCTTTCTTCGTCATCAGTGAATAATCCGTTAATTTAATTAACAGAACCAATTCAATATGTGCTCGTAATGCGCAGACACTGCAAAGCTTAATGTAATCTTACATTTCCCATCGAGATAACCCGATATTCTGATTATTTTTCATTAGGTAAAATTTTTTCAATACATGATTGTCTTGAATTTAAATTTTTGTTAAGGAAATTGAATTTAATTAGAAAATGCTTTTGCCTGTACGCATATAATAATCAACGTGCCAATAATTTTTCTACAATCCGGTCCTCTAATTATGTTTGTTACTCGAATTGTGTGTGAAACGTAATAAATTAGCTATTCTGCACTTTTATTACAACATAATATTATAACGGGTTAAAAATTTTCCAATATATAACTATGAATAGTAAGAGATTCTTGGGTAGTCTTGTAAAGGTGGATAATATTACTGCAGAACTCAGTTCTAAAGTAAGCAAAATTAACGAAGAATCGTACCTTCTCGTAACTTGGAACAAATTGAATTTATGCGAATTTTGTAGTGTGCGTCAACAGCCTGGAGATAGGAACAAGTGCTATATGTCATTTCGCTTGCATAAAAAATCTGTGAAGTGATATTTATTTGAAATTCGGTGGAGCATTCATCTATAGAATAGTCTACTTTTCAATAAGGGAAGCTGAACTCATATGTTTGTCATGCAATATGTACTTCTTATGGAATTGATTTATCCCATGTTACACAAGCTTTCCATAATAATTGTATCAGTATTTTGGCTTTAACTATCTCTGGTCCTAGTAACCCTAATGGATCAAACGGTGTTGCTACTTGTGACAATATTGCGTGCTTGGTGAGCTTTTTAGAAAAATTTCCAAGCTTTAAGGAATAGAAAATCTGATCCATGTGAGGATTCTGGTTAATCCCTAAAGTTGCGATTATTGAATCGAGGTCGAGAGACACATGAATTAAGTTTAATAGACCTTAAGTTCACATAAAATAAATGAAACACGATTTTTACTGCTAAAACACGTCTAAGTTTCAATCTCGTCAAATTCATAATGATCACATTTTATTAAAATTATATTTTCGAGCTATGGATAAAAATGCAATTTTGCAGGAACGTGTGAATATGAGGCACTTTGTAATCTGATCTATGGTTAGTTAGTAATGTGCAGAATGTTTGAATAACAAAATAAGTGAAATACGAACAATCAAAAGTCTGAAATTTAGAATTATGAAAAACGATGTGATGTTAGCTGTCTGGGCTGGATGTGGGGTTGTTAGCCGGTATGAGTGTCTGTGCATTTAACTCCTCCCCCCTTAGATAATGGCGATAGCCAAAGGAACTGGATCTTTGCAGGTTCGTTGGCAGGAGCTTTGACTGAGGGGATGTCCTGGCGCCTGTTGGATATCTGACGAAGTAGTACATATTCAATGATGGCAATGATAATTAGGCTCGAGATGACGATAAGTGCTGTGTAAAATTCCTTCTGTTCGATGTAATTTTCGATTACGGTGGGGCTCTTCCCGATGAACTGATACTTTTCCAACTCATCAAGTTGAATGCTGCGGGTATTGCTGAATGTAAAGTTTATCTCGGGGAACAGGGTAGGGATAAGTTGAATTTCGTCCCAATAGCATAGCGTAACAACATACAGCGATAACACTCCGAACAAACGACCGATCTAACGGTATTCAACGAATTCTGCAGAATTGCATTGGTGTTAGTAAAAATGTTTATTTTTCTCTATTTTTTCTATCTACTTTCATTTAGCTTGTAAACAAAACGATTCAAATACGAGCAAAAAATAAAAATTTTTTACTAACACCAATGCAATTCTGCAGAATTCGTTAAATCGGTCGATGGTCGGAGTGTTATCGCTGTATGTTATTACGGTATGCCAATAGGTTAGTTGTTTAGCTGTGTAGTTGATTCCATTAGCGTTGATTTCACAGTTGTTGAACCGTATGAGGATAGTTCTTTCGAGTAGTTGTGATGGTGATGGTTGGGACGTTTAATAACAGGAGGTAGTTTGGTTCCGGTTCGAAGACATGCGATGGAGGCAGCCAACGGATAGATTAAGAAATTAATTTTAATAATAGTTATAAGTAAAATATTGTATTAAAAATTTAACAAAAAATTAAAACAAAAATTTTATTAATAATTATTGTATACAAATCAAGATTTAAATTAAATAAATATAAAACGACCAAAAACAACAGAGGTCACATTTAGGGTGTAAATATTAGTAATAATAATTTTCTTTTTTGATATATAAGTAATAATTTTTGATATTAAACAAATGTTAGTATAGAGTTCTGGGCACAGCCATTAGGCAAAGCCCGTAGGCTAAGTATTAGGTTAAGAAAATATTGTAAATAATGATTGTATATAGTATGAAAAAATCACCCAATAAATTAATTTGAATTTGAATTTGTTCCGGTTCGAAGATTTCAGTCTTGAATTCTCGGTCACGCAGTTCGCAATGGGCTGGTTTGTTGTTTATTATGTTTGCGACACAGCTGTTCGCTTCTATTTTCTTCCAATGCGTTGATTGATGGCAGTATTTGTTTTGAGGATCGAGAGTGGTATGACATGGTAATAGGAATAGCTTTCTTCCGAGATGATAGGAATTCGGATGTTGAAGATGATATTTGAATCGTTAGAGAAGGCCTCTAGACGTAGCATTTCGTAAACGTGTTCGCTCGATTTCAATTTCACTTGGTTTTCGAATATAGAATGAATTTCAGATAGCTCATGTGGGTTGAGTATTAGTCTCGAAAAAAGATTTAATCTTGCAAAGATAATTGCTTCTGATATTGCAGTGATATGATCGATAAGTAAATTAATATTATAGTTGATTCGATTAAGGTATTGTATGTTTCCATATATTCAAATTTTCGTTTCTTTTTTGGATTTGATTGATAGAATTTCGATTAATATAACCGAGGTACTCGGTAATAACCCATTGTTGTTGGTTAATATGGTCGGTTATGTTGTCGAATCCCTTATTCATTTGTTCGTTTAGTCTAGTCAGTTGGTTTAATTCATTTTTCATGTCGTTTTCGTTATCCAGGCTTCTATTGATTTCGTTGTTGATGTGGACAGCGTCATTATTGTCTAAATTGCCTGTTATTGTTTTTATAATTGTACCGAATCCGTTGATCAATCCTCGTTTCGTCCGTTTCGTGGGCATAATGTATAGGAGTTTACTGTGAACTTCTGTAAGTTTGGCTTTTGTAATTTTTACGGAAGGGTCGAGTTCTGTTATGTTTGCAAATGCTGTGAGTGTCTCGTATGCGTTCGATGTTTTCCTCGTTGTTTTTCAGTCGTACAATGTGTATCAAGTTACTATAAGAGATGACTAGTTATGCATTTGCTAGCTTGATGGATAACGCTCCGTTGCTATTGGTTAGATTTTGTACGGCCATTATTTGTTCTTATTTTGTTAGTGCTAACTTGAAATTTTGGTTTCTTTTTAATTTTAGATTTATGAAAATTTTGGTTCTTATGTGAGATTATAGTTATATGCTTATTTTCCTCGGCTTCATGCTTCGAAAATCTAGGAGTGATCTTATTACGTCCACATTCTTTTCTATAAAGTATTGATCCTTCATGACAGTCTTCGGGAAACTTATATGTCCTGCCATAAAATAATTCGTAAGGGGTGTGTTTCGTGCGGGAACGAATGGAGCTGTTGTAGGTGATAATTATTTCAGTTAGTATATCTACCGGGTCTTTATCCTTATGTTTATCGTGAAGTATTCTATAGATCTCTGTTAGTGTGGAGTGCAATCTTTCAACAGATGCATTACTTGTTGTTTGTTGAAAGGAAGTAACTTAATGATGGATATCGTGCTGTGTGCAGAATTCTTTAAAAAGATTCCTTGGTCAGTCGCTACTGTTATAAAGGTTTGAGGAAAACAATGTAGGCTGATGTAGTGTTTTAGAGATTTTTTTAATGGAGAGACTGTTCCGTCCAAGTAGAGTGTATGCTGCTGCAAACTTCAAAAACTTATCAACTTAAACTTATCAATTACTGTCAAGCACAGTTGTTTATAATTTGGGTGATTTTATTTTTCAGGTAGAGGAAATAATAGTCTCTTTTAAGGTGAGCTAATGTTTCGCTGATACCACTGTTTGCGATATGTAAAGAAAAACACGTGAGACATTCGTTCCAATAGAGTTTCTTCAACCAATCACGAGACCGACTCTTCTCAAGAACTGTCCCCGCTCTACGGACCTTGGGACCTTTCCGCCATCTTTCTACCAGTCAGTCTTCTTCTGGCTCTCTTTAGAGACAGACCTTCGCGCATATAGGATCGTTATTATTTGTCTACTAGTGAATATTATCGTTGCTGGTGACGTTGAATGACTATCTCCCTCGCTGGAGTTATAGAGTTTTTTCACCCTAGCTGGTATCGTGTAGAGAGGACCACCCTAGTTGGTGATCAGTGTTGATATCGCCCTCGCTGGTGATTTGAGGAAATTTCACCCACGCTGATGACTGTTAGCTCATTCCACACTAGTTGGTGGACCCAGATTTTCACTAGGTAACCTATCAACAGACCGTAGAGAAGCGGTGGATCAAACTTGTGGGCACAGACGTCTACCATCAACACCGTCTGGGTGAAACTTCTCACCACCTTTCAACTGTTAACCGTCGAGAAAGAAAACTGTGATCATAAATTGTTAAATAAATATTCAAACTTGAAACATCATAAGCAAAACTTGTAAACCTGTGTGCAGTCCATTTTTTTTTTTGTATAACCAACCTTTTTCAAACATTTGGTCCTTCAAGCCGGATAGGCGACTAGGTTAGAACAGTTGCCTCGTGATTAAGTGATCTCGTTTGACTCAGTGACGTGAACAGTGATTTGTGAACTGGGTATCAGTGCAACTTCCATCAAAATGAGGTCTGAACATATTCATAGTCGAATAGATCAACAACGATCTCTAGGTGAAGACATCGCTCTAGCTTATGAGAAGCTTATCAGTGTAGGAGAGGAGAACGTTTGGAGGACTTAGAAGAGAAATGGGAAGCGTTTTTGGTTAACCATCAAGCGATACTCTTAGCCAGTCCAATGGTGTCAAGTTCAGAACAACGAAGATTATTCCAACGTTCATACTTTGCTATTGATATGTACTCAACAATTTATGAAAAGCATTTGAAAGCGCTGGAGAAGATGCAAGATTTGATGGATAAATGTAGTACACAATCAAATAACATCATCCCAACATCAGCGTCAACGTCAACATCGTCAACGCCTGTCGGACCACCAACACCTATGTATCATCCAATGCATTACTCTGCCCGGCTACCAAGAATTGATTTACTAAAGTTCAATGGAGACATAGCTGAATGGCTGTCTTTTAATGGATTATTTACTTCCTTAGTCTTGACCAACGCTTCATTGAGATCTGTCGAAATCTACAATATCTGAAAATACATCTCATTGGGCCTGCAGCTCATGTACTAAAAAACACATCAATAACTGATGAGAACTTTGAACCTGCCTGGGCAGCTGTTATAGGATATTATGAAAATTATCGCCGATTAGTTCATTCAGCAATCCAATCACTATTTAATGCAAAACCGATGGCTGAAGAATCCTCAGGGGAATTGGAAAGATTGTACAAAACATTTGAACAAGCTTATCGAACGTTAGAGGCATTGAAGAGACCAGTAGAGCAGTGTCAAGATTTCCTAGTGTTTCTAGTTACTCGCAAGCTAGATCCTGAGTCAGCGAAAGCGTAGAAACTTAGTCAGGATTCATCCAGGCAGCCAGCAACTTGGCCGCAAATGAGAGATTTTTTAACTATGAGAATAGGATCCATTCAAGCATTCGAGAATGCTCGTCCAACCAAACCTTCCAAGGTATGGCCATCAAAGTCTCATCATCATTCTGTACGTTCTCATCACACTTCAACAGATGTTGATAACCAGCAACAAACGTGTCCTATGTGTGCTGACAATCATTATCTCAGCTACTGTGCAAAATTTGACGCAATGACTGCTAAACAACGCCATGACTTTGTCATCAAGACAAAGCTGTGTTTTAATGGCCTTAGACCTCATCGTCTAGCACAATGTCGTTCTAACAAACGATGCACGAAATGTGGAAAACGACATCATACGATGATTCATCTACAAAACGGATCATCAACACCCAAGACTGTAGCAACTATTAGAGAAGAAGAACCTGGAGATTCTGAAGTGACTAGACAATCCAACCTTTTAAATACAGGTGGACAGGTAGAGATGGTCTCTGTTGCAGTATTACTAGCAACAGCACAAATCAAAGTTAGAATTCTGCATGGAAATACTCTCTTTGTCAGAACTTTGATGGATCCTGGCTCAGAAATATCATTGATCTCTGAAAAATTGGCTTAACTGTTAGGTATTCCACGCAAACCTTCTAGTGTTTCTGTAATTGGAGTTGGAACAACCCCAATGAATAAGACGAGAGGCCAACTAACAATTACTATCAAACCACACTTCTCGTCTTCTGCAAAACTTCTTCAAGGATCGATGATAAAAGGTCCCAGTAATGCGTCTGTAGCACAGTTGACAAATTTGGGATGGATCATCACTGGACCAACGGCTGCTGCAAGAGGTAATACCAGCTCTGTCAATTTGTGTACCCTTGATCATTAACTCAACAACGTGCTAGAGAAGTTATGGCATCAAGAGGAAATCCCTGGAACTCAATTCAAGAAGTTAACACCTAGTGATCAAGAGTGCGAAGATCGTTTTGTATCCACTCACTCACGCACTAAAGAAGGACGATATGTCGTTAGGCTACCACAGAAATTTTCAAAATCTCAACTGAGTGACTCTATGCAGATAACAACACGTGCTCTACACTCTTGGGGATATGAAGCATGTCCCGCCAGAAGAACAGGACCCGGAGGTGACTTTTTATTTACCACATCATGGTGTCATCAAAGAGTCCAGCACAACGACGAAGCTCCGTGTCGTCTTCAACGGTTCATGTAAGATGTCACAGGGTAAAAATATCAACGAAATTTTACATACCGAGCCAAAACTACAGACAGACGTACTCGACGTCTTCATTTGGGTTCTTCAGTTTAAATACATTTTTTCATGTGACATCGAGAAGATGTATCGCTAGATTGCTGTTCATATAGATGATTGGGATCTACAAAGGGTTTTATGGTTTGACGACCAAACTCAGCTGCAACGATATAAATTAACAACCGTGACGTATGGTTTAGCATGCGCTCCATTCCATATCCATGACGGAGGTGCAAACTATCCATAAGCTTCTGTGGCTTTCGGAACGGAAGATATGTCGATAATATATTTGGAGGAGCTAATACCATAAAGGAGGCACAGCAAATTGCAGAGCAGATCAACAAGATATGTGCATCAGGTGGATTTCCACTACGCAAATGGCGTAGCAACTGTACAGAGGTTCTGGCACAAATTCCAGAAGAATACAGGTCATCATCATTATCAGTAGCCATAAAAGAAGATATTCTTCAAGCGTTAGGAATCTCTTGGAATCCAACACTAGACATTGTGCAATTTAGCCTAAAACAAGTACCATCAATTACACCAACTAAACGTGGAGCTCTCTCTCTCTCAAATAACACAATTCTGTGATCCACTTGGATTTTAAAATCTTCATGCAAGAGCTGTGGACGATCAAACTTGGATGGGATGAGATACTGCCACTTCCACAATTATCACGCTGGAAAAACCTGCTTCAACTTCTAGATGGCCTTGATTTTATTCATATAACTCGATGGCTAGGACTTGAACCTGATGGAGAATAACAAATCCATGGGTTTAGTGATGCCTCACAGCTAGCGATGGCTGGGGTCATTTATCTAAGAGATTTCAACTCGAATCACCACTAATTTGATTTGTGCAAAAACCAAGGTCGCGCCATTGAAGCGCATGACAATTCCTCGCTTGGAGCTGACAGCTGCAGTAATGGCAGCTAAACTTGTTAAACATTACAAGGAGGTTCTTGATTAGCAAGCTCTACCATGTTACCTCTGGACCGACTGTTCAATTGACCACACCTGGTTAAATGATCATCCATCTCGCTGGAAGGACTTCATTCATAACAGAGTGTGTCTTATTCAAGAAACTGTACCACATGCTTATTGGCGACACGTTCCAGGAAAATCTAATCCAGCAGATTGTGCTACTAGAGGGCTCTCAGCTAAAGAGTTGAACGCACATACTCTCTTGTGGCAAGGTCCGTCATGGCTCCGAGAAGAACCGGTTAAATGGCCTCAAAAGACGTCAACAATAATAACTTCATCTGAAGAGTTAGAAGTGCGAGACACACTTCCAACACCCACTCTGGGACTTAATCAACAAGTACTCAAATTTAACGCGCCTCGTAGGAGTCACAGCTTTGTGCCTCAGGATCGTTAGATGGTTTAGGAAAAGACCAAGTAACCCACTTCGATCAGCTCTTACTCCTATTGAAATCCAGGACGCATTAAACTATTGGGTAGCTGCTGTTCAACAACATGCCTTTCATTCTGAGCTGCAACAGTTATCAAAAGGTAAAAGGTTATACCTTACCTGTATTGTCTTGTATTACTGCGTCATCATACAGAATCTTGTCCATCTCTACCACTGTATTATCTCTGTCTGCTTTTCTTATATTATTTTATTATACTATAACCTTTTAGGTCGATACCGTCGACAGGCAGTGCAACAATTAATGGGACAATTACCATCATCTCGAGTAACGCCATCGAGTGCCTTCTTCCACAGAGGAGTGGATTATGCCGGTCCTTTCTATCTAAAAACATGGAAAGGACGCGGAACTAAAGCATATAAATCTTGGATATCATTGTTCGTGTGCCTAGCCACCTCAGCTATCCATTTAGAAATCGTCACTGACTACACCACAGAAGCTTTCCTTGTAGCATTTCGCAGATTTGTATCTCGTCGAGGTGTACCGTCTACCATGTCCAGTGAATGGTACTACTTGGATATTTAATTCACCAGCTACCCCCCACTTCGGTGGAAAGTGGGAGGCAGGAGTTAAATCTATGAAGTTCAATTCAAAGAGAGTTGTCGGAGATACATTACTCACCTACAAAGAAATGCCTACTATCACAACTCAGATTGAATGTATCCTCAACTCAAAACTTATATGTCTTCTCACGGATGATCCAGAGGATTTTGATGTTCTCACACCGGGACATTTCTTAATTGGACGATCTCTACAAACTGTGCCAGAGCCACAACTAACCCATCTTCCTGTCAACCACTTATCTCGATGGCAACAGCTCAAATTACTGAAGGAAAGTATTGTATAAGTATTGGTCATGGACGAACGGTATCCGCCATCAAAATGACCATTAGGTCGTATCATAGAAGCTCTTTCAGGGGAAGATAAAATTGTTCAAGTCGTAATAATAAAAACTGGATCAACAACAATCACCAAGATCTGTCTTTTGCTCGTGTCTGTTGAAGAAGCTGAAGGTTCGAACATAGGAGGTTCGAAGGCGGCCGGGAATGTTTGAGATATGTAAAGAAAAAGAGAAAAGACCAAAAATAAACATATAATAAAAATTATTATCACTATCTACAAAGGAAAAATCCCAACCAGATGAGGTGAGCATCTGGGAAGGCTTAACAACCCAGATGTTGGGTTTTCCCAGGTCCTCAGCCTCACAAAGAACTAAATACGTCGTTTTATGGCGGGCTTTTCCATAAATCACAACAACACGTGAGACACTTGTTCCAATAGAGTTTCTTCAACCAATCACGAGACCGACTCTTCTCTAGAACTGCCCCCGCTGTACGGACTTTGGGACATTTCCGCCATCTTTCTACCAGTCAGTCTTCTTCTGGCTCTCTTTAGAGACAGACCTTCGCGCATATAGGATCGTTATTATTTGTCTACAAGTGAATATCACCGTTGCTGGTGACGTTGAATGACTATCTCCCTCGCTGGAGTTATAGAGTTTTTTCACCCTAGCTGGTGACGTGTAGAGAAGATCACCCTAGCTGTTGAGCAGTGTTGATATCACCCTAGTTACATATAAAAAACATTTCCATGCACCTGCAGTTAATTTGCAAGATGCAGATTCAGGTGAAACTGGCACCAGCTGGAAAACATTAGAATCGTTTCTAGGAAATGCTAAGAAGCCAGACGCAGGTGTCAGCAATTACGAAACTATAAATTTGCTATGAGGAGTAACCTCTCTCTCAGTTGTCGCGTAGCCCTAAGGTACAATGCTAGTAATCGGTGCTAAAATAAAGAAAGCTAAATTTAATACAGTTGTTGTTATTTCCGGTGGAAATTTTTATTTTTTCGTCCGCTCGACCCTCGACCACGTAATTCCCTCGCTGGTGATTTGAGGAAATCTCACCCACGTTGGTGACTGTTAGTTCATTCCACACTAGCTGGTGGACCCAGATTTTCACTAGGTAACCTAGGTAACCTATTTCGGTTTCTTTGCTTGTTTCTAAAGGGTGTTTCGATTGTAGTTTTTGGTCGTCTGTCTGATCTTTCTAAGTTTAGTTGTTATAAATTATTTATTTTTGGTGTCTTGCGTATATTTGAATGCCTTTGTGTAGATTTTCTTCGGCAGAATGTGTTGTAGTGCCGCGGGTGCTTTGGGCCGAAATGTTTGAGGAAGTGTTTATATTTTCGTTAGTTTTTATTTCAGCGTTGCTTATTTGGCTCCGTTTCTTGTAATGGACATCATAATCGAATTCTTCAAGCTTAAATCGCCAACGAATCAACCTCGAGTTGGGGTCCTTCAGGCTCATCATCCACGTTAGTGGTTTATGGTCGGTCAAGATCGTGAACTTCCTGCCGAACAGATATGGTCGAAATTACTTTGTCGCCCATATAATGGCCAACCACTCCTTTTCGATCGTGGAATAGTTAATCTCCGAATCTAGGAGGGTCCTGTTGGCAAAGCAAATTGGCCGGTCACTGCCAATGGAGCCTTGTGACAAAACGGCACCAATTGCGAAATTACTGGCGTCACTTGTTAATATGAAGGTTTTGCTGAAGTCAGGGTGTTGCAAAGTGGGGTTGTTCATTAGAAGATCCTTGCAGTCGTGAAAAACTCGTACGTAGCGATCGTTCAGATCAATGGTGCGTCTCTTCATTAAACATTCCGCCATTGGTTTTGTGAGTTTTGCGGAGTCCTAGATGAACTTTTGGTTTCATCCTAGGGGACCAAGAAAAGATTTTACCTCCTTTTGAGTCTTTGGTATAGGATAATCTTTAATTGCTTGGACCTTTTCCAGGGTCGGTTTTATGCCGTTGGTTGTTTACGGAATGTCTCGGGTGTGCATTTCAATCTTGTGAAATCCAGAAGCAAGGTCTAGCGTTGAAAAATACATTGACTTGCCTAATTTATCTAAGATCTCGTTTATGTTAGGGAGTGGATACCTATCAGTAATCGTTTTCTCATTGAGTTTTTTGTAATTGATTACCAATCTCCACTATTGTTTGCCACTCACTTCCACCTTCTTTGGCACTATCCATACAGGAGAGCTCCATCGGCAATAGCTTGGCCGAATGATTTCTTCTTCAAGCATATCCTCTATTTGTTTACGGACTTTCTGTTTGTGTACGTAAAGGTATGTAAATAGGGCCGTTTTGTGTAAATAGACGTCCCTATTTACACAATTTACATGCTTATTTACGTGATTCTTATTCGATGCTTACCTTTATTGGTAAATGTTAGATCCTCGTCATTTTTTAAGAAAATGTCCTTGTACTGACGACAAATTTTGAGTAATAATTTCTTTTCTTTTTCTTCAAGGTTGAGGTGGGATGTGCGTAATAATTTGATTATATCTCTAGCGTCACCGATAGATGGGTTTGTTCATAGTTGATGGGGTTGTTCATAATTTATCTCAATATTATTTATTTGTTCATATTTGTTTGAAAGCTTTTCAGCCATTAATGGTCGTTCTATGAAAAGAAGTTTTTCATTTTTGGATATGTTGCTTACTTCGATCGGAACATACCAATCGATAGTTCGATAAATACCTTCGGAGGCCAATATTTCTGGGGTGATTTGAGTAGTTTTAATAAAAATGTCTCCGTTTTGTACATCTGCAGGTAACTTAGTAACAAGTTAAGATTGTGGTGGTATGACATATTTTGCAGACATAAAATTTGGTTTGAAGTATAACGGGATCGATGGTGGTTATTAGTAATTTGTTTGCAAGGTCAACTTTCGCCCCGAGTTTGGTCATTGCGTCGACTCTAAACAGCCCATCGTAATAGCCATGGAATTTGAAGATTAAAAATCTTTTCGTACGTGGATAGTTAAATTCAATGAAGTTAGGAAGTAGGATTTCGTCCTTCACTTCATGTTTGTTAAAGATTGTCGTTATTGAGATATGTTTCGTTGCTTTAACATCACGTGGGTCTACATATTTGGGATTTATAAACGAGGAAGAAGCACCAGTATCAATCAAAAGTTTTAGAGGTCGTCCAAAAGGGGAATAAATTTGAATACAAGGGAGTGCACTACCGTGTTTGTTTATGTCTAAGTACCCAATTGGCGTGTTGAGGCATTCAATTGAAAATTCTCATTATCTTTTTCTATTTTTGGTGGGATTTCATTTTGGTTGTAGTTCATATCATGAGGGATGTGATAATTAAGGGGTTCGTTATAGTTTTCGTGCATATTTTCGAAGTAATCCGCATAGTGAGGATTTTGCATCGTATTAATGTTTTCAGGTTCAATTTCGTCTTGGGCATATTCTTTGGAGTCTGAACTATTCTGTTCTGATATATATTTTTTTTTTGTGGTAGGGAGGTGAAGGCTGTTTACGCCCTGAGTGTGGGACTCCCAGACGCAAAATGCTTTTGGACTACCCACTAAACACCTCCCCTGTCAACCTGAGAACCTAGCCGGTAACCGTTTGACACATTACTCCAGGCTAGGCCTCGTGTTCCTACGCCTAGAAGTGCCTTCGGATTATGGGAATCTCTTCTCTAACGGGAAGGACGGGAGAGGAAGGAAGTGCTAGAAAAGAGATCCATCCATCCCCGATGCCTCCCAGCGCTCCAATAAAACTTTTTTCAATATCAGCACTGCCCGAGCATATTGCGCCACGCGATTCCAATCGTCAACTGTTTTCAGCATTACTCCGACCATCGTTTCCGGACAGAGATCTCCAATTTCGCTGAGTAGGACCCCTCGCTGCTGGCTCCACCTTTTGCAGTAGAAGAATGTGTGACAGGCGTCATCCGGTTCCCCTGCACAAAACACACAGTTAGGAGACCGTGCTCTGTCAATTTTGTACAGGTAGGACCGAAAACATCCGTGCCCGCTTAAGAGCTGGGTCAAGTAGAAATCGGTCTCACCATGCACTCGACTGAACCACGGCATCATGTCAGGGATCAAAGGTGCAGTCCACCTTCCCCTTGTTTCTTGCTCCCAGGACTGTGTCAATCCCTGAGAGAGCGACGTCTCTCTTTCTTGGTGATCCCTTCTCTTCGATCTTCGCCTCTGCGCAGGTAAATACTTCTGCGCTCTCTCGCAAGGAGGGTGATGGGTATCACCCCTGCGATTACCAGCACTGCCGCCCCGAAGACCGTTCGATATGCGCATGAGATTCGCAATGCTCCTTGTCTCTGCACCTGTGCCACTTCCGGTGTAACTCCTTGGTGAGAGCGTCGCCCCACAGTTGTGATCCGTGGAGTAGGAGCGAGAGCAGAACGCTCATTAAGAGCCGTCTCCTTGATGTGGTGGGTCCCCCTATGTTGGCCATTAATCAGGTGAGTGCCGTCACACTCGCTGCAGCTTTGTCAGCAACTGCCCTGATTTCTTGGGAAAAACTCATCTTCGAGTCTATCAGGACGCCCAGGTACTTTACTGCTGATTTCGATTCGACCAGCTCGTCCCCTATACTGATAGGCCGTATTCTGGGGATTCTCTTCTTCGTTAAGATGACCACTTTCGTTATCTCCAGTGTCAGCTTGAATCTGTGAGCGGTCATCCAGTTCATTACCCTCCATTTTAACATATTGAGTCTGAGTTGCGCGTGGTCTACTGTGCGTCCATCGACCAGCGCCGCGGCATCGTCCGCATAGCCGATCAAATGTGACTCATCCGGAAGTTCAAGCTGCAGGAGTCCATCGCAGGAGATGTTCCACAGGTGCGGGCCAAGGATAGAGCCCTGAGCGACACCTGAAGTAAGATTTGTACTTCGCCTACCCTCCTTCGAGTCGTAGAGTAGGCTGCGGTGCTTCAAATAGTTCCTGGGAATCCGCATCAGGTACACTGGTACTTTAAAGCTAAGCTTCCAGAATATCTACCCATCTAGCGCTGTTAAATACATTTCGGACATTCAGAGTAACCAGCAAGACGACCCGTCGAGTGGGAATACTGTGAGACCCCGCACGTTGGACCCCGCTCACTACTTCTCCAATTGCATCGATGGTTGAGCAGCCTGCTCTGAAGCCATAATGCCGTGGAGATAGATCCCCGCCAATACGATTCACGTCAGCGAGTCTTCCACTGATAAGTTTTTCAAAAACTTTTCCGGCCGTGTCAAGCATACACAGTGGGCGGTATGCAGCTGGCGACTTGGGATCCCCTTTTCCCTTCGTAATGAGCACAGCCCTTCGCTAAGGCATGCGTTGAACATGTGGAGGAGCAGGCAGCTCTGGAGCCTTTCTGGCCTTCGTAGACAAGACTGCTTTCTCCAATTCCATCTTCATGAAAAATGGAATTTCCGTTGGTGTTTCATAGTGAACGGCTTCAACGATGATGGGATGGATGGGAAATAGACCCCGCACGCTTTCGTCCTTTTCTGCCTCGTATTTTCCGCATTACTATTTTGTAGCCCAGGCCCCATGGGGGTCTGTTCACGTCGTGCACTAGGTTTTGCCAGCTGCTGGCCTTGCTGCTGTTGATAAGTCTACGGAGGCATTTTCTAGATGACTTGTAAACAGCTAATCGGATGCATGCCTCTTCCCGGGTTCGAGCTCGCTGTGTCCTGCGTCGTAGTTTGTGACACTTCTTTCGTTTTTCGGCAATTTCAGGTGACCACCAGTATACTGGAGGCTTGCTGTGCCGGGGTCTTCGTAGGGACATTGAAGACCTGCAGGCGGATGTAATGACTCCTAGTTGAGTTAACGACATCTCTTGTCGCAGGTTCTCCGTTCTCTAGCGTTGCTTCCGATAGAGGTGATCGTGCCATAAGCACTTCAACAAACTTCCCAATATCCGCTTTCTCCGTATTCCACCGGACCGCAGAAGAACAAGCGCGTCGTCTTCGAGAAGCACCGTGATGGATCTCCAGAGCTATGTACTGGTGATCACTGGCCGAGTAATCCTCTAGCACTCTCCAATTTTTAACTGATTGTGCTAGACACTCCGAGGCGAATGTCACATCAGGTATGGTTCCGACGCAACCCCATTGACCCCCCATGGGTGCTACCTTGTCGTGGTGGGGGGGCTTGACGAAGTTGCCCGTCATCCAGACGCGTGATCAAGTCACTAAAAGTACCCACCAAAAATTATATGATGAGTGAGAACAAAAATAATAAATTAGGGGTGGGGATATACACCCCGACGTATGAGGGAGCCTCGACCTCAAGCGGGCTTCTCTCCAGCATTCATGCTGGGGATAAGTCGCCAGGGCATTTTTCAGTGGTGGAACACTTGGCCACTGAAGAATCAAAAATTACAAGCGAAAAAATCAACGACGCAAGCATGTTCGCCCGAAGGCCAAAACTACTGCGAACTCCGCCTCAAAGAGTAGCCAAGCCTAATCAAGGCAGCGAGAAAACATCGTGCAAGCAATCCTCCATCGAACGCTTTGCAACAGCGAACAAGGTGCTTGTCCACAACATTCCTCCTACACAAGGCGATGGAGCGAACGATACCAGAAGCGTAGTGGAGGCTTCGGGCAGTGGAGTCATCGATCCGAAGTGCCATTCTCCAGGGGCCATCAAAAGTCATATACTGAACAACGTGGAAGGCGAAAACAATGATGCTCAACAACAACAAGACCCTCCTGCTGACAGTATATCGAGAACTTCGCCTGAGGACGACCTGATAACGAAAATAGCCGCTGACAGAAGTCAGGAAGAGCGTCTAACAAGGAACATAAGCGCTATAATAGAAGTGATGAGAAATTGAACGAATGTCCAAAAAAATGTCAACAAGGACATCAAAAATGGGATTGACGAATTGGAGGACCTCGTTGATAGGATCCAGCACTATCGCCGCAGGTGGCTACGGGCGGAGAGTCAATTGAAAGAGCTTAAGAAAGTTCCAGAAAATAAAACTCCCTTCACCGAAAATGCTACTCCTCTCGTAAAAGGCAAAAAGGCAGCATGTAGTCCACTTAAACCTGACCGTAGGAAAAGGGCGAAGGGGCCGATAACAGTCGAGACAGGAGACAACGGTCAAGGGGAGGAGAAAAATGATGGCTTTCAATTGGTGCGCTCTAAATCGCAACAGAAGGCTGCGAAGAAGATACACAGAGCGAAAACAAAAGATTCCAAACAGGCCCCCGAAAAGCAAGAAGGCACGAAACACAGCGCAATGCCAAAAAAGACCAGGAACAAGCAGCGCAGGGATGCTCTACTGATCAAGCCGTTAGACGGGAGAACTTACGCCGAGGTCCTCAAGGAAGTCAGGCAAAATGTGGACACCGACAAGGGACGGTTCGAGAGCACTGTCAAGGACCTCCTGGGCTCTAAAGCTGTTATCTCGACATTACAGCCAATGGCCTCTTTGGAAATAAGAGACCTAGACTGCATTGCGGATGCCAAAGAAGTATAAGATTCCATTAGGCAAATTCTTCCTACGGCAGAGAGCTTTAGGGTAAGGCTAATGCATCCCAGAGAAAGACGCTTTTCAACTCCTTGCCAAGGAGAAAATTAAAGTCGGCTTGGTTGTGTGCAGAATACGTCGGAGGGTAGCCCTAACTCGATGCTACAAGTGCCTTAACTTCGGACACATCTCCTTGAACTGCAAGAGGCCAGATCGAAGCAAACCGTGCTGCAGGTGTGGCACTTCCGGCCATAAGGCGAAAGACTGCCCAAACGAACCCAGTTGCATCTTGTGCATAGATAAGGGACGGAATTCTGAAGACCTGGCTCATATTCCAGGAAGTGGTAGGTGCCAGGAGTTCAAAGAGGCACTAAGCAAGAAAAGAGCAAAGACATGATCCAAATCCTGCAAATCAACCTACACCGTAGCTCAACCGCACAAGATTTACTAGACCAGGTTGCAAGAGAGAAAAAAGTTGACTTGTTGCTGATATCTGAGCAACACCACAACAAAGAGGAAGCTGGATGGTATTGTGATCGATCCGGCACCGCCGCCATCTGGGTACGTGATAGGGCTCTACCCACAGCTCGGACTTGTTTCAGCGGAAATGGCTTCGTGCTCATTGGGTGTGCCGATTTGACATTCATAAGCGTCTATTTCACGCCGAATGAGTCAATTTCACGTTTTCAGAGCAGGCTCGATGAACTGGAGGAGGCTGTCTCGAGCACGGAAGGCCGAATTCTTGTTGGCGGTGACTTTAACACCAAGGCGATAGAATGGGGAATGCCTCTGCCAGACTCGAGAGGAAAAAGAATCCTAGAAATGGCGGCTAGGAGGCAACTTGTTATCATGAACGTTGGGAACACACCAACTTTTCGACGGGGAGGCTGCTTGGGAACTATTCAGGATGTAACATTTGCTTCGGAGTCTTTAGTGCCTAGGATACACAGATGGAGCCTACTGGAGGACTACTCGGCGAGCGATCACCAGTACATTGCTTTCGAAATTGGTGAGCGTGCTACTCGACGCGTAGAAACCCAACCCTCCACTGTAGGTTGGAATATTTCTAAAATAGATGTCAACGCGTTCGCCGCAGTTTTTATGAGCGGGGAAACTATGACGGCAACGGGGGGAGCCTCAGCTGAAAACATGGTGAGCTCCACCATGTGGCTCATCAAGAATGCGTGCGACTGCTCTATGCCCAGGTGACGGCCTCGACACAATAAGCCTGCTGTATACTGGTGGTCGGCAGAAATCGCTGAAAAGCAGAGAGAATATCACAGACTCCGCCGCGAATCTCAACGTTTAAGAAATCGAGACGAGTCACACTCCCGAACGCTGGCATACAGGTCGGCTAGAAAAGTTCTCCGTAGGTTAATTAACGAAAGCAAGGCTCGCTGCTGGCGCAACCTAGTTGAGGACATCGACAGAGACCCGTGGGGGCTGGGTTACAAGCTTGCCATGCGGAAACTAGGAGCTGCAAGGAGGCCATGTGTCCTTGAAACGGAAAAAATGGACCAGATTGTTCGAGCGCTCTTCCCTATGCATCCTATTCGTCCCGATGATGCAGATGTTGAATGTCTCGGAGAATGCCCACTTTTTACCGCCATCGAGCTGGATGATGCGGTGAAAGCTTGAAAATCGAAAAAGGCCCCAGGGCCAGACGGTATACCAGCGGAAGTGATACAACTTGCACATCAACTTTGTCCTGACAAGCTGCTCACCACTTTCAATGCCTGTTTGCAGCAGGGCGTGTTTCCAAATTGCTGGAAAGAGGCGAGGCTCGTGCTGATCCACAAGGGCAAGGCGATCGCGGAGCAACCATCTTCGTATCGGCCCCTATGTATGCTGAACGCCGCTGGGAAGGTGCTCGAGAGGCTCATTAGAGAAAGACTTGGAGAAGCCATTCAAACTGCCGGGGATCTGTCTCCTCGGCAGTACGGCTTCAGGGCTGGTCGATCCACAATCGGTGCAATAGCAGAGGTAGTGAGCGCGGTCAAGCAGGCAGAAGCCCACAATCATTACTCGAGACGAATAGTACTGCTCATAACACTAGATGTGGGAAATGCCTTCAATTCTGCTAGATGGACAGATATTCTTGGTGCTCTGGAATATTTCAGGGTGCCGAGGTATCTGATGCGGATATTGAAGGACTACCTCAAAAACCGGAAACTCATCTATGACACATTGGGAGGCCGGCGAAGAATTGATTTGACATCAGGGGTGGCGCAAGGTTCCGTTCTGGGTCCGGACTTCTGGAATTTCTCGTACGATGAGCTTTTGAGGCTGCAGTTACCGGGGGAGTCGCGCCTGGTTGGCTACGCAGATGACGTAGCAGTACTAGTCGCCGGACGTACTGTCGGACAGACGTAGCTCAAACTGGGTGCGGTAATACGTCGAGTGAGCGAGTGGATGACTGACCGTGGGCTTAGCCTAGCGCTGGAAAAGACCGAGGTTGTCGTCCTCACCAAGAAGCGGATCCCTCGTGTTATCCCGGTTCGGGTGGGGCAAATGATCATCGAGTCAAAAGAATCAATCAAATACCTTGTCTTGATGATTGACTCCAAGATGAGTTTTTTCGAGCAGGTTCGAGCGTCAGCGGATAAGGCTTCCGTGCGAGTATCGGCTCTCAGTCGCCTTATGGCCAACACGCAGGGGCCAACCTCGAGCAAAAGACGTCTACTGATGAGTGCAATGGAGTCAGTGCTCTTGTATGGCTTCAAGGTTTGGGCTGACGCTCTTAGTAAAGAGACGTACCGAAGGCGTCTGGCACACGTGCAGAGGCAAGGAGATTTGCGGATAGCCGCTGCATACCGCACTGTCTCTGAACCTGCAGTGCTGGTAATCTCGAGGGTGGTTCCTATTAAGTTACTTGCAGACGAACAGAAACGTGTATACTTACGTAGGGGGGAGTTGGCGAGAGAAACCGTCAGCCGAGAGGAACGGAGAAGAACCCTAACCTTGTGGCAGCAAACATGGGAAAACGAAACGCGAGGCAGGTGGACCGCACGGCTGATAAGTGACTTGGGGCCGTGGTTCTACAGAATGCATGGTGAGACTGATTATTATCTGACGCAACTACTCAGTCGTCACGGGTATTTTCAGTCTTACCTGTATAAGATGGGAAAGACACCATCCCCAACTTGCGTGTTCTGCCCGGGGATGAAGGATGGCGCCTGCCATACGTTCTTTACGTGCAATAGATTCACAAGACTCCGTTCGCATCTCTCAGAGAAAATTGGTGTAATTTCCCCAGAAAATGTAACGGGAAAAATGATGCAATCAAAGGACAATTGGAACTGTGTGTCCCATTACGTACGGACAGTACTTATTATAAGGAAGGGCATGATGGATCGCTTGGCGAGGGAGGGGACATCTCTGTAACGCAATATTATAGTAACTAATCGCAATTCCTTCCTATCCATCCGTGGAGAAAGAGAGATTTCCCTTAGCCTGAAGACATCGCTTAGCGATGATTAATGAGGCCTAGTCCGAAGTAATGTGACAAACAGTTCCAGGCTAGGTTCTCGGTGTGATAGGGGAGGTGTTTAGTCGGTAGTCCGGTAGCGGGGGAGTCCGACACTCAGGGCGTAAATAGCCTTCACCTACCGAAAAAAAAAATGGCAGCACGAACTGGACTAGTCGTACTGAACACAGGCCACAAGTGCCTACTGGTTCCTACAGGTGTCGTACTGAACATGTGGCCCCAATCGATTCCCTTTGCCTTGAAGTCACCTCCGGCGAGCACATGGCCCTCAATACTCGAAACAGCGTCCTCCAAAGCATTGAGCCTAAGTTGAAAGGTCGACAACGATTCGTTAGGAGTTACGTATACACTGAAGAGTGTAGTTCCCGAACACGGAACCCAAAAGAAACCATCTCTTCTTCCCCGATCCTGCACTTGTAGGTGAGCACTATTCCGAACCCAGATGGCGGCTGTACCGGATTCGTCAGGATACCATGTTGGTGAGTTTCTGGTGTGATGTTGCTCGCTCAGCAGTAGTAAGTCAGCTTGCCTGTCTCTCGCAAACTGTTTCAGTAGGTCTTGGGCGATGATGCTTCGATGTAGATTGATTTGAAGTATACGAATCATTGCAGAAGCGCTTTTGCCTTGGTTAGGGCTTCTTTGAAGACCCGACACTTCCCTGTGATATATTAAATATATGTTCTGATATATTAAATAGTTCTTGAACCGTATATCTTGGAGCTGTTTGTTGAGGTCTAAAGTAGTTATTCTTTTGAGGGTAAGGCTGGGTTTGATTTCCTTTGATTGTTCCAGAGATATCCATGGGTTCAGGTTTGTTTAGTGGCTGGTTATTTGGTCTATTAAAAACATTTTGATTTTGTTGAAAGTTAGAATTATTGAGGAATGGATTTGGTCTTTGATTGTTTAGCACGAAGCTTGGTACATGGTAAAAATTTAGATTTGTGGCTGGGTATCTTCGAGGCGCGGTTAACTTATCGCCTGAGTGACAAAATAGTGTTTGTTGATTAAAACGCAGTGGATAAGGGCTTGAGAAGAGCGGTTTTTGTGATAACAGATTAAAGGGTTAAATCATACGAAATTTAGTGTTCTTATTTGATTGGGGAACTAGCTGTGGTAATTTAAGTTTTGGTATTAGATCTGTATTCTGTTTTTAAATGATTCATGTTTAGAAATTGTCTGTCTGAGTTGGAATTAGTATAAAATATATTCTGCTCTTTAATACAGTAAGCGTATGCCTCAGCTAGGGATGCAGGTTTCATAGCACGAATGGTAGAGCCTAGTGACTCCTTAAGTCCAAATAAAAATCTGTTCAAACAAATTTCCGAAAATAAAGATTTCTTTGCCGCTATTACGTTGGCATCTGTTTTGTATATTTTTGCATGATTGTTCATGCTTGAGAGTATTTCGACGATCTTACTGTAAAATTTCTGTACGGAATCGTTGCCTTGGCGTAGACCGTGAAGGTCTCTAATAAGGGAGGTTTCATTTCTCTTATCCGGATAATGGAGAATCAAATTTTCTTTGATTTTGTCCGTGGCATACCGTACATATTTAAAATTTCATTGGCTTCACCCACAACTTTGTTTCTTATTGCTCTAAGAAGGAGTTGGCCGTACGCTGTACCACTTGTAACGTGGATAAGTTTTAAAATTTCGTCGAGATTGTAATCAAACAGAAGTCGAAGGTTCCCGTCGAATCTCGGAAAGTCCTTTATCGCATCGGGAACTCCAACAGAATTGAAAATGTCGATAGTTGTCATAGTGATAGTTTGGTTACCGGGCTAAGTCACAGTAGAATTCAAATTTTTACAAGAGTTATTTATACGATCACTATTTATTAAAATATTATCACTGCGATTATCAGAAACAATATCACTATGCACCAAATTTTGACTCGATTCACCAAAATTATTTTCTGAATTAAATCCTCATTCGTCATTCATTATTTTCCAAGTCTACTTGGGAGAATAGTGTAAGGGCTGGAGGCGGATTTCTTTCTAGGGATTCGTGGCATAGGAAACAAAATCTTACCAGAAGATGATGATAGTCCTCATTTTCGGTATTTATTCAAAACTTTCGGATTCGATAAACCGTTGTACCACTATTTTTGAATTTCCAAATATTGTTTCGTTTTGTCACAAAGCACTAGAGTTTCTTTTGAACTTTCGTGGCACTTGAAGCACTTCGAAAATTTGTTCAATTTTCCGTCGAATTGGTTCCTCCGTGAATTCATCGGATGCACTACAACGAACCACTTATTATTTCACTTTCAAAATTCTTAACGTTTTCGATAATCCTTTGGATTGCTAATTTCCGATTAACTTTCGGAGGTTAGGTGATTTCTATCCGCCACCGCCTTAGAGCCGACTACGCCAACTAAGTTTAATAGACCTTAAGTTCACAAAAAATAAATGAAACACGATTTTTAATGCTAAAATACATCTAATTTTTAATCTCGTCAAATTCATACTGATAACATTTCATTAAAATTATATTTTCGAGCTATGGATAAAAATGCAATTTTGCAGGAAAGTGTGAATATGGTGAACTTTGTAATCTGAACTATGGTTAGTTAGAAATGTGCAACATGTTTGAATAACCAAATAGGTGAAATACGAACAATCAAAAGGATTTAGAATTTAGAATTACGAAAAACGAAGTCCGTGAAAAGATGTTGTTAGCTGTCTGGGCTGGATGTGGGGTTGTTAGCCGGTATGAGTTGCTGTGCATGTAACTCATGTGTATTATTTGGATTTCGGTATAGTTTTCGTTTTCGAAGTGAAAATCCATCTTCCTGTAAGAGGTTCAGAGGATAAAATTTTCATGTAGACTCTCACTTGTTTCTCGTGTGTCGTAGCGGCATGAGGAAAAGCGGCGCCTTCGACTGTAACTGTGAGGCTAGAAAAGTACAATGTGTGACAGTGTTGAGATTATATTTGATAATAGGACTATTGGGTTTGTCGCAAAATGATATTTAACATCATTTGGTAGAACCAAATTCACCAATACATTTTCTGAATGTCTGCAGTGAAACTGAAGTCATGAGTTCGAAATTTATTAAAAATAAAAAATGGGTTTGAAGCCATTACAGCCAGTACAGTATTGTTTAGAATGTCGAGCAGCGCGACCTATAGAAGTATTGTATTTTGTCAAAATGTATCCAATAAATTTAACGACTGCTTTAAGTTTTTACTTTTTGCTTTTGAAGTTATAATTTGGCTAGGTTCCGTTCCGTTTTTGTTACGCGAACCCGCGAGATATCCGGGTCAGAGATCCCATGTTTTTGTACTACGATGTCTTTTGTGCAATTTATGGAAGCTTTTGCGAAGCTGATTCAACGCTTATCCAACCAAAGGGATGTTCATTGTAAATATAGTGTTTTTATGAAGTATTACAAGTTGCGATTACACTTGATTTTGCTACTCGAGCTGACAAGTGTTGCGACATTTTATAAATTTTTTCCAACGAAAAAACTTATTATTAATTTCAAAATTTGAAAACTGAAGGAACCTAATTGTTTAAAGCAAAATAGGAACAGTGGTGATTTGGAGAAAAGAGGATGAGTCAGGAAAAGAGGAAAATGTACCGAAGACACATATGCTGGGACAGCTTTTATTAAATGAAGAACACAACATTTTATTCCGGGGAAATATACTTACTTAAAAGCATAATGTATTTAAATAAGTTTTGTGTATTTTTAATTACAATAATAAACAGCATGCCTCAGATTAGACTAGGAAATCACAAAAAATTAGTAAATTTTACGGCGAGTGCTTAAAAATATACAATAACATATCAAAAATAATAATACAAATAATAATAATAATAATTTTAATTCTTTTTATAGTTGGGAGGTGAAGGTTATTTACGCCTTGAGTGTCGGACTTCCAGTGGCAAGCGGACTACCGACTACCGCACACCTGGCCTGTCACATCGAGAAACTAGCCTGGAACTGTTTGTCACATTACTTTGGACTAGGCCTCATTAATCGTCCTCTATTGACGCCTTCTGGTTAAAGAAATTCCTTTTTCCAGCAAGAATGGATGGGAAGGAAGAGCATCGCCGTCAGAGAGATCCCCATTTTGTCTGCGACCCAAGCGATCCATGATGCCCTTCTTCATGACAAGCACCGTCCGTACGTAATGCGACACGCAGTTCCAATTGTCTTTTGACTTCATCATTTTCCCCGTTACGTTTTCTGTAGAGAGCACGTCTATTTTCTCCGAGAGATGTGAACGGAGACTTGTCCATTTTCCGCATGCAAAGAACGCGAGGAAGGCGTCATCCATCATCCCCGGGCAGAAAAAGCAAGCTGGGGGCGGTGAATTTCCCATCTTATACAGGTAAGACTGAAAACATCCGTGGCCACTGAGCAGTTGCCTCAGATAATAGTCAGTCTCACCATGCGTTGGGTAGACCCACAGCTCCAAGTCACTGATGAGCCGTGCGGTCCACGTGCCTTGCGATTCGTTTGTTCATGATTGCTGCCACAAAGCTAAGGTCCTTCTCCTTTCCTCTCGGCTGACGGCTTCTCTCGCCGAACCCCCCCCCCCTGTGTTCGTACACTCGCTTTCGTTTTCCGCAAGTAGCATAACAGGGATAACCCTCGAAAAAACCAGCATTGCTGATTCAGAGACAGTGCGGTATGCAGCTGCAATCCGCAGAGCTCCTCGCCTCTGAACCTGTGCGAGACACCTTCGGTACGACTCCTTGCTGAGAGCGTCCATCCATGCTTCGGAGCCGTGCAAGAGCACTGACTTCATTGCACTCATAAGTAGTCGTCGCTTACTCGAGGTTGGTCCCCCCGTGTTGGCAATAAGGCGACTTAGAGCTGACACTGCCGCAGCAGTCTTATCTGCTGAAGCTCGAACCTGTTCGAAAAAGCTCATCTTCGAGTCGGTAATAACACGAGGAATGCGCTTCCTGGTCAGTATGACAACCTCGGTCTTTTCAAGCGCTAGGCTAAGCCCACGGCCTGTCATCCACTCGTTCACTCGACGCATCATCGCACCCAATTTTAGTTGCGCCTGTTTGACAGTACGTCCGGCAAACTAGTACTGCCAAATCATCTGCGAAGCCAATCAAACGTGACTCCTCTTGTAGCTGCAACCTCAAAAGCTCGTTGAGAGATTCCATAGAACTGGGCCAAGAATGGAGCCTTGCGCCACCCTTGATGTCACTTCCATTCTTCGGGCCACGAAGCGTTTTTAGTTTTTAATAATTTCACCACCCCGTCCAGCTTGATGGTATTAAAAAGTGGGCATTCTGCCGGACTTTCTCCGTCTGACACGTTAGGACGGACGGGACAGGGAAAAGCGCTAGAACAACCTCGTCCATTTTTTTTCACATCAAGCACACACGGCCTCCATGCGGCTCCTAGTTTCCGCATGGCAAGCTTGTAACCCAGGCCCCACGAGTCCCTGTTGATGTCCACAACGAGCTTGTGCCAACAGAGAGCCTTGCTCTTAAGTGTTCTAACCACAAGGTCACATTTGGGAATGTGACTCGTCTCGATCCCTTGAACGGTGGGCTTTGCGGCGATGTCTGTGACATTCTCTTCCTTTTTCAGCGAATTCTGCTGACCACCAGTCCACAGCACGCTAATCGTGTTGCGGCCGTCACCTAGGCATATACCAGTTGCACGCAGACTTGATGAGTCTCATGGTGGAGTTCACTATGCTTTCAGCTGAGACCCCTCTCGTCCGAGTCATGGTTTCATCGCTCATTAGGACTGTGGCAAACGCGTCAACATCTATTTTAGCAATGTTCCATCCTACAGTCGCAGAGTAGTCCTCGAGTACCCTCCATTTGTGTGTACTAGACACTTAGGACTCCGAAGCAAATGTCACGTCCAAAATGGTTCCCAACGTTCAAGATGACCAGTTCGCTCCTAGCCACCATTTATGGGATTCGCTTTACTCTTGGATCTGGATGAGCCATTCCCTATTCTACCGCCTTGGCATTAAAGTCACCACCCACAAGGATTCGGCCTTCCGAGCGCTAGACAGCGCCCTCCAGTTCTTCGGGCTTGCTCTGGAAGAGTGAAATTGGCTCATTCGGCGTGAGATAGACGCTTTCAAATGTCATATCCACACACTCAACCAACACAAAGCCATCCCCGCTGGAAAAAGTCCGAACTTAGAGTAAAGCGCTATCGTGCACCCATATGGTGGCGGTGGCGGATCGGTCGCAATACCAGCCAGCCCCCTCCTTGATGTGGTGTTGCTCAGATATCGGCAGCAGCTCGACTTTTTTCTTCTTCGCAACCTGGTCGAGTAAGTCTTGTGCGGTTGAGCTTCGGTGTAGTTCGATCATGTCGTCGCTTTTCTCTTGTTATGTGCCTCTTTGAACTCCTGGCACCTTCCTCTTCCTGGAATATGAGCCAGGTGTTCAGGCTTCAATGCCTTAGCTTTGCACAAGACGCAGCTAGGTTTATTTGGGCACTCCTCCGCCTTATGGCCGAGAGTGCCATACTTGTAGCACAGGTTGCTTCGATCTGGCTCCTTGAAGTTCCAGGAAAGGTGTCCGTAGCTGAGGCACTTATAGCATCGAGCTCGAACGACGTTCCTGCATATTTTGCAAGCGAACCAGCCGATTTTAATTTTCTTCTTGGCTAGAAGTTGCACTGCGGCTTTTTCTGCGATGTCTACTATTGCCCTCTGGGATTGCTTGACCTCGGCCTTAACCTAAAACTGTCTGCCCTAAGAAGAGTTTGTCTAATGGGCTATTCTACTTCTTTGGCATCCACGACACAGTCAATGATTTTTATTTCCAAAGAGGCCATTGGCTGTAATGTCGAGATATCAGCTTTAGAGCCGCTGAGGTCGAGCCCCTGTCGGTGGACTCCACCCCAAGTTCTACGAGAAGGCCGCCTGTTTTGGTCGCTCTTACCGCTTGTAGGTAGACACCGTTTTTTCGGGTTCCACCTTTTGCCTGAGTTCCTTAAGGACCTCGGCGTAAGGCTTTCGTCTCTAGGCTTGATAAGCAGGGCATCCCTACGCTGCTTACACCTAGTCTTTTTAAGCATCGCGCTGGATTTTGTGCCTTCTTGCTTTTCGGGCTCTTGTTCGATCAAATCTTTTCTTCGCTTCGCAGCCTTCTGTTGCGATTTTGAGCGCACCAGTTTGAAGTCGGAATCTCTCTCCTCCGCTTGACTATTGTCTGTTGCCACGAGCCCCTGTACCCTTTTCCTGTGATCAGGTTTAATTGGGCTACATGCCGCTCTTTTGCCCTTTACACAAGGAGTAGTATTTTCGATAAGGGGGTTTGCGTTTAGACATTTTCTTGAGCTCTTTCAAATCGCTCTCTGCTCGAAGCCAGTGCGGTAGTGCTGGATTTTTTCAACAAGGTCATCCAGTTCGTCAATCCCGTTCTTAATGTCCTTATTGACATTTTTCTCTACGATATTCGCATTCCTCATTACCTTTAGTACCGTTCATATTTCTTGTGAGCTGCTCTTCCTCACTTCGATCTACGGCTATCTTCGTAGCCAGCTCGTCCTCAGTTGACGCTATCGGTACATTTTGAGTTGGAGTGTCTGGTAGCTGCTGAGCATCGTTTTTTTCCTTTTCCACAGGATCCAGTATTTGACTTTCAACAGTCCCTGGTGAATGGCGCTTGGTGCCGATGACTCCTGTCCCTAGCGTCTCTACTACGCATCTAGTATTAATTGCTCCGTCACCTCGAGCAGATGCAGCCTGGGCAAGAGGAGGAGTGTGGGCAAGCGCCTTTGTCGCCACAGAAAAGCGATCAATGGAAGTTTGCTTCCCCGTTTTCTTCTGGCTGTTTTCTAGGTAGGCATTGGTACACGTTGAGGCGGAGTCCTCAGCAGTTTTAACCTGCAGTTTTTTAACCACTTATCCGCAGCCGGATTGCTGGAGAGAAGCCCGCATGAGGTTGAGGCTCATTCACACGTCGGAGTGTATATCCCCACCCCTAGTTTTTTTGTTTGTCTTCATTCATCATTTTTTTGTTTTGATTGGGTACTTTTAGTGGCTTGGTCACGCGTCTGGGTAGCAGACAACCTCGCCAGGCATACCCCCCTTACCACGGCAAAGTAGCACCCTTGGAGGGGAATAATAATAATAACAATAATATAATGGTAACGAACACAGGCCGAACAAGGTACAGTTACAAAAATTGCTCTTCAATTACGTGTCTGCTGTGAACTAGTTAATTATGTTTCGTATTGCTTAACTAGTAATTTATATTTAAGCAAAAAATTGAACAAAATAAAGCCCATATTTTGTAGTATATCATACATTGAAAGGGACAGATTTCTAATGGTTTAAAATAAACGCAACCCATAATTAAGAAAAGAACTTGTTTATTATAAACTGTATACAAGTGAATATAATGGCTGCTCAATAGAGACTGATTTATATATGAGAACATTTAGACAAAAAAAAAATGAATAGAGCAAGATGTGCACAGTACGGACGTGCCAACCTAAAAGAACTAAGAAAGCATATTGGTAGCACTTGTTCGATATTCATAATTCATATCAAATTCTAACACTCCTCCTATCGACAAGTGCTCAAACAAATAAAAAAAAATTATAAGTATTTTAAATTTAACATTTCAGCACATTTTTCGTGTTTATATTTAGTCAATGATTTCGTCAAAATATCTGCTGGCATGGAATCAGTTCTCAGGTAATGAATAACAATTTGTTTTTGATCAACTAATTCCCGTGTGAAGTGGAAACATATGTCTATGTGTTTGCTGCGCTTGTGAAAAACAGCATTTTTTGATAATTCGATCGCACTTTGATTATCACAAAAAACATCTATCGGTGACTTACCGTATTTTTCGAATCCCATGTGAAATAATAGTCTTTTTACGTACACGATTTCACGAGAAATTTCTGAAAGAGCTGTGTATTCAGCTTCCATAGTGGATAAAGTCACAGATTTCTGTTTTTTAGATTTCCAGCTGATTGGTCCGGAGGCTAACATTAGAACGTTTCCCGAACATGATTTCCGATCATCAATATCTCCTGCCCAATCTGAATCAGAATATGCTTTTAATTTTTCAACGCTCTTAACATAGGAAATTCCGTAACTCGCGGTTCCTTTCAAGTACCTCAAAACTCTTTTGGCTAAAAGCCAATGTTCTTTGCCTGGGATATTTCGAACGGCAAACGAAATATCCGGACGCGTCGCATTCGCTAAATACATTAAACCACCGATTAATTCTCTATAAGAACAATTTTTCATTTCATTTTTGTCATCAACTGAAACAGGGCACATATCTTTCGTAATTTTTACGTTTGATTCTATCGGTCGATAACTTCTTTATCGCTTCTTTCAGGTACTTCTGCTACTGAACTTGGATCCTCAATCTGCTTCTTTTGTGTTTGATAAATCTTTTTGGGTCTACCACGGTTTCCAATTTTTTTAAAAATTGGTCGAACTCGGCCACGCTTGAAATCTTCTTTTTCTTCAATGACGTCTTCTGTATCTTCGTAGATAGAATCTTCTTTGTCTTCTTTCCCTTCAAATATTGTCTCGTTCAGTGGATCAGTATCAGGCATGGAGAATACTTCTGTCGATGTGTTTGGAGATGAGTTGATTTTCTCAAAAAATTTCACATTCCGTGACTTGATAATGGTTTTTGTTCCCTGCTTCCAAAGTCTGTATGCCTTCGACTCTTCGGAGTACCCCACAAGTAAATATTCTTCACCCTTTGGCTGGAACTTAGTTAGCCCTGGACGTTTTACCAATGCAATAATCTTGCTGCCAATAATTCGGAAAAATTCAACATATGGTTTTCTTTGCGTCCAAAGAAAACCATATGTTGGACCATTTCAAACGGAGTCCTTTTATCGAGAGTTTTGGTTGGGCTTCTATTGCGAAGAAACACGGCAGTATTTACCATCTCAGCCCACAGGGAAATCGGCAAATTCGCTTCGAGCAAAAGACATCTGGCCATTTCAACAATGGTACGTTTGCCCGTTCGGGCAATTCCATTTTGCTGAGGGGTATACTCCACGGTCAATTGGCGCGAAATTCCTTCTTCTTCGAGAAAACTTTGGAATTCCTTCGATAAATACTCCTTCCCGTTGTCTGTGCGTATTTTCTTGATGCGTCGTCCAGTTTGGTATTCGACTTTTTGTTTGTAATTTTTAAACGCTTGAATTACATGGGAACGTTTTAGAAGCATTACAATTTCTACATACCTAGAAGCATCATCGATAAAAGTAACAAAATATCTAGCTCCACCAAGGGACTCTATACTCATTGGCCCACAAATATCAGAATGAACTAATGCGAGAACTTCTTTCTCTCGATTTTCGGAATTTTGAAAAGACAAAACGTGAATTTTGCATTTAGCGCACTCTTCGCAATTCAATTCACAATTTTTCTATCTCAAGTTAAACCCACTAACCATTTCTTCATTCGCTAATTTTTTTAAATCATTAAAATTAAGATATCCATATCTTTGATGCCATTTTATCAAGTCAAGATTTTCTTTTTCGACAACATTGAAAACTTTTTCTTCCTTTTCATTTACAATGTAAAGCTGTCCCTGTTTTACCGCCGTCAAAGCGACAGAACCATCTCGCCGATTTATTGTCGCATGATTTTTGTAGAAGGTGACTGAATAATCATTATCGGTCACGCTTGAGACAGACAATAAATTGTTTCGGAGGTCAGGTACATATAATGCGTTTTTTAATTTAACTTGATTCGAAACATCATTTTTCAATTGAACATTTAAATTTATGTCGCCTGAACTTTTTGACTCGAGAAAATTTTCAGCAGCAATATAAACCCGAAGTTTCTCGTTTGATTTCAAGTTTGTAAATTTTTCACCTACGTTGCACATGTGCCGCGTTGCACCGCTGTCAAGATACCAAACTTGAGATTTTTCGACATGTTCTGCATTACACGCAATCGCTGTCATTGCATCGGACACTTGATTTGATTTGTGTTTGTTAAGTTTACAAAATTGACTTTTATGTCCAAATTTGCCACATGAAAAACAGTTTCCCAAAAATCTAAAGTTACTTTGATTTGAATTAAATTGCTTAGACGATTCGCCGCGCCCTTTAACCATCAATTCGTCATTTTTAATTTCAATCGAATCAGTTTTCATTGCGATCGTTTTGTCTCGCTTCTTCTTCAATAAGTTTTATTTTTAGGTTATCAAGCGTCGGCAAATTGTCATGTGATTCTACGGCAACGCAAAAATTTTCAAACTCTGATGGTAAAGAACATAACAACATTATCGACAGTAATTCATCTGGTATTTTGATTCCTGCTTCTTCGAGTTGCTCCGCCTTGTGTGTGAACTCGGAAACATACTGCGTGATGGCGACTTCCGGCTTCTTCTCCATCCTCAAAATTTGTTTGTACAATGCCGCTTTTCTGACAGGTCCTCGGGATTCAAAAACTGCTTTGAGGCCATCCCACGCTCCTTTTGATGTACTGGCTTTCTTCACGTTGTGTAATTGTTTATGCGAGATGCTTAAATTGATCAAGGCCAGGGCTTTTGAGTCTTTCATTATCCATTGTTCTGCGCCTTCTTCAGGTTTCACTATCGTGCCATCCACATAACCCCATAAATCGTTGAATACGAGAACCCTTTTCATTTGCACTTTCCACAGTTCATAATTTTCGTCCGTCAATTTTTCAATAGACGCAAAACCGACCGGGGCAGCCATTTTGATATCGTTTATTGTTCGCGTGTGCCGACAAAAATCTCGTTTTTCCTTTTAGGACTCTTAATAACAAATTTATTACTTTACTTGTTCACTTGCGCACCTGGGCCCATAACCTGACAGATTTCTAATGGTTTAAAATAAACGCAACCCATAATTAAGAAAAGAACTTGTTTATTATAAACTGTATACAAGTGAATACAATGGCTGCTCAATGGAGACTAATTTATATATGAGAACATTTAGACAAAAAAAAAATGAATAGAGCAAGATGTGCACAGTACGGACGTGCCAACCTAAAAGAACTAAGAAAGCATATTGGTAGCACTTGTTCGATATTCATAATTTATATCAAATTCTAACAGAAAGCCTCATTGGAGTATTACAATATTCAAAAAATTCGTCCGAAATGATTCAGTTATACATCCCATAGCCTTTGTTTAAGTGCAACGATTGTAATGTTTGAAACAGTCACACACTACTGAGGATATGAAACAGCTCTACCACACATATCATATGTTCATAAAAATATTAAAGTTGTTGAATAAGAGCAAATTTTATTTTCATTCAAAATAATAGAAATTTATGTAAAACGTACATTCCTTATTTCCAAAGCAATTAGATATGTGTTAGCATTGCCTCAAGGGTTCTCTTTAATCTGGTGTAAATATGCGTTGCTGATTATCTTTGCAAGGAAATAGCCTGAACTTTATACAAATCTATAAATACGTTCCACTCCTAGAATTTAGCGAGAAAACACTTATAATTTATGACCAATTGGACGTAAACTTATAAATAAATGATAAATTCTGCTTCTTCTGTATAACTAAAACGTTATCTTATTCCTTGATCAGCACTCAGATTCTTCAGTAATCTGATTCTCAAATTCTTGCCTTTAAACAGGCAAGCAATTTCAAATATTATACTCTGTTTTGTGTTGTTCGTTGATAGATTTTTAAGCCAATTAATTCATATTATCATTTTTTAATCGTATTTATTGCAGACAGTGAATTGAGTGTGAAGTTGATGGCAAAGCAGTTTTGGTATCTAGACACGCCTGAAACAATATGAAGATATAAAGACCAACGAAAACTATAAACATCTACGCAAACTCTGCACTTGTGTTGTGATTTAAAACTATCAGTCTATAAACGCTGCGTGTGTTTTCACGGTCAAAACAAGATGGACATTCAAGAAGAAAGTTTTCTGAAAGAATATAGATAAAAACAGTCAACTATTTCACTGACTTTTACACATTCTTCGTCTGAATGAAATAAATCCTGACGAAGTCGTAATTTCAAATGATCTGTCAATGACTTAATAGCAAACACTGACGTGTGTATTAATGATTTTAAAAAACAGCCGACGTATATTACGAGTATCACAGAATAATTATAATTAGATGTTCTTTGCGACTCAAGAGCTAGTTGTGAAAAGAATTTTTAAATTGCCTAGCAACGGAACTTTAACGAAACGTGGAAGTTATTAATTATCTCATCGTAAAGTTTTTGGTATGGATTTTAGATTTATTGGCTGCATTTGGCCTTCCTAAATGTGATAACTAGTAGTGCGTATATTTGTATTCAATATAAAAGATGCCGAATTGTGCCGTGAATGTTTTAAGACTCTGCAAATTATGCATGTACAGTGGCATAACATAGAAATATAAAGTTTTCATTAATTTTAATTATGAGGAAATTAATTTTCTCACTTAGACATCAATGATACAAAACAACATCAAATACATGTTTTGTAACTTTGTACCTCTGGTGTAGTGGAATTTTGAAAAATTTAGCTTTTTGCAAACGGCAAGCCTTGATTTTCCAAACCAATTTATAGTTGATGAATTTAAAACGGGTTTCAGCCCGTTATTCATGATGCTTATATATTTCTATGACTTGTGGAAGTATTATTTCAATATAAATAACACTTATTTAAATGTATGACACTCGACGTACAAACAATGTGGATGTTGTTTTAAGATTCGTGTCGTTTCGTAAATTATTTCCTTATTGCGCTATTTTGATTTACTATGTAGATTTAACTTCTATGCCATTTAAACTGCCCATTATTTTTAACAAAACAAAACGTTTGGAACATCTAAAATCCGCATGATTATAAGTTGATTTGTTTGTCATTACTCAAATTTAGAACTTTTTCATATTACGTGTTATTTAATGCAGTTGCAAAATATAATTGCTAATCGGTTTTTAATGCTTAATCGATGGTTGTCATAGAGAAAATATTCAGAAATATTTCTAAAATATATTTTTTAGATATTTCTGAGATATATTTGCATTAAAAGTAGGATTTTTCTTATTTAACCTTACCGTTAACCAAAAGGATAGTTCTACATTTTACTGTTATTTAGTAATAACTTGCTTAAAAAGATAAAAAACATAATCAACACTGAAGCTCGGTCAATAATAACAGGTATTCACAGGTCTAACACAAGTAATGCCTGTAAATCATTCAACTTTCTCACGCCTTAAAAATAGCAATCTTATTTGTACAAATATAATAACTTCATAAGCATGTACTAGCATATGTATGTTTACATATTTCTTAACCAGTGTAAAAATACTATAGTAAAAGTTGTTCGAAATAACATAGAAAAACAAAAAATATTGGAATTTTAAATTCCAAGCATTAATAATAAACTCTTTGGGAATTTGCCAGGGCTTCCAACCAGCTAGTATCACATTTACAACTCGGTTCCTGTTCCGGTTTTGGTTCCTGTTCATTTAAGCGTGTCTAGCACTACTGGTAATTTCCTGTTATAGGTATCGTTTATTAGTAGTCCTGTTCAGTAGTTGCGCCATGCCGAAAAATTGAAAAAATGTTTTGTAGTTTAGCAATTCATACAAATACCAAGTGGAGCCCCTAAATACTAAAAGGTTAAGGTAGTACATCAAAATGAACCTAGTGAAGTAACGTGAGTTAAGCCTAACCATAAACGTATGAACCGCTGCGAGAAGCGTAGAACTGCTACATGATAAACTGAATCACTTTCTACTTTCAGCCAAATGTGTAACGAATATATTTTGACGAATAGATTGATTACTATCTGATACGAATGAGAAAAATGTGGCAGACTTAGAAAATGATTTTGATGCTCGTACGAGGAAATAGAGAACATAATCCTTCTATTATTGTTACTGATTTTTGGCGTTTTTGTGGAGTGAATGAGTGCCCACCATGTTTCTGCTCCCTTATTGTGCTTAAGATGAAATCGTACGAATTCACTCGGTACCTGGTTGTCGGTAAGCCTTCATGAGAAGATCTCTGAGTGATGTAGCTAACTTCTGTATAGAAACTGATGGGATTCATAGTTTTTGTTTATTGTTAGTCATTCTCTTGACTATATTTTCCTTTTTTTTTGAAAGGTGAGTCCCACCTTTGGCTCAACTCATGCCGAACTATACGAATATGTAGATATCAATAATGTCTATCTCCGAATAGCGATTACCCTTCCTGCATTGCCAAATTTTTGGGTGCTGAATCCATTGAAAGATGGAACAACGTCCTTACATTTAAGTGAAGTAGATGACTGTCATTCGAAAAATACTCTCGTTAGGTCCGATGCTCTGCAACAAGCTCTCTAAACATTCGTTTCAGAGTAAAAATAGCTGATAAAGTATGTTTTTTTACTTTTTGTTAACTGTTTGACTTATTCACCTAATGGATTCGATTTATTTATGAAGTCTCAGTCGATGGAAGCTTAATCAAAGTACATACTTGCCTGGTAAAAAATAAACACATCTTTCTTCGTCATCAGTGAATAATCCGTTAATTTAATTAACAGAACCAATTCAATATGTGCTCGTAATGCGCAGACACTGCAAAGCTTAATGTAATCTTACATTTCCCATCGAGATAACCCGATATTCTGATTATTTTTCATTAGGTAAAATTTTTTCAATACATGATTGTCTTGAATTTAAGTTTTTTCTGATTTCGTCTAAATCAACTCAGTATTTATTGTTGAATTGGGTAATTTATTGCTGAATTATGTGAATCAAATGTTGGGTCTGGTTTGAATCTTTTGGAAAATTAATTTTCATGAAATGTTTGAGATCGTTTTCTATGATCGATTTTAATTTCGCTAATACTTAATTGCAAATGTTATCCAATAAATGCAATACTGGTATTCTGTTATTTTCTTACCCGGGTCATAGTTGCAACGCTAGAATAAGTGAAGTTATCATGCTTTATAAATATATGGAAATGATGTTCCAAGGGTTTTCTTATATTCAGTTATTTATTGTTGAAGTACAAACTAACCAATAAGTTCATAGATAATTATTTTTAAGTTCTTGAGAAAAAAATTTTAATTGTTTTTGGATGGATGTAAATGTGTGCTTCTTTGATATTCCTCCAGAGTACTTGCAAGAATTCAATGAATTTATTTTTAAGCCTGACTTAAATTTTTTGATATAAAATTTTAATAAAAGCAAACTAAAGTTAATAAATCAAGAATATTTTGTATATATTTATATAATATATATGTTTGGACACCATAATAAATAATAACTTAGTCTCACAGATTGTTCCTCCCTACTTTTAACGAATAAGATCCCAATTATTTCAACAAGAAAATTGAAATTTTCAGATAGGCTTTACCCTTGTACATGACTTTGCTTGGGGGCTCGAAGAAAATTATTTAACTTATTTATTTCGCTATATTCCCGTTTTTGTCCGACCGGAATAGAAAAGTTGTTGTTTGGTCCCATGAAAAGTTCCGTCATTCCTCGTTTGTTTCATATCATATACATACGCGTTTATCATATATGTCATACACACACGAAACCACACATTATAGATACCATACCGCCAAAATATGAGTGCATGCGTTCGATATATGGAAACAGGAGGACGACGAATTTAACAAATCTTACACCTCATCAGCTGTTATTTGGCACCATTCAAACCTAAAATAAGGTAATATGCAACATGATATCCGAAATTCCATTAACATAACGATTTCGAAGCAAGTACAAAAACATACACATGCATATGTTTAATGTTGACAATGTTTACTCCAACCTTTGGCAATAAGATGAAAATTTAATACTTTTAAATGCACTGTCCGAGGTTTTATTTTCCAATCAGAAAGAAGAAATCTTTTGAATAAAAGTTTCTTGACTTATAAAAGCATAAAATCTGAAAACCGAGAAGATTTTCGTTTATGAAAAGCAAAAATAAAATTAATATTTACATTCTCCATTGTCTTCCGTCACCACCGTTCTTCAAATTTTCATTCATCTAACATTACATTCAGAAACATGGAGGTGTACGACTAAAGAGATGCCCTTCCCGTGTACATGATTGTACTTGAACATCCGAAGAAAATGACTCAACTTATGTTCCCCTCATCAGCTATTCAATTGTTCAGCTTCATCAATTCCTAAAGTGGTGGAATATGCAACATGGTATCCGAAACTCTATTGAAATTCCTGTGATTTCCGAGCAAGAAGGAAAATGCATACATATATATGGTTAATGTTTATAATATGCTGTCTTATCATAAGCAAAAATTTTAAAAATACACTCATAAATAACTTACAGCAGCTGAACAACTTTTAAATGTTAGAGTTGAGCATATATTTGCCTTGCAATTGGAAATATCAATACTTAAACACCATTTTTGGAGATTCACATAAATGTTTGCTAACTAATTAAAGCGTAATCTGATAATCGATAGCATTTTCATTCGCAAAATACCAAATGAAACCAATACATGCATATTCCTCTATACTCGACTTGCTTGGTTTAAAAAATTGAATGTCAGGTAACATTACAGTCAGAAAAACAATTTCTGTAAACGGTTGGTCACACATTTCTTTTAAGATTGGATTTCTAATGGAATTAGTCTACACTTATATTAATAAACACTTATATTAATCATCGCCGATTCTTACAAAGTATGATAATGACATCAACAACGGAATTAATCAAATACTAACCGTTAACCATTAATTAATCATTTAAAGAAATTTGATTAGATTAGTATAGACTTGCTATGAGCTGAAGATTGTTTCCCTCATCAACTAATTGAACAGTTGTCCGGGTTCAATTGTTCAATTGTTCGGCTCCATTTGTGGCTAAAGTGGAGTAATGTCGATAATGATTTTCATATTGGAGTATTTTTCTTGCATAGGGAGATCATTTGAAAGTATGAAAATAACCGAAAACTCTGTTGCTTATAATGGAAAGTATAATTCTCCTTTGCATTTGAACATAATTCATATAAATCAGCACTGGTGATTTCACATATTAGTTTCATAACTAATTAAAGCTTATGATTTGCAAAAAGAAAACGCTTCCATTAATGAAAATTAAAAATAAAAGCAATATTTACATTTTCTATTAACTTCGGCTATCTTCGTTTTAAAAATTGACAATTACAGTAAGAAAAGCAAATGTAAGGAGATAGTCAAATTTTTCCTTCAAGATTGGATTTCTAATGTATTCAATCTACAAATTATACCTTTTTCTTAGTAGAATACATTCAAAAATGGGAATAACAATTATGTTTAACATTTGTGATTTTCATTTAGTATTACAAGGATATCAACAACAGAATTTATTATTTAAACGGATTTGCTTAGTATAGTGTAGATTTAGCATCATTCGAAGTTTGTATTTTCCCCATTCATTTGGCTTCGGAAAATTGAATAAAGTAAATTGTTCTCTACCTATGGGCAATACAAAGTAGTTGATGATTAGCTCAATTGTATTTATTCGTAATTACATTAATCAAGATTACAGTAATCAAAACGATCAGGTGCTTGGGTCAAAACAAGCAAATATTGAAATGTTTGTTATCATTGTTCAGATCACGAAATTTTTGCCCATTTACTTAAGTGCTGATGAAATTGTATCAACATGACTGAATTTTGGGAAACACGGACACAAATTTGCACTTTTCACTTTCACTCTATGTTATCTTGTATATCTATATTGAACGCTACCATATCCACTCTGAAAGAAAATTTTGAAAGAAATTTCATTGTTAAAAACATGTAAGCTTTTATTCTGCAGCAGTGTGCGAATTTTTTTCTAAGAGGCTTGTATTGATTGGGAAAACATGTTTGCTTTGTTCTCACATATGATACAAGAACCAGCTATTTGAGTATTTCACAAAAATATATCACAGAACCCATAAAACTGTTTTCGTGTAAACTGGCATTAAACATAATAATAATAGTAATATTTGGAAAATAATAGTATTACAATTTTTTCTTTCAATGAAAAAATATAAGTGGAACAATTCATAGCACAAAATTGCTTGTTTGCATTTTGCTTTAAGAACTTTAAATTTTTAAAACTCAAGGCAGATTATATGCACAGATTCTGAACATCATCTATATTTCCGTCGTAATGCTGCAGATCATGATGTTATGCGAATTTTTGAGAGATTGAGACTCCATATCCCAATCATGTATCTTCACAACATGACATGACAAGGGTGCCTTCATTTCATCTGGCCTTACAGGTTACTATTCAATACTTGTCTTTAAATCTTGAATCCAAGAAGCCATTGCTAATTATGAAATAGCTTTTGAGAACAAGAACGGCTGTGTGAATCGATGGTTCTTCCGGCTACGTATATATGAGAAGTAGTGCCAACATACGAAGCCATATGTGAAGAAAATTTCTATTAGAAGTCCACTACTAGTGCGGTGACACTCTTATCTTTAAAGAAATTTAAAATTACAAATCCCAAGCTCCGAAACACATACTGGACGCTAGTTCACTATGTTTGATTTTTAAATCAAACTAAGTTTTGGTCCCTTCCATACACAACGGATTTGAATATTCATGTAAGGTCGTTCTTGACGAACACACTTGTGAGTATTCTTGCTTTTGATTAGCTAGACTACAAAAGATGACATATTTGTAGTCTTGCTAATCAAGATGAATGATGAACACGTTGAATTTTCCAAGTTAATTATTTTCTTAAGTATGCCAATCAACGGTCCAAGACCATACTGATTGTTTTGATTTGCAGGTACTTGACATATTTTGATTGAACCACATATTGTCTAGAAATTTGAAAATTTTCTCGCAAACAAGTTTTTTGAGCGAATATTACATTTATGACGAAAAACGACTAAAAAATCAATAATTTCATCCACTAATTTTTATGTGGTATGTTCAAATGCAACCGTTAAAATGGAAGAAGTTCATAACCATTCAATTATGTATTCTTCATATTGTGTTTACAAGGGTAACTTTTGATTTCGATTGTCAAATTGTACGCGTCCTTAAAAAAAAGTACGTAAAATGGCAATTGAGTGTCTCTTCCACTCGATTTAAGAACGGGGTTACCCCGAAATGCTTAAATATGTATTCTTTCAGAATATTGACGTATGTCTACACACATTGATCGATACGAAAATAAAAAAATACTTTTTTTTCCATCAAACTCTGAAAACGAGTCAAATACATTGTTACACAGTATATATACGTTTATTTAACATTTGTTTTGTTCGTTGTTAACATGTTTTTCCAAAATAGCTTAAAGAACAACTTCCACCCTCTGAAACATTGATTCGATAAGATTTCATCGGGCGGTATCGAAAATTTCAGATGATTTGCTTATAATTGCATCATTCACAAACTGCACTAAAGCAATATCATTTTTACGAGTCCATCTGTCCAAACAAGCTCATAGGCATCAGGAGGGTGATCCAATAGTTTGAGCCAGTTGTTTTGATGAAGCAAACATCTTTATTTATTTATAATCTTTAATCTTTTACAAGTTTTAAACAGTCTTTTCCATCAAAACAAGATTTCCTGCACAAAAGCTGCCATGCGTTCATCACTGTGCACCCCATGTTTCACCATTGTTTTGAATCAAAAAATGTTAGTGATTCTAAGAATTTCCGTCCCTATACTTTATTGTTTCCATTATTGCCATGACTTCGAACTTTCATCTGTCAGTAAAAACAACCCTTGCAACAAGATAATCATGTAATTTTAACCATGAGAATTGTAAACAAGTTTCGTATTTATTTTTGGAATATAAGGTTTCCGGAGTCTGCCATATAGATTGCTACAATAACTTGGTTTTCCAAACTACTTGCAATATTTGCAGTAATTTTCCTGGCACTCAATTTCCATTTTTCCCTTACTTATTTTAAAAATTTCAAGTGCCTCTTGGTAAGTAATTTTTTTAAGGTCATCGACTTTTTTAATTTTGGGTCATTCCAAACTATGTACTTTTAAACTATGTTGCCTTTACCTATCCTGCCTTTTAAATATTCTGCAATTTACCGCTAACTTTTTTCTCCTCTTCTTTCTTCTGCTCCTAAATTTATTATTATTTTCCTTTTTTTACCGATGTTTTCTTTTAAACACTTTCAAGATCACTTGAAATACAGATATATCTTATTACAACGCTAATTCCACCAAAATAGTGAGTCCCTTAATTTCGAGTCTCAAATTGCTTTTACCCAAGTTGAAAAAAATTAATCGCTACAGGTTCGGTTTATGTGTCTTGTGTATTTTTATAGCAAAAGTCAACCAGAAGTTAATATATATATATTTATATACATATATGTATAAATATATACATAGACATACGTATACGCAGCCATATGTACATGTAGCATATATTTGAATACATACAAATTAACAAACATTGGACAAATAAATAAACATTTCAACAAATATAAGACATTAAGCCAAAAGTATTGGACGTCTGATGGGAAATTCATACATCGTACCTATCTCAGCACGTTTGGAAAACCCTTATGTTGTAAAGGGTACGCAGTTACCTACGAAGTATGGTTGTTCCCATGTAACCGTAATCAATGAGATTATTTGCTCACGTTCCCTGAATTATTTAACGATGCCTTATACACCTAATTTATGCGCGAACAGATTGACTGGACTTAAGTCAATAGTTGGATTAAAAAATGCAAATGCAGCTTCACTCGTGTTCGTAAAGCCCTATGTAACTCTGGAAATTTTCGATTAAACCTAATCTCCATTTACGCTAAGAGAGATACAACCAATTACGACCTGTTAGCTTCAGGACATAAAAACTTTAATATATGCGTGTTCTTCTACCATATAGGGCTAACTTTGAAGGCTTCTAAAGTTGCATTATGAAGTATGGTAACAATGCGTTAAGAACGCAGCGCGCATATCCTTGGGACACACTTTACATAAAGAGGCATCAATTGATTTTAAATATCCTCCTAATTCTTGACTTTATTCGAATATTTTATGCTTTCCACTACCTAAGGTTTGAATGGCCTGACTTATTTTAATAAACTAGACTTCATGCATCAACTGTTTTCCATGTATTAATTTAGTTTAAAAAATGAATCTCTTATATTTTTTTCATGGTCTTATAAAAAACACAACAAAATAAACTGAAAAGATCGAAAGCTCTTTGTTGGTATGCTGAGCAAGCAGCAAACAGAAGAGGATGTGAGGCAACTGTTCAACCCTTTCGGAGCTATAGAGGAGTGCACGATTCTTCGAGGACCAGATGGCACAAGTAAAGGTAGGTTGAAAAGCAAATAAATCAGACGTTTTTTCGCCGCCGTGAGTCGGAAAGCCACCTTCTTAAAAACATACAGATCATATTCATGGAGATTGGGGCGCTCGGGTAGTATTAACATAGCATAGTCCAATGACATAGTCTGTCCAATGTTTCATTGTGTCGATTTTCGTTCATTTGTATTGAATCCATTCTTTCAACAACTATGCATTTATGTACTCAAAAACTCAATAATTCAGGCTTATATTGTGAATATGGTTTTTCCGATAATCTAGTGTTACGACTGTAGCTGCAGAAATTTTCAGTAGCCCGTAGTCAGAGTTATTTTATATTTTTCAATTTTAAAATTGGGAGTGTAGAGGTAGGAAATTTTCAGATTGCATATGAGGATGTATCAAAAAAAACGAGCGAGCCTTACAGTAATTGTATATCTGATATCTTGCTTTGGTAAATAAACAACATTAACACTTTATCTTGAAGAAAAGTTATTATTGGATATTGGATATTGGATTTCGCAACCCAGAATAGTTTTTTTCTATGAAAATTTGAACAAAAACATATATTTTTGTCTCATGTAATACATAAAGTGAGCTCTCCAAGACAGAGAGCTTGGAAATTAAATGACTTGGTTAGTTTTTTGAGCCTAAACATTGCGTATGAATACGAAATTTAAGAGAATGTGAATGCGCTGGGCGCAACCACTTTTTAAGTGCTAATGCTTCGAACAAACCCTCAATTTAACGGTATACAAAAAATAAAGGTTTAACGGTAACACAGGTAATTGAAGATAGGACATGCAGACGAATGTGCCGTGAGATGTACTTTGACATTATCTTCAATTTGTATTCATATTCAATGACTCAGATATACTAGTACACCAAAAAAATTTTCGCATGTATAATTAGGCTTAGAAAGCTTTTCACCACGATCCCTCCACTCACTTTCAAATCTTATTTCCTAAGCAAACAACCTAAAACTCACTGTAAAACAAAAACAACTGTAAAACTCATTTCATTTGCTACATGAGGCATTCATATCTCTTTGAGGCATTCATATCTCTTCACACTATGAGCACTTTTTAGTGGGCACGCTATAGTTCAAAGTGTAACGGTCTTTAGTAGCTAATCTATGGTCAAATACTGTTTAACTAGGAGTTTGTACAAGATGCTACGCCATAGTTAGATACGTTATAGTTAGTTACACTATAATGAAGACCATCTCATGCCCCTAGTTTCTAGACATATGCATAGAAAGTGTTATGAAAAGCAGTAGCAGCTTGAACGAACCAAGCCGAATGTCTTAATTGGATTCTTATTGTTAGTAGGGCCGCAGATATTTCCTCCAAGCCAATCTTCTAATAAAAACGAATCATATAAAAACGTTTTCCAGTAGTTGTTATAGTGCGTGCGTCATTCATTTGCTTTAGACCTTTTTCTAATTTTATTTATTGGAGCACAACAAATAATAAAATTTTATTTATTTTTAGGATGTGCGTTTGTGAAATTCAGTTCCCATCAAGAAGCGCAAAGTGCAATAGGTAACCTACATGGTAGTCAAACTATGCCGGTAAGTTTTTATTTAACATTCAATGTGACTCCAAAATTCAGCTGAACTTCATTTGGACAACATTTTTCACTGTTGAAATTGGTTTAAAATAAAAATGCAAAGCAGTTTTTCATTTAACAATTATTTAAGAACTGTTACACCTTCAGTCTACCAGAATATTTTCCGATGGATTTTCCGATTTTATTTATTTTGCCACATTTAAAAAAAATGTTTGACTCTTATAGAAGGAGTAAAATAGAACCTTTGTACTTTTTCTTTTCTTACCTTGACTTGTTTTCCTACATAAATTCAATGTTGTAAATATGCTCTCAAACTGACTTGTGTGTCATGTTAAACACGAATGACAGTGGTGCTCAATAACTCGACAAACATCCTGCTCCACTTTCTTATTCAAAACACATATTCAAAAATCAATAAATACGCGTTATGTACCTTTTACTTCCTGTTGGCGATATGCACGTGTAAAAATGGGACAGTGATAGAAGGAAAGTTAATGATAAAAATCCATATAATAACAACAATGAATTTTAGAAATTGCAACCAATTCGGCTTACTAAAGTCTCTTCATTTATTTTATTTAATTTAAAATGATTAGAAAAACAGCAAGAACAAATCTTTGACGGAAATTCTGAAGACTGGAGAGACGTTCCCGGATTTTTTTTCCTAAAATATTCGAGCTCATATAACAAATGCTTCTTTTTTCAATTATTCATAATAAAAAAGAGTGAAGTTCATAATATAATAGTCACTGTATATCCTGCCAATTGATTTTTCTGGAAATGTCTGATAATGTTCCCATAAAAACTTTTTGGTTATGGACGCACACAATTTTCCCACAATGTTCTCTAATTATTCTATACCTCATTTTAGGGAGCATCCTCTAGTTTAGTGGTTAAATTTGCTGACACGGAGAAAGAACGTCAATTAAGACGAATGCAACAAATGGCCGGCCATATGAACTTACTCAATCCTTTTGTTTTCAATCAATTCGGAGCATATGGAGCATATGCGCAGGTAAGACAAAAATTTCTTCTCCAAAAAATCACTGGTCGAAGTTCATTTGTTAAATGACGATGATTATTTATAGCAACCATAGATTTTGGCCAGTGGCAAACCACCAAATACGAATGTGTCATGTAGTTATACGCCGTAATGCATGCAAAGAATATAAACAAGACAGCTATGACACTCCGCACAAACACCGCATCTAACGTTAATCAACTGAGCATTTTTGAATTTCATTTGTATCGGGTAATATTTCCTTTTTATCCTATTATTTCCGTTTATAAACAAAAGTCCACTTTCAAATAGTTGATTGAAAATGCAATGTCCTACTTATACAACTATCAGTCTAGTTTCGCTTACATACAATCTAATTCACAAATACAGCCATGGCATTTCTTCCGATGATCTGCGTTGTTTGATTTTCATGCACTTTACTGTCCAGGAGTTCACTTGAAAAGAAGTATGGGTTATGGGGAGCTAGTGCGATTTAACACTATTTTCCCATAACTGTCTGTGAGTGTTCAACACTCACCATAACCTAACACAACACTCTATCTCTTCTACTTTCTAATTGGTTATTCATCTGAGGCTTGGGTATTTGTTGTTGTTTATTTCTTACAACTTCTGATTTTGTGGATTTCCATGATTCTGTTGGGAACCTCGTCTATTCTGTCAAATAGTTTCAGTACTCTGTCTCATATGTATTTTTCGACTGTGTCAATACGTAAATCTTTGTGTATGCCCGTGGTCCGAACACACCATGGAATTCGGCAAATCCACCGTAAGGCTCTATTTTGCAGGGACTGGAGCCCTTTTTTTTGTGTTTTCGCTGTTTGACAGAAAGCGGTCTTGCCGGTAAGCGGTGTTTTTATAAATTTAATCCGCCAGATACAAGGAGAGGGTGTAAAGAGGAGCGTATACCTATGCAAAGTAATCTTTTTTCTGTATGTGGGCTTTCCAAGTCATCCTGTCGTCGAGTGTGAGTCCTAAGTATTTAGCTGTTCTGTTCCATGGTATTGTGTCAGAGTCTACGTGTAGAGTCGTTGGTTGTTGTGCTGCGTCTTGTGAAGAAAATTGCTTGGTTCTTGTCTTTGTTTATCTTGATGTTCCATTTGCGAAAGTATTCTTCCATTATTTCAATTGATTGCTGCAATTTTGAAGTAATGACTTCTGCTTGTCTTGAGGTAAAGTATATGCAGGTGTCGTCCACAATGATACTTGAACATTATTTGGTATGGTTGGGATGTCTCTGGTGTACAGATTGTAAAATATTGGTGAAATGGGTGATCTTTGCGGAACTCCAGCTTGAATTGTTCGTAGGCTCGAGTGATGATCTTCCACTTTATCTATAAAAGATCTACCTTTTAGGAAGGAGTGCATAAGTTGAATGTATGGTAGAGGGATAGATAATTCATGCATTTTTTAAGATAAATCCTGCATGCCAGACTTTGTGGAAGGCTATCGCTCTAGCAAACATAACTAGACCTGTTGATTTCCTGCGGTCAAATCCATTTCTGGTGTGCTGGGTCAATCTTACTAGTTGGAGTTCCATCGAATGTTCTTTTCTGGGTCCGTAATGTTCGTCTGGTATTATGTGTTTTTCGGCTATCACTTCATTCAATCTGGTCAGTAATACATTTGCGGCTACTTTGGAGATTGACGAGAGAAGGCTTATGGGTCTCCAATTTTGGGGGAAGGCGTGGTTTTTCCCGAGCTTGGGTATGACTGTTATGATAGCCAATTTTCAGGCCATAAGAAACCTACGCAAATGGAAAATAGTGTTGATTGTGTCCGTCAAGATGCTTAAAATGATGTCTGGGAGCCACTTCAACATTATGTTCGTGACTGTGTCGGGTCGTGGTGCTTGTCGTCGTGGCAAAATTGAAGTTCCCGCGTACCTGCAAAAGCTTCTGTTTAACCGGATTTGCCAAATTTTATTCCATGTGGCCCGTGTGTTGGTGGCACAACTACCTTGTTCCGTACCCGCAAGTATTTGCAAATACTTGGCAGAAGACATTCTCATCAGGCTCGAGGCTCTGCAAGAAACTCTCCCCTTGTTTATTTCGAAACTGGTGGATACGGTCTCGAATTTTGTTTGTCAACCAGATAGCTTTCGTTCGTAACCTTCGATAACCCGTGCTCCTAGTTCTTCTCCGACATTGATTTAATTTGGTTTTAATTTCGCGCGGGAGTTCGTAGGGGTTGTATTCCAGAAGCGGCTCTTCCCTTTCAAATAAGATGTGTAAGTCTTGTTCAAAGTGCCTGTATTTGGGTGGATTGTACACCAAAATAACAACAAACTCAAAAGATCAAAAGATCCGTCAATCTATCATTTCTGTATAGACTGTAGTTAGGAAAGTGAAGACGCATTCCGGGCTTCAAGAACGTTTCCTGGATGATAATAATTTCAAATTTATTGTCAAGAATGAATTTCAACAGTTCGCTGAAGCAAGGAATATGCATTCCACGTGAGTATAGAGAAGTGTTTGACTGTAAACATGCCCTGGACCATTGTTGCCATCATGTCTTCAATCATCAGTTCAAACTGTGATTGCATGCTGGCAAAAAACTGTCCCATGTCTGGAGGTGTAAGTGTTTGTGTGTGATTTTGTGTTTGATTGTTTTTGTGTGTTTGTGGAGTGCTGGTGGTCTTTGTTGTTTTTTGTGTGGGCTATTTCGTTTGTGCAGCGATCTGTGCAACTATCTTCTTGACATTTTTGGGACTTTCTGGGCAGCCTTCATAGCTTGCGGGATGTTCTCCGCCATAGTTCACGTATTTTGGCTTTTCTTCAATTGTTTTCTTGCATAATGTGTGTGAAGTGATGCAAGCCGTCACATTTCACACACAAAGCCTGAGCATGGCAATCGCCCGGGGAGTGTCCGAATTGCTGACAATTGTGGCACATTGGCTGTCCGTTACGTGGGCTTATGACCTCCACCTTGCATATAAGCTGGCATACAGAGTTTATATTATAAATTGTTGTTGAAGAACCTTCATGACTTTAGAGGGCCCAGTTTGAGTCTTGAGCTAGAATACTTCCTTAGGGTGGAAGCACTGGGACTAGATCTATTTTGATGTCCTCTACTTCTAGGCCGTGGAGGCCGCGAATTACAACATTGAGGTTTCTTTCCTCCGGAAGGTAATAAGTGTGATATTGCCTCTTATTTTCAGTCAATACTTTTGTAATTTTTTGGTGGTCAAGTGATGTCTCAGTGATTATCTGGATACCTAGATAAACTCTTTTTGCTGAAACTGTCCTGAGTTTGTTCTGTGTTATCAGTCTGTTAAGCAGTGTCCATTTGTCCGTCTCGCGTTGTTCAGTAGTTTTGGGGGTGGTGTCTATTTGGTTGTGTTTGAATGGTTTGTTCTGTATGATGATTTAGAGGTAGATGGGGTGGGTTGTGATATGGTTTCTGGTTTCGTTGTTGTTGTGGGAGTTGTATAGCGGGTTTTGGGGCCGGTAGGGGTGGGACCTCCTCGTCTTCTTTCATCTCTTTCTCAACTTCTTCTTCTATCTCTTCCTCTTCTACTTTTCCCTCAAAAGAGGGGCTGAATCATTTGAGCAAGCAGAATTTTTGGAGGAAGACGGGGAGTTCACAATCTTCCGTATTTTGTTTTTGTTCCGTTTCTTTTCTTTTTTATTCTCTAAATCTTTAATTTTCTCCCTCAGACAAATGTTTCCTCTCCGCCTGGTCGGCAAGTTCATCAAGAGCCTTTTGCAGTCTTTCTTGATTAAGCCTTAGGTGTTCCTGAAGAAGCCTCAGTTCCTTTAGAACTTCTCTTAGGTATGAATTTGTGTTTTCGGCCTCACTCGGCCGGCCGGCTAATGGCAATTTAGTCCTGTCTTTGTCAAAACCCTTTTTATTTCCCATTCTGTCAATATTGCCTGGGTTTGCGTTGGTATGACTCAAGAGTCAAGCCTCAGATCAATTTAATTAATTTTTTTGTATTTAGTTATATAAATGTATAAATAAGTTTTTGTACATGTTTATCTATATTTTTACTGAGTAAAAGTGTCGTGTAAGCTATGGTTGAATGTTTCACTCACCAAGAAATATTGTGTCTTTTTGATCTTCGTCTTTTTCGGACCGTTTGAACCGAGCTCCTTGGTGACAAAAGGCACATACACTCGCATCCACAAAGAGCGAGAACAGAAATGACAGAAATGGTAAAGGCATAAGAAAATTTACATTACAGCGTCATTATAATATAAGGAATAAACTCAGAATTTAAAGGTATTCGACTCCAATTTTCCAGATACATTGGGAAAAACTTTTTGGAAATGCGCATCAACGTTTTCTTGAATTTCGTATTGAAACACAATGAATCCATGTACTGTTTCCCTGGGAAAATAATCCTCACCTCTATGTAGGCTCAGAGAACTAGCCATTGCGGTTTCTCTTTTTTCCTTGAATTCCTTGAATTTGTAAGCTCTCCATCTTGTATTGCTCTTTTCATTTGATACGTTTATTTGGATATCTTTCTTTGTGATGGCCTTTGAAACCATAGCGTAACCACTAAGAAGAACTTACAGCCCAGAACTGTATTGAAATGAAGTGTTAAAACCCGAAAATGCTGGAAAAATTTTTTATCAAATTTTATTGTTCATAATTTAGCATTTTCACTCGACGGCCAAATATCGGGACAAAATCTTACTTTATAATTATTAGCAGATTTTGTGAATTGTTTTGTTACTTATTGCATTGGTATTAAAATTGATTTATATTTAATTGATCAACTTGAAATAACGACAAAAAATGTTTTTTTTTTCTCAATTTAAAAAAAATCATCCCTGTATTGGTGGATTTTACCCTTAATTATTATATTCTATTGTTGGTTATTGGTTATTACTTTATTGTAAAAGTTATGTTTTGTGACTATTTTCTCTCTTTGGTCGCCTCTCACATTAGGATTTTGTATTGCAGCAGTACGCAAAAAAAGCAAGATTTTTGTTGAAAAAGCGTGTCATGCAAAATCGAACTTCCTCAAAAACTTGCCCCCACAACCCCTAGATACGCCACTACAACTAAGAAATCCGCTATGTTTCTCTGTTAATAATCATTTGCCTTCAAAATAAAAATTAATAAAATTAAGGATCAATGCCAAATGCTTAAAAATTCAGCCGGTATGACTGAATTTAGACTATCGTGATATACTTTTTGGTTTGGTTTCCACTTTCAAAACCCACGATTCGCGAAGTCAACTGCATAGCGGACAATTATAGTTGCTAGGCTTCGTTTCAAAACATCACTACCGATTATATCATCAAGCCATCAAAAATGTATGAATCGATTAATACCAGGCTGAGATTTAAATCGTGAATCCGACAGTCGAGAGAAGTAGGAGTAAAAATTAAGTCGTTTAAATGAAATTCCTTTCTTTAACAGCATAAGTATACATATTTCGCAAACATCAAAATAGAAACCAATCTTATTTCATTCAATTATAGCCTAACATATTTTCATGTGATTCTGACTCAATTTCTAAGCGCATTCCGTAACTAAACCCACAGCGTTGCAACTTACAGAGCTAACACACTTGGACAACTTCTCTCAGACATAGATAGAAAAAGCTTAAATGGACTAATATTTTTAATTCGATTTGATTTGTAAACGCTTTGATAGTGGCATTCTTGTTTTATTCATGAATGCAGAGAAATTTATCAATCCGAATATAATTCGACTAAATTTGGTCGAATACCCATAGACCGGGAGTTCGTTCGCAACGATAGCGCAGTATAGACTTACGCTATGGTCAAATCTCACCATACCTTGTTTGGGCATTACGAACGCTATCACGTCGCGGTTGAACTTTTTGATTTAATTTTTCGTTTATTAGATACCACCATTTTTTTCGGGTTCGTGTCTAGGGCTGAGATATTGTTGTGGAGTTGTGATAAATCTGATATTTAGGATCTTTGGTTTCTTATGGATATGATCGCAAATGTCGGCACCATATGAACTCTTGATTGATTTCAGCAAACTATTTTTAATAAATCAATGTTTCACCATCAACACTGAATTCAAGACTTCATCAACACAACTAGCTTCCTGAAGTTAGTTGTGTTGTGATGTTTTCCATAGAAACATCACCAAACGTGCACTTTTCTCAGATGTTTTACTGTATCCCACATCCTTTTATCCTTTAAGTCTCCAATCTTCTTCTTTTGATTAAATCTTCCAATAATAACATAACAAATTTAAAATCAGCAGTCCGAGTCGGGTAAAGTTCGTAAATTAGCAGTGAATTTCGACTTGCCTAACTTATTCCCTATCTTGCAATTTTCATCTTGACGTACTAGTTGATACATTGATGCTTTTGTACAGTAATTTCAGTCTCGTATTTCATAAACTCAATATCGGTTTCTTTTTAACAAGTTGCAGGTGGATTTACCTTGTCTCTGAGGGGTAGCTCCAACAGGCTCTACATCAGCCGACTGTTGGTATTTGAGATTTTCAAATTTTCAAGTTTTTCAAATTTCTGAACCGGGTGGTGAATAAGAAAATTATTAATATTAGTATTAGTTTGTCAGATGAAATCTAAATTTAGTAGCGTAATGCGAAATAACTGATTACATAATCAAGATTTTTGTTGTTGCTGGGAATTTTAGGAGTCATTAAGCTATACTCTTGTGCTATTCTTGTTGCTAATAAATTTTTGAGCTTTCCTTGCTGTTGCAATCGTTGTTGATATATATTACGTATTTACCACCTATTTCTATTCTAGCAACATCAAGCTGCACTAATGGCAGCTGCGACTACACAGGGTACTTACTTAAATCCTATGGCGGCACTAGCAACGCAAATACCTCATGCATTGAATAATTCTAGTCAACAAATAAATGGGACTATACCCTCATTACCATCGCCGACAATGCCGACCTTTAATCTAGCAACGCAAACGCCAAACGGTCAACCAGGTGCCACAGATACAGTCTATGCAAATGGAATACCGCAAACATATCCTGGCCGTAAGTAACAACCACTTCTATCCTTAAAAATATATGTATGTTTTCTAAAGCTACATATCGGCTCAAGCTCTTTTGTAAAAACTGAACATTTGCTGTTTCAAATAGAAAATTTTTGGTACGTAATAACGATTCGTTCAGCCTCCCCAACGGGTACTACCTTGAGATGGCGGGGCACTTGGGAAGGACCACCATTCAGGCGCGTTACTAATAAAAGTACACTATGGGAAGGGAACGAAGAAAAATGTCGACGCAACGAATGATGAATAACGAAATAAACCTCATTCGGACTTCCCTCCGCCTATCAGACTTAAGAGGACTCATCACTTGCTTATCCAGTGGTGAATCACTTGACCAGAATACTTCAAGGAATCGAGCTTAGGAGGCGAGAACGTCCGTTAAAAAGCCAAAAGTCCTGTGATGACCAGCAAAACCTAGACTTACGGACGAGATAACACCGGGGCCAATGGACAGATGTGATGAACTATTTAGTGCATAGGTGCCAACCCCATTGAATGCAGAAAGAAGCGCTGTAACGGATAGCTCGCAATTTTCGACAAAATTGGACCGAAAATGCATCTGAAAACTGCACTCATTCTGAGTGTCACTGATGAAAGTAAATAAAAGCAGTAAAATAAAAATAAAAAATTGGAAAAGGCCAAAAAACGTTGGAGTAATACGTTAATAATGGTATCAAAACCGCATTACAGAGTTCAGCAAGCAATAAAGCAATAAGTATCTAGTAAAAAAACACCGAAAGAGACCCGGACTTTGCCCGAAAAACTGCAACAGCCTCCAATAGTAAGACTTAGGCCAGTAACGAGGAATGCCAGTCGTCTACCACAGAGCGATACACTGTTGACAAAACCAGCTACCAGGCAGTAAAACCGATTTCCCGAGGAAAAACTGGAGATTTGGGCACAAAAATCAAAACAGCTATACAAGCAGGTGGTGTAATCATGGAGTTTAGAGGAGAAACAATCAATCGCGATGATTTCGTGAACGCAGAAAGGGAACTCCTTAGGAAATGCTTATGATTTTGACATTAAAGCCAATGTCCAACCTGGAAGTAAGAGTAACACATCTTACTTCTAGGTACTTACTTGTAAAAAATAGTTAAGTATTTTTAAATATATGCAGTAATCATATGCCTTGGATTAAACAAAGTGTAACTACAAAGAAATGATAAAACCTCATGTCAATTGTAATCAGACTATATTTGAGCGATAAACCATCAGATGCATTATTATATACGAGGAAATCCGAGGGTGGTAGAATATAAGTACGAAAGTATGCTGAATTAAATAGTAAAATTCTCTTTAGTAGCCATATTCGTTTACAATTACGTATTATTTCTTGCATGGAAAAAAACGAGGAAATTTCTGGCTCAGATACATCTGCCCCATAACTAATAAGTAGTGCCAATACTTCCAGTGAGAAGTGCGTACGAAGATAAATAAATTTCGCATAAAAATAAATAATAATAAATAATCTAACGTTGGTCAATATGGATAAAATATTTAAAACATGGCTAATGCGTACATCCGCGCTCTTCGTCCTTATTCACTTCCTTCATCCAGTTTCATTTGCGAATAACAATACATATTGAATAACAATACTTATCATTATGTCATGCTTAATTTATGCCTAAAACAAGTTTTCATGAGGTTTTTGCATTTCAGCGCATGCTCTTCATCTGTCCATTCCAGCGACTGGTCTTCCAAATGGCGACTCTACTTTACAACATTCCGCTTATGCCGGTATGCAGCCATATGCAGGTGTCGGTAAGTAAATTCCTCGTTAACATTTCAAACGTTGAATTTTCGCGTGATAATCACATTCATTACGATATGATATGGAAAATTTTCAAATTAAAATGATTATACAAGTAATTGCCCAAATACTGGGAAATAAGACAAGCCAATCAATCGTCTGATAAGCTTATTTTGCAAATCATGAACCGCTATGAGTCATTTGTCGGGAACTTACCTTGCACAGAGGTATAAAAGATAGAGGTCCTAAGCCCAAAATCTAAGCAAATATACAAAAATACATATTGTTAGTATGAACGAGTATGCCAAAATTTCCTGATCTGAACTATGTAACGAAAATTACAGTACTTCAGTTCAAATATTTATAAACATTATATTGTCAATTATTAAAATGTCGAGGAAGTTTCATTCCATTAAGTGCCCCATCTTCAAGAACTTTGTAGTGCCCATTCTACAGGAAATTCGCATTACCGGGAATGTTTACTCCGCACGAACATCATTTCCAGAGGAATTAAACCCCGCCCATTCCATACACTTTTGACTGATGCTCGAGTTCGGATTAACTTGCTGGAGGCGAATGAACATGAGGAAGTACAAGCTTCAGCAGATATCAAATCAATGATTTTGTAATAAAACTGTAATTTTAACTGCCTGTCAAATTTAGAAATCCCAAGGCCGTAGATTATAGCAAATATAAATATGGACATTATTTTTAAATTACATAAGTGATTATGTTTTTTTTTTAGTCACGGAACTTATATGTGAAATTATCAGGAATGATATTAATATAATTCTTGAAATAACTTCCAATTGCAAAGCGAGTATATGCCCACGAACATTGCATGTAAAAGTAATTCATTTTCAGCTGATTTTAGTAATTTATAAATTTAGTTTTATATTTTTACCTATAATTAGACAGTAAATTGTAAATTCGCTCGCTCTAATCGCTCAGAAGTTATTGAGTTTTGGATAGAATTACGGAAATCATATTGCATATTACTATACTTAAGGTACGAATTGAGCTGATCATTTGAACAACTAATAAAATAAGTGGTCAAAATATGCGTATTGCAGATTTTCAACCATAGTTTACTAATCAAAGTGTGTGATTCATAGACCATTTTCATGATAATTTCAACATCAAAATTAAGGTATGACCATCCCTTTAAAGAAATTACATTTGTTACTGTATTGTTACCTATTTGTCAATTTTAAAACCAGAAGTGACAGGAGATTATGAAAATGTTAATGATGATAGTAGTTTTGCATTTAGTTAGAGACAATGTTTTCATTTTGCATATTAATTTGGTATTGTCAAAAAAGAAAATAATGAATTATTTCCATTTCCTAGCCAGATATATGCCCTCCAACGTTGAAGGATGGCATATATCATTTCAAAGTAATAAATTTTTAAGCTTTTTTACGTCATTTACGTACGAAGTTTTTTCTTTTAGGCTACGATTGGAGACAACATTGTGAATAGTAACGATTTATTAGTACATGTTTTTGTTTTTGCACGGAAGACCTTGAGGTTTCGATAGAATTTAGAAAAAAGATGATAGAGAAAATGGTTACGTGCGATTATGTACATGGGAATGCCCTGTTTATACCTTAAACCTCTAAGTTACTAGTAGTCTTCGTTTTGTATTTGTCATCTGTTAACATGACATTTATCGTCAATGCTAGTTATTTTCTGTCAATTCGCATCGAACCTTGAAAGGAGGAACATCAACGATAATAATGGCGGATATCTATTTTGTAGTCGGCGACCAACAAGGAAAAACGGGTTTTCCGGAAATACCATATGGACCATACTGCATGGTTCCAATAGCATAATTGAAAAACCCTTGCTGCTGTGACTGGAGAGAGATTATACGAGACGGTTGTGAGTAAATATCCCTCACTTTATATATGTATATCATACATATACATGGTGGCGCAAAGTTAATAACTCTATCGGACGATGTTATAATTATTGCAAATGGCGTCAGACGTGAATCATATTTGACCTTTGTGAACTGCACAGCTGCAGAATACAAACCGACAAGCAATGGAGCTCTTTGCACCGCAAGAGCGTGGCATAATTGTGTCAATTTTTTTGACCAATAATCGGTCGGAGGTGTTGGCGCAGCGTGCATTTCGACTTCGATTTCTGAATCATGTTGCGCCAACAAGGCATACAATTCGCCACTTAGTTGCTCGACTAGAACAGAATGGAACCAGAAGAGACCTTGCAGGGTATGGCTGCCGCCAGACTGGTCGTTCTGCCGTAACGGGCAACGCATTTGGGCACACCAAACGGACCCTACAACAAATTTTAGTGTTACACATGTTTCCGTACAACATGCAAACAGTGCAACAGTTAATCCCTGCTGACCGTCAGTTGCGTTTGAATTACTGTCAAGCCATCCTCAATCTCAAGAACGAAGAGGACGAATTTGAGTCGAAAATCATCATGCGCGATGAGGCGTTCCATTTAAGCGGTTACGTCAATAAACAAAATTTCCATTTCTGAGGCACTAAAAATCCACGTGTCATGTACGAAGAGCCGTTACATCCACTCAAAGCCACTGTGTGGTTCGGGAGGAGTGATTGAGGCGTATTTTCTTGAGAACGCCATTGGAAGTACAGAATGTTACTGTTGAGCGCTATAGGGCCATGATAAATGACTTTTAACTGCCGGAATTGGAGGAGCGGGGCTTGGTTGACATTTGCTTTCAACAAGACGGTGTGACCGCACAGACAGCACGAACCACAATGGATATTGTGAAAAAAGCGTTTCCTGGTCGCGTAATATCCCGTTTTGGCGAATTGGCACGGCCATCAAGATCGCCCGATTTAACCACCCCAGACTTCTTTCTTTGGGGCTATTTGAAGTCACGGGCTTATGCCAACAAGCCACACACAATGGCAGCCCTTGAGGAAAGTCATGGAAAATGCGATGAAATGGCACAAATGTGTATCAACACTGGCAGCTCCCACTTGATGGTTAAGATTACTATAAATATTTTTTTTATTAAGTATAATTAAATTGAATGAATGATTAATTTTGCGCCAGCTTGTACATATCCTTGTGCATGCACGTGAAATGTAAGGAAAACCAACGGTATAATAAAGATGGATGAATGGGAAAACAGACCACCGTACCCAGAGGAGCAGAGAGCATTGTTGCAAGTAAAGCTCAACTAAAGATTTTCCCGGCAGAATCAAAAACACCATAATAGGCACGATAACCCACATCGCAAAATCACCGAGTGAAAAGAATGAGGGATGTGAAGCAAATCAAGTATAACAGGTATATAATAAATATAAAACAAAACCTAGTCGTTTTCATCATCTCAAGCAACCTCTCAATATCTTATACCGATATAGAGTTACGGGAAAATGCATGAACATTCGAATGTTCAGGGGACATTCTAATTCTACATCAATTTTACAAGCAAACAATTTTCTGGAATTAATAGAACAAAAAGAGAGGATTTCTTAACACATGAAAAACCCACATCACCAGGACTTGATAAGATAACCTATGAAACTGTAAAAACAGTCCAAGAAAATCACTCGGTCATATTTCTAGGAGCCACTTGGACACCAATGAAACCAACATCACAAATGGACTTCCACAAGGAGACGTGCTAGGTCACACTCTTTTTGACATTTACATGTACGTACTTCATAATAAACAGACTCCAAAACAATATTACTGCAATATGCAGAAACTTCCTTATTCTAAAAAAAAAAGCACTCAAGTAGCAGCTACCTTAAACCTTAACCACCTTAACATCAATGCAGGAGAAAATCACAAGATTTCTTGAAACTTGTGATACTCTTAAACTCCAACTTAACTCACTAAAAGTATCATCTTTAGCAAAACCACAAACCCCTATCAGAACCTTAAAATAAAAGAGAATTTAGCGTGTAGCTTTGCGTACCTTGAAGGATTAAAAGACCACACAAGTAAATTATATAAAAACTATGTATTTGTCAGAAGATTTCGAATAATACAGTTGCACGCGGTAATTGCTTAGCTTGACAGCGACTGTGTGTCGTTCTGTTGGTTCCTGTTGCTGCACTGCATTGCCTGTGTCATCTCTAGTGTCATTACCCTTTTTACAGCTGAGCTTGTGCACCTGAGCTGCCACAGTACTTCCCTCTGAGTGCGGAAGCCCGTGCTGGAGCTGGTGGGTATGTTCGGATGATGTGTTCGGGCGGTGGGTTTATGGGAGTCCACTGAGCCCTCTTGATCTTCGGATTTTCCGATGAATCGATTGTCGAGTCATTTGTAGGTGCCGGAGTGTTTCTTCCCTTGTACGCGGTCGCCTCCAGGAATGCCGGTTTTAGGCGTTCTGTGGAAACATTCATTCTCTTCCCGTTGACTTCAATTGTATACACAACCTGCGATACTCTGTTTACGACTTTATGCGGTCCGGAGTATGGTTGTGAAAGGGGTTTTCGATTTGCGTCGATCCGGAGAAACACATGGGTACACGATTCCAGGTTCTTGCCACGGAAAATCTTACGTTGACAATGGTGCGCTGCTTGTACTGGTCGAAGTGTTCGCATTGTTTCTCGCAGCTGTTCGATGAACGCGTGTGGTTCGATATGATAATCCCCGGTCGCGATGAAATCTCCTGGCAGCGAAAGTGTTGTTCCGTACAGGATTTCTGCTCTCGATCCCCCGATGTCGTCCTTGTAGCTGTTCCGTAGTCCAAGTAGGACGGTTGGTAGCACGTCTGCCCATGCGGGATTCTGTTCGTGGCACATTATAGCGGCTTTTAGAGATCGGTGCCAGCGCTCCAACATCCCGTTCGCTGCGGGGTAATAGGGGGTTGTACGGTTTGTTTCGCATCCCATTCGACTTGCAAGGGCGGACTCGAATTGGGTTCCCTGGTCCGTTGTCACGGTGCGTGGCGCGCCGCATCGGGATATCCAGCCTGAGTAAAATGCTTCTGCGACGGTCGTTGCTGTTTGATCCGGGATTGGTACTGCTTCTGGCCACCTAGAGTATCTGTCCATCATCGTTAGACAGTACTTGAAATTTTTAGATGGAATCATTGGTCCCACGATGTCGATGTGTATGTGTTGAAATCTGCCGTTTGGTGTAGTGAATGGTTGAATTGGGTTAACGGTGTGTTTTCCAATTTTGGAGCGTTGGCAGGGTACGCAGCATTGAGCCCAATTATGTATATCCTTATTCATTCTGGTCCAGACGAATTTCCGTGTGATCGCTTTGCATGTTGCACGTCCGCTGGAATGCGATGGTTCGTGGTGTGTGTTGAAGATGTGTCTGCGAAGTGCTTTCGGTACAAACGGTCGAACTACTCCCGTTGAAACGTCACAAAATATTTCTCCCTGGTCTCCGATGGGGTGGCGTTCCAATTTTAGTGAAGTTTTGTTTTCCTTTAACAGCGCTTGTAGTTCCGGGTCGTTCTGCTGCTCTCGGATGAACTCCTTAGCATCGATCACCGTGGGCAGACTAATTGTTTCTATTCTTGCCAATGCGTCTGCCACTTTGTTCTTTTCCCCCTGGATGTGAACAGTGTTGCTGGTGTATTTCGAAATAAAGCTTAGTTGTCGACTTTGACGCGGAGATGTTTTTTCGGTTTTCTTTTGGAAGGCATACGTCAGGGGCTTGTGATCCGTTTGCACGGAGAACTCTCTGCCCTCCAAGTAATGTCTGAAGTGCTTGATGCTGTCATGGATGGCGAGGAGTTCCCTATCATAGACGCTGTACCGTTTTTCTGTGCCTGAGAGCTTGCGCTGGAAAAAGGCTAGTGGTAGCCACCGGTTGTCTTGGAGTTGCTGTAAGACGGCACCGATTGCAATATCCGATGTGTCTGTTACCAGTGACAACGGTTGGTTTTTCTTGTAGTGTACGAGGAGGGTTGCTTTTGCCAATGATTCCTTGCAGCCTATGAATGCTTTTTGTGCCCTGGGTATCCATCTTATCGGTGTTTTGTCGCCTTTCTTCGTGTTGGTCAGGTATTCATTCAGCGGCGCTTGGAGGTTTGCTGCATTTTTAAGGAATCGTCTTTAAAAATTAAGTGTTCCGAGGAACCTTAGCAGTTCTCTCACGTTTTCGGGTTTCTTGAATCGCCGTATAGCTTCGATGCGGGTTTCGGGAGGGCTGATTCCGTCTTTGTTAATTTTGTGGCCTAGGTATTCGATGCTTGCGGGGCCGAAAACACATTTTGCCGTGTTTATTACGATTCCGAACCTTTGAAGCCGCTCCAAGACCACTCGTACATGTTCTAGGTGTTCTTTGGTGTTTCGTGATGCGATTAAAATATCGTCGATGTAGCACCAACAAAAATCCAATCCTTTCAGTACCTCGTCCATAAAGCGCTGGAACGACTGGGCGGCGTTTCGAAGGCCGAAGGTCATGAATACGAACTCGTAAAGCCCGAACGGTGTTATCACCGCTGTTTTGGGTATGTCGTCTTTCGCAATTGGGACGTGGTGGAACGCGCGTACTAGGTCCAGTTTTGTGAACACCGTTTTGTTGGCGAGGTCGGCCATTATGTCCTCGGTGTGTCGAAGTGGATAGCGGTCCGGTTCTGTGACTGCATTTAGTCGGCGAAAATCGCCGCACGGACGCCAACCTCCTTTCTTTTGTGCCAAGTGTAAGGGGCTTGCCCACGGACTTGATGATGGACGGCAGAATCCTTTTTCGAGCATGTAATCGAATTCCTGGTGGGCGATTTTTAGCTTGTCCGGTGCCAAACGACGTGCTCGCTCAAAAACCGGGGGGCCTCTCGTAACTATGTGGTGCTCCACCGCGTGACTCCGGTTCGCGTTAATTGTTGCTGGGTTCGTAAGCGCGGGGTATTTTCTCACCAGCTCATGAAATTTGCTTGTTCCGCACACCGTCGCTATTGCCGGTTGATTTGAAAAACGAATTCGTCCGGGTGTTGTCAGGAGGGTTGTGGAGTCAACTAGTCTCTTGTTTTTTAAGGTCGACCATGAGACAATAATGTCGGAGGAAATTTGCGCCTAACATCGGCCGCGATACTTCTGCCACGCAGAATTTCCAGTTGATAGTGCGCTGTAGTCCTATGTTCAATTTGAGCAGTTTCTCTCCAAACGTGTTTATTTCTGAGCCATTGGCGGCGTACAGTTTGAAGGTTGTTGGTTTTTCTTGAATTTAACGAAAATCCGCGCGCATACCCGATATCTCCTCTGCCATGTTTTGAGACTGCGAATCCGCTGGTATGATTGTGGTATTTTCATGCTCGTTTTTAGTTGATTTTGCCACGGAGTTTATATTAGGTTTGTTGATTTCGGCGATGCGGTTGGCTGCCGCCGCTAGTTCGTCCAGGCTTATGACGCCGGAACCCGCCAGTATCGATCGCGTTTCTAATGACAGTCGTTCCGACCACAGCGATTTCAGAAATGGCTCAGGCACTCTGTTTTTGCGATGGACGTTGGTCGCCCAACTGTAACCCGTGGAGTAGCTCGCGAATTTGCTCCTCATTGCTTTGTTCGAAGGCGGATAAAAGCCGTGTTTTAATGGCAAAATATTTACCTTCAGCTGGTGGATTTTCCACCAAGTCTGCTACTTGCTCTAGCGCGGCCATTTCCAATTCTCCGATGAATTTGTCAAACTTGGCTGTGTCGCTAATTATTCGATGGGACCGAAATTGGGCTTCCACCCGCGCGAACCACAGTGCAGGGTGCGCCTGCCAGAATGGTGGAAGCTTACAAGCGGTGATTTTGCAGATTCCCACGGATTGGGATTTTTCCTCGTGCTCACCTTCGCTTGCATTTCTGAAATTGTCATCTTCAGATGTCATTTTGCGTGTTTTCTTTTCTCGGGGTCACCAATTTAGCGTGTAGCTTTGCGTACCTTGAAGGATTAAAAGACCACACAAGTAAATTATATAAAAACTATGTATTTGTCAGAAGATTTCGAATAATACAGTTGCACGCGGTAATTGCTTAGCTTGACAGCGACTGTGTGTCGTTCTGTTGGTTCCTGTTGCTGCACTGCATTGCCTGTGTCATCTCTAGTGTCATTACCCTTTTTACAGCTGAGCTGCCACAAGAAGCACATAGCTTGGAGCAATAACCTAAAATACCTCGGAATAATCATAAATAAACATAAATTCAACTACACATCGCAATAGAGGTAACATTATACAAAGACTTTGAATATCTACAAATTCTTTCAGCCCGAGCCCTCTTAATATTTATAGAATTTATAGATTAAGCCCTTGAATATGCAATAACCACAATGTCCCATGCTCCGGACTACGTGATTAGAAATATGAATAAATTAACACCATCCATCAGAAGACCCAACAACTTCTATGTACTCTGGCCCCCAAAAGACACCATAAACTTCAACTGTAAAAATACGGTACTCAGTAATTTCAACAAATCTTTTAACATACAACTAAACAAACTAGGAAAAAACGCTAGAATAATAATAACTGATGCAGCAAAAAACCTCTCCGGTACGGGGATTTATTAATTTATTAATTACTCAGAATCATACAAACTCATACAACATAAGAAGTATTAAAAAATAACTGTTCCCGATTCTTGTAGGTATATGAAAGAAAACAAGTGGCCTCTCCTTCTACAATGATGTTTATTTTCCGTAGATACGCGTATTTCCGGAGCGACTTACTCCCGTCTTCAGTACTTAGCTACTAAATCATTGACAATATAATTCAATGATATATATAATTCAATGAGTAAACCTAATCAAATAGTCATTAGTAAAATGCTTATCCTTACATATGGGTATTTTTAACCAAGAACTTAATTAGTTTTGAGGCGCAGTTTCCTTCGTCAGCGTTTATTTGTGCTGCTGGGTTTTGTCACATTATGAAAAGGCTCTCCCACGCATCTAGAGTGTGGCATTTGTTTGTATTGTATTGTTACAATCCTAAACGCCGAAATTATTGCGTTCCATACGTCTCTAAGGGAACTATCTTTCCTACCCACACCAGTTGCACAATCTTCACTGACTCAAAGCATGGCCTACAGAATATCAACTTAAATATATGATACCGAGATATTTCAAGAATTTGATACACTTGGCATAGAAGGCATTCTCAAACCTCAACAACTACACATGTACACAGGACAAGATAAACTCCTACACAACAAACAACTTCAGACTAATAATAATAGCCAGGGAAAAGTTTATAGTATTGTTAGCAACTTCGAACCAAATCCCTGCACAAAAACAGGGTTCTACAGAAAAAAACGTTACCCCAATAAACTGCAAAGAATAAATACGCTGCTTGTTAACGGGACTATAACAAATTCAAATAATTTTTATTGGCTGATTTTTCTTTTTACATTATTTACAAAGTTTTCTTTATTTTACTGTTGCCGCTCGCTTGATCAGCCTCTTAGCATAGAGATTGATTCGTTTTACAGCTGCATCTCGGTACAGTAATCGGTTAGGGTAGGACCGGCCGTCCTCCCGTTTGTATACGTCAGTGCAAGCCTGAAGGATTTTGTGCTCCAATAACCCTCTTTCGCTCCACTTGCACTTCGCTGTTGCCTGTCATATCAGAACCTCATACATGAGTATGGGGTTGATGAGTGACTTGTAGACAAGTATCTTCAACCGCTTGTTGGCCGCTGACTATTTCCTGAAAAGAGGCATTCGAAGACGGTATGCATAAATGTTTTTCTTCCAAACATGACTTCCAACGTCTACGTGAGCGCTGAAGGTGTTTTTGTATCGAAAATTACTCACAGATACCTCACTTGGTTAAAGCAGTGCCCCACCTACCCGTTGAACTTTACTCTGGTATCACAGATGTTCTTCGTTCGACGTCCATATTTTTGATGTGGGTCTTTGAACACAAAAAGCTCGCTTTTCCTAGCGATAACCCTCATCTCCCACTTTTCATAGTATAAAAATAATACGAAGCCAGGTACCTTCGAAGTCACGTACACGCCTAGCGTAGATTGTGCTCAGATGACCATGCCAATAAGTCATCAGCAAAGAGATTCAACTCAATTCCAGGTTTAAATTCATCTCGAATACCGGAAATATCAGACGTGAAAATATTAAAGAGAAAGGAGCCCAGAAAAGACCCATGGGGAACCCCCGAATCGATACCAAAGTATTCAGAACTAGCTCCACCAGACACAGGAAGGGCAGTACGTCCTTTCATGAAACTGCTTACTATTCTTGGAACACACCGGGAAACCAAATTGAATTAGATTGTAGATAAGTCCGTTGATCCAAACCGAACCAAAAGCTTTTTCTACATCAATGAGACACGCAACCACTGCCTTTCTTGCCTGCCAATTTGTTTTTATACAGGCTTCAAAAACAGCCAACGCGTATACCGTTCAGTGAGCTTTTTTGAAGCCAAATTGTTTTTCCGGTACAGTTCCTGCTTCTTCCGAAATCTGTGTAATACCTTGGAGGATTACTCTTTCCAGTATCCTCCTTACGTTGCACAGATGAGATATCGGACGAGTACCGACTACGGCAGTACTGTTGGACTCTTTCGGAATGAGAAATACTTTGGCGCATTTCTATGGGAAGTAGATGAGGGAAAAAGCAAATATTTTGAAGTTATGTAGAAGTCGAGGAGAGCAAACTAATCCCCAAATGTGTAGGAATGTTTTTTTAAGAAAAAATTTGAAATATCATCAGCCCCAGCGGTTTTTTTGTTTAGGAATTTCGCTCAAGTGCAAGCATCCTGAGACTTTCACGGCTCACAAACAGGGTGCTGCCAATAAGTGCGTCGGAGGGATTCGAATCTCAAAATAAAATCAAGCGCAGGTTCTTGTGGTACGTGTCAAATTTTGGTATTGTTCTTTTAACCAACGAATTGACGGCAGAGTCATCACATGACTACTCCCCTTGAAGAACTTTTGCAATATGGTTTGCGATGAAGTCAGCAACGGCCTTGTCATCGATGAGCATGGAACCGTTGTAAGTGAGAACTCCTGGCAGGCGCTTAGGGCCAGTTCTTTTGTTTATTTGGCGAAACATCCAGGCACCGGGTCTGATGTTTGCTAGGGTTTGTTCGAATCTCTCATTGGCAAAATCAGATGTTCTCCTCGAGATCATTTTATTAAGAGGGAGCATAAGAAGGTGAACTCGCTGGTACACCCAATTAACTACATTCAAGTGGCCGTGATATATTCTTGAGAGTAATTTTCTTAGGGAGCTACGTCTGCGATGAAGCATAAAAATGTTCTGTGCTAAATCTCTGTGAAGATAATTCCTGGAGGAATTTTTATGGAGATCTTTGAGATTACCGTATTAAGGATTGAATATAAACAAGCGATTCCCTCTTTGATTTCCGTGTTTGAGAGATTTTTCGATCAGTTGATCGAAATACCGTCACGTTTTCCATTCAAGTCAGCACTAACTGCTTCCCGGTCGATACGCTTGTTGGGATAAAGTCCTGCGAGTCTGTTACCTCCAGCTTCACACCTTCTTTCACTCTTATGGTCAGCTCTACCAAAAGACGGTCAGACACGGCGTCAATGACTGTTCGGCGCAATCAAAATGAGATTGATATTTGCTTGCACGTAGTTGGACAAAGCCGTTCCATATCCATTAGGAAGGATGTCTTGCGTTCAAATCACCTCCTATCGTAAATAAATCAAACTTTCCACTCAAAGTTAGAACTGTTTCAAAGTCTACAATTACATCCCCTCCCGAATATCTGTGTTTAACGTATATTCCTACAAATGCACATGTCTCGTCGGCCTCCTTGGACAGCCACTGAAACTCGATGGGTGGCCTTTACTGTTGTAATGTACGCAGGAAATGGCATCTTTTCCCTCTTCCTTTTCGATGGGAAAGTTTTTGACTGGTGGTTTTTGTCACACTTGACGCAACGAGGTTCCATTCTACATATCGAAATCGTTGGCAATTCAAACAGTGCGAGGTGTTTGATTTAGCCTAACACCCCATTCTATCTTTTGGCGTTGAAGCGTTTTAACATTCATAGCCGTTTTGACGTCAAAGTCTGGCTTAAATTGAATAAGGAAGAACAAAAGAGTTTTCTAGGCTAGCACGTACCTTATCCCATTTAAAAAAATCAAAAAGGCTTTTATGGTCTTCTATTATTTTTGAGTGTAACAAAGTTCGTGAAGAACTGTTCACGGGTACGTCGAGCATCGAGCTGGTTTTTCTGACATGCCCATTCAACTTTTTCCTTGAAGGGCTTAAGATTTAGCATGTAGCATACAATAGGACGAACCCTTTGCTTCGTAGTTGCAGCAACGCTGGGCGGACTTTTCTTAGCTTCGACAGCTATTCTACGCACTGCAAACTTGTCGTAGATTTGGAAACGGCAGCGTGAAGTTCGGGAAAGTTTCATTCACCCATGTTAACTGAGCGCATAGAGTCAATAGAACTGATATTTCAAATCATAAAGTGGATTGCAACTCAACAAAAACTTAAGCTCGTTATAAGTTTAAAGACATTTTCTTTTGATCACGTTGAAGCGAAGACATTGATGGCATTGACTAGGCGCAAGCGGGACTCCTCAACACAACACTCAAAGAAATTGCTGTGGCCCGCTCTGCCTTCCCTCAGCTTTGGTATTAAATATATAATATAAGCAATAATAATAATAAATATATAATATAAGTTGGTTTTCCATGTTATATTTAGAAGTAGATCGTATAATGAATTAATAAATTTTTACGAAATCACCGAGTGCACATATTCAACACAAACTCTGTTACCAAGTCACTATTAGTGAAATTAGATACCAATTATAACTTCCAATACATATTTATTTCATTATGTGACTGAATAATTTTTGAAACAAATTAATAATTTTTTTTATGATCTTAGTCAGGAACACCCGAAAATGATATGATGTGGTAACAAATCTCATTCTTATATCACGTACAAGTGCATAAAACCACATTAAAATTATGCTTCCTCAAAAAAATATGTATGCAAAACTTCCCACTCGGAATTTAAATCACTCTTTCATCAAGATTATTGTTTCCGTATAAATTTGGTGACGGAATGACCGATAACATATAACCCTTCAATTTTTATAGTACAATGGTGCTTTATGGTGAATTAAGTCATTTAAAAGTGACTCATGCTATATTTTTACTATCATTTATGTGTGTGCATATGTGTTTATGAGTTTAGCTCTATACATGAAAGAGTTTAGGCATATCATTGGAAATTTTTAACTATCTCTTGTGTAGTTTAAAATGAAATTATATAACTCTAAACTATTTTTAAATGGCCTTCTTAAACTTTTACAGTGTTCATTAAAATTTAAGGTCTGTTGCTAATTTTCCTATGGTTACGTTCATGCTGAACTTCGTACATTAGCTTCAATTCGTAGACAAATCCAACGAAACATTATCTCGATAGTAAATTGTATATTTCGTATGAATTTTTTAGCATTTTCTGATCGCCCTGCACTCTTTAATATTTATAACTCTGCCCAGTTATGTTCCTATATCCATGGACAATGTTTGTTTTAACCATTCAAAACACGGGACAAAGACTTGATAGAATAATTACTCTACCTTGCTCAATGACTAATTAAACTCATTTGATTGCCATATGAAGATATCAAAATTTTTTGAATTTTACTTTTTTCTTTGACACTAATCATAAATCCTTCTGCTCAGTATCTTATTTAATTGTTATTTCCTATTTCATACTGTCTATACTCTCAATTTACTTCTTGGATAATTAGCTGAGTATCTATGAATTTGTGACATGAATGCATCAGATTATTTATTTATTCCATTAACTAAATTTAGCAGAATTATTAGAAGTAAAGTTTAACTCAGTTTTAAATCAATTTAAAATTGAAACAACTCAATTTAATTATCGTAGTCAGGGATAATGTATTTTTCTTTGCTATGACCAGTATCAATACGGATTTTACATAGGTACTTACATAGGTACATAGGTACTAATCTAATCTATAGCAATGTAACCAGTTAAATAAGTTTATATACCACGAAGATTTGAAGTGTAGCGAACAATCCATAAACACATATGCATTTCTTGAGTAAATAAATCTTAATTGTACATATTTTAACCATATCAATTAAAATTATCATTGTACAGCATATCCAGCCTTGTATGGACAATTCTCACAGGCTATACCGAATCCTATTGCTGCTATCGCCCCAGCACAGCGTGAAGGTAAGTTTTTATAGCGAGTAACTCCACTGTATTATGAATTAACTGGGTTGAGTTTAGTTTAAACTGAGTTTAAAGTTTAAACAGTATCCCGAATTCGATATAAGTAAGACTTGCGTTTTACGCATGAGTAAGGAACATTTCTATTCAATATTCAATCAGTGAAAATGGCAATCCTTCACTAAATTTGAGTGTTGGAAAAAATATATCGGTGGCTTAATCTATGATGGTCCTAAAAACAAATTTTTAAAAGTTGATAAACTTACAATAAACTTAAGATTTCATTAGTAATAAAGGCGGAAGCGAGGATTTTCTAAAAGAAATAATCAATATCGTGGTAGGCCTACCGAAATGAATGCTGATGCCTCAGATGTTCATGTTATGAAAAGTTCACTCAAAAACCCTGTTGATAACGATGTTTGCAAAACGAAATCTTAAGCTGACAAATCAAAATGGTGGAAAAATTTACATCGGGTTTTTAAAATCTGCTAATGGAAAAACCACGTGTCAAAGATCAGCACAAAGTAAGGAGATAGGCATACATCTAAATATTGTGAGAAGAGTAAGTTTCGAAACTGTTTGCAACGCAGACTATTATTTCCAGTGTTCTGGGAAATACCATAGGGTTAATAAGAGTTGTGTTCTAATCCTTGCAGATAGTGTTGAAAAGAAACGACTATATAGAGAGGAATCGCAGCACTTGGAGTCATGGAAATAAAAGTATAAGCAGTATAATTCAGAAGTATAATTCAAAGCGATTAAAAGTTCGCCGAAAAACGTTTTCATATACTCTTGGCCTTAACGAAAAGATGGTGCGGTCACGGATCAATGATAATAGGAAACGAAATCAGAAAGATTGTCATTTACATGTCGCGAAAATTTTCGAAGGCAAAGTTTTTAAAAAAGTAGCAAAATGACATTCCATATTATTGTGGAAAGGATACTAAAAACAATATTCTGAAATCAGTATTCATTCCAGCTTAGAATATAGATTATACACAGCTGAAATAAATTAAGATGTTGATACTGTACCTTTATCTTATCCAATTTTTGCCTAAGCAATGAACAAGATGAACTTTTCCGTTTTTAAAACCTTAAAAAAAGATTAGTGCGACATTTGTGCATCGTTCAAAGCAAATAATTTTTCATGTTACCTCTGTAAGAAATATAGAAATGAGATAAACGATATGCGAGAAAATAATTCCAACAATATTGACAATGCAAAAGCATGTTTGTGCACTGTATTTCAAATGGGCATCCAATCGGTAAAATTGGTTCCTTAATTAAATGCAAACGCAGTATCTTACAAGATTAAGCTACAACTGCATAATTTCTCAAATTACAATCTAGTTTGACAAGAGTTTGATAATTACACTTCGAACGAAACGGAAGGTAAAATGGTCGCAACAACTTTCACATTTTAAATCGAACACCATATGAGACATTTTCACCATCAATTCACCTCATTATTATCTATTCGGCTGCGGTTATCAAAACCGAAACGACACCCGAATGCATCGTTCGGATCATACTTTCTTCTTGGACAATGAATAAATACCTAGACGGTACATCACAATTCGACTAGGTATGATCAGGCCTTTTGTTACAATTAATTACGATAATGAGAGTACACAATTTGCCTTGAAATTTTAGTACAGTTTGACTAAGTTTAAAATTTAGTAAAGTTACGATTTATGTTTGAATCCGTTATTTAAAATAAAATGAATAGTTATACTCATTGTTCCCATCTTCCGTTTCATTACGATACATTAATTCTGTGGATTACTTTAAATAAACCCACTGAGGATCCTAATATGCTTCATCACTGGAATATGTTTTCAATAGAGAAATTTATTTTAAGATTGATATAAAAAGTACTTCTGAACTCCTCTCACAACAAAAAAAAACATAAACTTTCGAAATTCAACCTCAATCTTTATATTGTCAGAAATTAAAGATTGTTAAAAAGAAGTGGGATCAGCTAAAAGACCTGAAACCTACGCTGCCGCCCGACTCATTCCTTTAATGATAACATAAAATATCAACGATTATTTATATGTACTAAAAGTACTTCTGTGATGTGAATCAGGGTAAAAAAATTTGTTTCGTCGCACCTTATAATTTTTCTCTAAAGTAAAAAGCCCCTAACATCCTAAATGTTTCACATAATCTTCAACTGAAAAACCCTTACATTAAAATTCTATTTGAAACTCAAATTTCCGCGAGAACAATTTACAGCAAAACTCTCTAATTTTAAACGTTTTTCGGCTGTTCTATGAAATTCACAAAATGCGTTCTAGGGCCTTTTAGACTAATTGATAGATATTTGAAAACCGTGTTAATAATTAATTTTAATACAACTATCAATTTAAATTTTTATGTAAGATTCTTATAATTACATATCACCGTGTCGTGTCAAAAGCTTTTCAAGGTTAAAAAAACATACCACTTATCACTGAAAAGTGATTTTGAGTTATTCTTTGCTTAAACTGCTTTTGTCATATTAATGCTGGATACGCATTTCTCTGTTTATACATACATTTCTCTGTCATTATAAGGTCATGATGTGTGACTCAATCAATTATGTGCACCTAGATAGCTGATAACGTCAACGGATGTCTATGTTGTAATACGAAGTCTGATGCGGAACGTTGTTCGTATATTTATTGGAGCAATTTGTCTAATTTCTAAAGCTGATTCAGCTCTGTTTTATTCATTGTTCGTTTCAACTCGCATCATAAGATTATATTAGAGAAAACTTGCTTGGTTTCATTTCTATTTGTTTGACTACCGCCTTTCATTCAAAAAGTAAGCAAAGGAGTCACTACTTGTACTTTCCACTGTTGTTCTCGTAACATCCTCAGTCATTGCACGGAATCTTTAAATTTTCAAACAGTCAATTTTTCTAAGTGAACTAGTAATAAGTCATTCAAAATTCTGAATAGAACGGTAAGTTTGACTTATTCAAACAAAAGGAGAATTAACGGAAATTTTTTTATTTCTTCATCATTATCTTGATTTATTTCTGCTCTTTGTCTCTGATCCAGCGAAACATAGTAGATATAGTAGAAATTTAAAACAGAAGTTAGCAGAAGATTGAGTAGAATGAAAATATTGATATTATTTTTGAATTTCATGAATAAAAATGTTTTCATTTAGCAGAATATATGCATTAATAATTTATGGAACTTTTATACGAAATTGTTCGTATAATTTTAAATTTCAAGGCAGTTATATCCCCTCCATCAAAATACGTAAAAGGAATACATTTTTCAGCTGTTTTTAAAGATGTATAATTGTTCGAAATAACTTCGCGGGGGTTTTCCTTGAGCCCGCGTAATATAAACACCTTTCTACGAATTTGTCTTTATTTGTTGTATCGAACAATACTTATATTTTTCCTTTTTAAAGAACTGTCGAAACCACACGAACGTCTTCACGGAATGAAGCTTGAGACAGCAATGACGACAATGACGAAAATCACGAAAGTGATGAAATCCAAAGCGACGCTATCAAGCGTGAACCGGATCTGGCTGGCAAGAGAAAACTTGCCGCGGAGCCAGAGTTTGTTTGCGCCGGGAAGGTGGTGCCAACGTCGGAAAGTTCCGAGACGCCACAGTCACTCCCTCCCCAATGACTTTCGCGTGCTGCGAAGGGAGTGAAAATGTTACCCTCTTCTTGGTGGTGTTAACCGGCTGGTGCTGCTGTTGCCGTGTGCTGGGGGCCGGTTGATCCGCTGGCGGCGGATCCAAATAGGCCGGTTTCAGGTGGTCGGTGGAGATGGTCTTGGCGACGCCGTTTACGTCTATGACGTGGGTGCGGTCGTTGATCCTTTTGATAATACGATGAGGTCCAGTGTGCGGCTGGTCGAGTGGCTTCCTGACTGCATCGATGCGGCGAAACACATAGTCGCAGGTGGCCAGGTCTTGAAACACAAACGGATGGTGTGATGTGTGTTTGGCTGGCGGAACTGGGCGAATCGCCTTGAACAGACGACGTAAGTCAGTGACGAAATCCCGTGGGCAGCTGGCTGGTGCTCCCTGAGGTGCGATGAATTCGCCCGGGATTCGTAGTGACGTCCCGAAGACCATCTCTGCTGGTGAGGCTTGCAAGTCTTCTTTGAACGTGGTGCGCAAGCCCAACAAGATCGCCGGGAGTGCTTGCAACCAAAGTGTCTCGGGAACGAACTTTAAAGCACCTTTGAGAGTACGGTGCATTCGTTCCACCATACCATTAGCCTGCGGGTGGTATGGACATGGTTGGTCCCCAGAAGTCGACCGAGTTGGTTTATGAGGTCAGCCTCAAACTGGCGGCCTTGGTCCGAGGTGATCTCGAGGGGGGGGCCGAATATAGCAATCCATTGGTCAAATAACGCCTTGGCGATGGTGCTAGCCTTGATGTCGCGCACTGGTATTGCCTGAGGCCAGCGCGTGTAACGGTCAACGATGGTGAGGCAGTTCTCGTAGCCCTTGCACTGCGGTAGCTTGATGAGGTCGACGTGGATGTGGTCGAAATGTCCGTCTGGCGTCTTGAAGCTTCCAAGCTCGGCACGGTTGTGGCGATGAACTTTCGACAGCTGGCATGGGACACACTGCTTGGCCCAACGAAACACATCCTTCCGCAAGCTCGGCCAGAAGAATTTTAGCGCTACGCGCTTTGCGGTGGCACGCCCGCTAGCGTGCGAGAGCTGGTGGACGGTGTCGAAAGCTTGGCGGCGGAGCGCAACGGGCAAGTAGGGCTTGATGGCACCGTTGAATTCGACGTAGTGCGCTGAGTACCCGTCTAAAACCAACTGATACAGTTTTATGCGGGGGCTCGCCAGGAGGTGCGGCAACTGGGTGTCTGTGGCCTGGGCCTCGCTGATGGCTCGAGCAGCGAGTGCAGCTGGTACCGGAATCGTCTCAATGCGTGAAAGCGCGTCGGCGACGATGTTGTCTTCGCCTGGAGTGTATTCCAGCCGCGTGTCGAATTTGGCGATGAAGTCCAATTGTCTGCTTTGGCGCGGTGAGGCTTTGTCTGAGCGTTGCGTCAGAGCAATGGTGAGTGGCCGATGATCAGTGTAGCCGACAAAATCCCGACCCTCCAGAATACGCTGGAAGAATTTGATGGCGGCGAAAATCGTCAGAAGCTCGCGGTCGTAGGTGGAATAGCGCTGCTCGGTCTCGGACAGCTTCCTCGAAAAAAATCCTAGGGGTACCCAAGTCCCGTCGTTCCGCTGTTGATCCAAGGCCGTGCCAATGGCAGAGTTGGACGCGTCGGTGCGTAATGCCAACGGTTGCGAAGGTGAAAGAAAGGCTGTCGTGGCTGCCGCGTCTATGCTCTGCTTGCAGCGTTCAAAAGCAGCTTCAGCATCGGGTGTCCATGTGAGTGGTGCTTTCTTGGTCGTGCAACCTTTCAGCAACTCTGACAGTGGTGCTTGGAGCTTGGCGGCGTGTGGCATGCAACGGCGATAATAATTAAGCATGCCGAGAAAACGTCTCAGCTGCGAGGAGTCGCTCGGTTTGGGGAAATCTGCGAAATCTTTCTAAATAATAATAAGAAAATAATTGACACTGAAGAAGGGAGCAACTCACTCCCGAAATATATATTTGTGAAAAATTAAAAACATAGCATTTTTAAAATGGAAAAACAACAAAAAACAAAAAAAAAATATGATGTAAACTTTTTTATTTTTCAAGTAAAATATCTTATCTTCTATTGACACGACGATCTAATGTTCTTTAAAGATTTTCTGATGTTCCCAGGATGTTCTATTTCTGGACCAGAGGGTTGTAACTTATTCATCTACCACCTTCCTCAAGAGTTTGGAGATGCCGAATTGATGCAAATGTTTCTTCCGTTTGGAAACGTTATTAGCTCAAAAGTTTTCATCGACAGAGCAACAAATCAAAGCAAATGCTTCGGTAAGTCATATTTTGTAAATTTATCTTTGCTATATTGCTCGTTACTCTTATGTTTGATATGCTTTTAGTTTGTTTGTATTTCCCTAACTCTGTTTTTTAATTCATCTCAGAAACAAATATAGAAATTTTCAGGGATTTGTATCCTTTTAGTATTTATAATTTGCAAATAAACTATGATTAAAGTCTAATACAGTGTGTAACGTACATTTCTACACTGATAGGATTCTTAATTCTTAGATAGGTTGAGGTATAATCAATAATTAATGCTTTTTACGAAAAAGATGGTTTAGGAATGTGATTATTGCATGATTTGGTGGAAATATATATTATTGGAACGAATATTTCATTTGAAGAATCGATGTAGCTCTTAATAGATAAAATTTTAAACTGCACAACGTAAAATTTCGTTTTCACAAAATCATTCAAAATCAAATCGTGGCCTCTAATATACAAAAAACCATTCCGTTGCGTATTAAGCCTAGATCCTCTATCCTCTATCCCAGAAAAGGTATGTTGAATGTGCGAAGGAACAATCAACGGAAGCTTAAAAGAGTCATGCAGTATGCCATAATGAGGCAAAACCAGGGCCGTCTTAAACTAGGCTGGGGCCCTGGGGCACACAAGAATTTGGGGCCCTTTTGGAAAGTAAAAAAGCGAATTATAATAACATTTTTTTACTAATAAGTATGAGTATGACCATTTATTATAGGTAATGAAATATAGTATGATATAATATGTCATTAATGATATTGGAATGCTGCTGGTTTTTTGGTGACGATTACGATAACGGTTTCTTTCGCGATTTCTGTTGAGCAAAATCTTCTATTATATCCTTAAAGTCAATTTTTTGAAGGATATCACTTTCTATGCACATAATTGACAAATTACTCAGTCGTTCTTGTAACATTGTTGTTCGCAATTCATTTTTTATTCTCTTAAGCTGCGAAAATGACCGCTCTCCACTACAATGGGTAACCATTAGGCAAAGGAATATTCTTGTAGCAATTTCTACGTTTGGGAAAGTTTCTTCCAATTTATCTGATTTTATTAGGTTATGTAAGGTTGAGATATTTAAATCCACTGATTGCTTTGCTATGTTTTTTAAATATTGGCTTAAATGAAAACATTCTGTTTTGAGCTCATCTGCATTAATGTCTTTATGATAAAATTCTGCAAATTCTTTGCAGTTTTTGGTCAACTCATCAGATTCGATTGTTGTTAACTGACAAAGAAAACTAAATTGACTATCAATTTCTTGGTATGCTGCCGAACGTTTTTTTAAATGCGTATTTAATGTGTCAATTATGGGAATGAAAGTATATACACGAAACTTTTCCTTGCCTCTCAACTGTGCAGTCTCTGATGATCCTTCAAAAAAAGTGATGCGTGTGCTGCGAAATTTTTTTCTTTCAAATTTATCTTTGTAGTCAGCATATGGATTTTTTTCTTTAGCAGTCGTTTCGTACTGATCAAAATTATTGCGTGCGGTATTGACATAAATGATTAGAGTTTCGTTACAACGAAACGTGGTCATAGTGCTATTCTGTAAACTTAGACTTGTTTTATTCATAACTCCCAATTAATAGCATTAGCGCGTGCAGACCACCTAGTTTCCGAAAGAGACTGCAGGACTCTATTTGCACCTAAATGATCTGTCAAAATTTTCCATTGTTTTGTCGAAGCCGAGAAAAAATTGAACAATTTTTGTACAAGTTGAAAAAATCACTCAACACACTCAACAGCCTGAACACCCACTAAATTTAACAAATGTGCTGCACATGGAACGTAAATCGCAAATTCGCAAACTTCTTTTATTCTTGACTGAACACTAGAGTACTTTCCAGACATATTTGATGCATTGTCGTAGCTCTGTCCGCGACAATCTTTTATAGGAATATCAAGGCTTTCAAAAAAGTTTAAAATGGTATCTGCTATATGTTGCGCATTATGTTCATCCATAGGCAAAAATTGCAAAAATCTCTCAATAAGCTGTCCGTCTTTTACGTATCTAACTATGAAAGTCAGTTGGTCAACGTGGGACAGATCGGGCGTAGAATCGACGCTAATAGAGTAGTACTTTGCTGATTAAAGTTCTTTGACAATGGTTTTCAAAACTTGCTGTCCCTTTAAATTAATAAATTCATTACAAATATTTGCCGATAAACATGATGTACTTCCTTTTCCACGATTTCCGTGGTTTTGTATGTGATCAGCAAGAAAAGGATCAAATTCACTAAACAGTTCTAAGCATCCCAAATAATTCCCATTATTTTGCGATCCTAATGTCTCATTATCACCACGAAAAGCAAGACCTCTTGAAGCCAAAAATTTCACGACTGCAACATTTCTCCTGAGCACATTCTTCCAATAGTTAATTTCTGTATTATATTGGGACAGCAACTCAGTATCAATTCGTCCAGTAGTTTTCATTCTTGCAACATAATTTATCATAAATTCCCTGTGCTGTAAACTGTTCTCATGCTCTATCAATAACTTACTTATATGCTTCCAATCTTTATATCTATCAGGAGAACTTAAGTTATGTCCAGTACCAGTAGTGGTATTAAATAGACGGCAGCAATAACAGTATACAGATTTCTTTGCTGGTGAATAAAGGAGCCATTTTCTTTCTAAAGACTCACCGTTCGTCAATTTACGAATAAAAATATTTTTAGTCAAGTATCTAGTTTTCGTTTTACCATTTGCATCTGGAAAACTTGTAGAAGTTTCAGAGAAGTCACTTTTTTTATTTTGGAAAAACTCTGGCTCTTTTCGAATCCAAATATCACGGACTTCTTCCGGTAAAATGTCGTCACAGTAAGTACCAGGGTCGGGAGACACTGATACATTCTCTAAGCTTGCAGTTATTAATTCACAGTAGCTTGAAGTCGATAGTTCAGCATCTAAAGTGTGTTTGTCATTTTCGTCACAGGTAACCTCTTTTTCCTGGTGACATTCAGAGGTACTTTTGTCTTGCGGTGATGAGAATGAATAATCCTTCGGCTTATTTGTTTCTTCAACCGTAAAAAACGAAGTGAGCTTTGGAAGTTTTTCCGTTATTTCTTTTTGAGCTATAACTTTTTTTCGTTTTTGTGAACAACTTAAATATGTTCTTATCAACATAATGAAATAATGTTTAAACGAACAAATCGAAACTTCTGTTTATCTTACTCAATTTTAGATATCAAACGAAACAAAATAACGCCACTCACTCTTATCGGACTGATAGTTTAATACATCATTCGGGGATTCCCCCAACCATAGACAATGTCGACATTTATGTTAGGCCTTGTTTAGACGATGCAGCTTGACTTAGGAATCGGAGGGATTGCATGAGTGATCGCCAGATGGTGTACTTAGTAAATTAGGTAGGACACATTCGGAAATATTATTAATTAGTACAGTAGGAATAGGCGCAGTCATCGATATAATGACGTAGTATATGCCTTGTAAATACCTTTTGATAACATTACTGATAAGATTACCGATTTGTGAAAAAAGTGTAATGTGATGGAAAAAATGTTCTGAGAATAAATGTGTGAGAGAAATTGTCGGTCCTCTGGGGCCCCCCTGAGATTGGGGGCCCTGGGCACGGGCCCCGTGTGCCCTTATGGTAAAGACGGTACTGGGCGAAACCATGTAAAATCAGTTATCGTTGCTACCACCAGACGTCATCCACAAACCTTATAAAATACTTCAGATCATCTATCTTTCATTTAATTGTCCCCACTTCCCTCCCACTTCTCAAACCGATAAACAAAAACAGAAAAGTGCTCGTACTTTAATTCTCATAATTATTAAGAAAGAAAATATCGACTTTGATATGAAAACAGAGAAAATACAGTGACTTTTATAGAACGGGAATCCTAAGCTATCACTAACTATCAATGCAACTGATTCAACCAGTTAAGAAATGTACAAAATAATAATAAGTTAGCATGGGGATTATCAAAAGGATGTAAATAAGTAATATGCATGTGACTTTTTGTATTATAGTCAACAAAATAAAGCGGGCTGTCTTGGTATTTTGGGACATAATACCACCTTACTCTCCAAAGATTTTTGCATACCAAAGATTTTCAGGGCCATCGTAGAAAAAAAATGAAATTGTTATTTCGCAAGATGACTAATTCAGATTATCATTTCTAAAAAAAACATGTATTTTATCAATTCTAGAAGTTTTTGGTAGATCAATTTATCCATTTTCACTTCGAACTTATAAGTGATTTATACATTTGCTAAGCTAACTCAGCGAAGATTCATGGGTGCGGAAGTTTTGATCAAATTTGTCGAATACCTCGAAAGTGCATTTAATATTATTAGAATTAGAGGTGGAAAGAGCTCAAGCTGGCCTTAATTTTTTGGTTTTTTGATCTAAATTATCGCTTGATTGCCATTGTCTACGAATGATTTCCTTCTGCTTTAATATTTCTGCAGCTTGAGTTTTACTTATTTTAAACCTAAAATCGATAAACTTAATTATCTTATTATTATTTATTATTTAATTATTAATTTAATTATACTCGCCCAATTTGCGAACACTTAAATGTTCTTTAAAGTCAGAAAGCGTTTGGTTGGTGCCATTGCTGCACTGCACTGATAACAAACAGTATACTTCAAGCCACAAATTAAAGTTTCAAAATGATCACATGCGACGCCTGGCACTTATGTGCATGCATGTAAAGGGAAATCGCACATTGCGGGGAACTACCGCGCTATCAAAAGAAATTATTGTTGTCCGTTGTTGAAGCTTCGAGTCCGCTCTTGAGAATGTTTTGAGTCTGCCGGTGATAATTCATGGTGTCCGTCCCCGTCCGCTTATGAGAGCGTATTTTACATGGAGAGTCATTAGAGTCATCAGAGAGTTTTACATGGCTGTAATGAGATGTCTGCTTAAGGGAGCTGTCCGTAAAGAGAACTTTCACTGTCTATATATATATATATATATATATATATATATATATATATATATTTATGTCGTCGAAAGATAACATATGCCACTGAATCCGGTAGTTGGTCCTTTTTTAGTTCTTTTTGAGCACTCTCCGTCGCTTAGTTTTTCAAATACCGCTTTTTCATATATATATATATATATATATATATATATAGTGCTCAAAAAGAACGTAGAAAGGACCCACTACCGGATTCAACGGCATATGTTATCTTTCGACAACAAAGCTTTGTTTCCAGCCTTAAATATCAAACAGGCAGATAGATGATCGTTCAGAAAGCAACAACGATGATAAAAAGTGCAAAAGTTGTGAGTGGACGTTCATTGCGCAAACGGGACGGATGGCTTAAATCAGGCTTGAAGAATACTCAACATAAGCAAAACAGCGATGAGACAAGAAAGACAAGCACCAGAGGATTAGGACACGAGAAGAAGAAATTAGTAGTCTTCAGAGCAATCTTCATAAAACTATATTGTTGCGCTTTGTCAGGTGCACGACCTGTTTGCTATTTGCAAATATTGGCAATAGTGAAAAATAACACTCGCGAATAATTTAAAACTTGGTGCTTAAAATTTTTATTTTAAAAATCACTCTACACTTTACAATTATTTCACTATTTTACTTTAATAACTCCACCTTTAAATTAATTAATAAAGCACTTATTCAACGTAATCACTTTTACTTATTCAACATTTATTAAACTTTTACTTCCTTTTTAAATTACTTGACAGCACTGTTTACGCGCACTGTCACTCGTTGTTCACTTCATTCACAATACTCCTCTCGTCGCTCACCGTAGTGGCTTTTATACAACTACCAACCATCCCAGAATCTTCCATGCGGATTGTTCTCATGTTTACGCGCTGAGTTGCTTGCATCGGGATTTACTGTACTCAATGCACGCAACCTGTTTATGTTTACGCATTCGAGAACTATCGATGTATTGGTAGTTGTAAACTTGTTTACGACTTTTCGCTTGAGACGACTACAGTGGCGCGTAACCTGAACACGTCACAATATAATTAATGCATAGCTGCCGGTAGAAACTACCTTTAAAAATAAAAAATACCCAATTCCAATAATGAATAAAAAAATTTTTGGAGTATATATTAATATATGAGTAAAACACTGTATCTTATCAGCTTTTATAAATAAGCATGCCAGAATATTTTATTTTTAATTTATTCAATTTTAATTTATTTAACTTCATTTATTTATTTTTGATTTAATTTCGGTTATTCATATATGTAATTTTTATTGATTCAACTTAAAGTACAAAAAGTAATTTCCTTCATAGGCTTTGTTTCATTCGACAATCCAGCCAGCGCTCAAGCTGCAATTCAGGCTATGAATGGTTTTCAAATTGGAATGAAAAGATTGAAGGTTCAATTGAAACGACCAAAAGATGCTAGTCGTCCTTATTAACAACAAGAGCTTAAGGCGCAAAACATTTTGTGTGAAGTGAGTATATTTATTTAGTATATTGAGACTTTGTATTACTAAAATTTATCTATGAGAAAGTAATCAAAAAAATTTATAAGGTTATAAGCAACATAATTTTTCTCATTATTCTCTACAATCTGTCTAAATAATTGATTAGTTGTAGCATTTACTTTACTTGTTTATAGGTTTTCCAGACGTTTATTATTTAAATGTTTGATATGCTTCTCATATAGTCCACGAATACAGACTGACTATTACGACTCCCGATGCTCAAAAACAAAAAATTACAGTGAAAATCGTATTCGTTTTTCACTTCTATTCATATCGACGCCCGAACTATACTTATTGATTTGAAATACCCAGAAATAAATCTTATTTTAATTTTCAATTTTGATATTTTAATGCTAATACCCGAATTCACATAATTTTGCTATTAGAAGAAACGACTGCAGAGAATTCCGTTTTGCGCAAAACATTGTCGGTTCAGTACCTTGTCTAGTTATTTCCTTTCATGGCGCTTCCAGTAGTATCTTCCATGCAAGCAGCGACCTAACATCATCATCAGCAAGCTGACTCCCATGCATTATTTGTGGGGGTACGCACAATTTCGCTCGAATATTCTTCGTCTGTGTGAGCTCCTTCAGGATATATTTGAACTTAGTAGGGAAATCACGTCTAGGCAAGTCATCAGTATTAACTTCTTCGATGAAAATCGAAATTTAGTCACTGGGTTCTTGTATCAAACATCCATGTCTTCCGATTTCAAGATGGCCACTCTCTTGCACAAAATTACGGATCAGGAGTTGCCCCCGGAACTGAAAATTGTCTAATTTTATTTGGAGTTTTATCAACACTTACGGTATCGACTCGAATTTTTCAGATGCATTGTTTTTCAAAGCAAAACTTTTTGGAGATCGTACATATGTGGTTAGGTGTTGTAGGTTTTTTTCGCCCTGAGTGTCGGCCTCCCAGTGGCATCCGAACTATTAACTAATCACCTTCCCTGTCACACCGAAAACCTCGCCTGGAACTATTTAACACATTGCTTCGGCCTAACTCTTTTTGTTAAGTCAGCGGAGTCTACGTGTAAGACAGAAGAGATGTCCCCTGTTTCCATGAATCGCTGCTGTTAAAGGTAATCCCTCATCGTTTTTGTCAACTAATAAACTTTTTTGGAAAGAACACACTTATTTTATCAGGGAAACGCAAACAAAGCCTGGGTCCTATCCCATATGCGAAGAAGATGTTGCAGGCGTCATCTGTTCTCCCCGCATTAAAAAAGTAGGAGACCGTCACTCTCCCATCTTATACACGGAGTACAGAAAATACCCATAGTAGTATCAGACAGTAATCAGTGTCACAATTCTTTCTTCAAAATTATGGATCTGAATCAGTGATGAAATGTCTGCTCTACCTTGCTCACTCTACCATAAAGCTAGGGTTCTGATTCATTTCTCTCGGCTACCAATTTCTCTATCAGTTCCCTCCGTAAGCAGACATGCCTTCACTCGTCAGTAAGTAGCATAAGGGCGACCACCCTCACAGTACTTTCATGAAGTCGAAAGCCCTCTGCAATTCACAAATCGCATTTTGCTAGGTCATGCGCAAAACACAAAACAAAAAAAAATCAATACCCAATCCGGGTTGGGAATATACACTCCAACATGTGAGGGAACTGTCAGCTCATCTTGGTTTCTCTCCACACAGGCCTAGGGCAAGAAGCGGGACTTACTACCGAAAAATACCGCAAATAAGCTAAGAATGCGAAAAAAAATATTTTCGCAAATATTAAATTAACCAGAAGACCACTGGCTAAAGATGGCAACCAAAACGAATTATAAAAACGAGTGTCTTTAGCAACTGGAGACACCATTTCAAGTGCCGTTGAAGCATTCATCCGGATGTTTGACGGAGGAAATAATGAACTTAAAATTTTTTTTTTTTTCAATAAAAAACCCAGAAATCATACATTCGGCCATTAAACAAGATTAATGAAGATAATGAAGTTTTACAATTTGCATACCAAAAAAATTGAATTGAAAAATACGGTGAAGTGGATATTATTTGATTAACGAAGCGTGATGGTTAATTCAAAAAGACAAAATCAGGTTTTTTAAAGTTTTACTCACCAGAGCTGCCAAAATGCATCAAAGTAGCAAAAAAGTTGCTTATATGTGTTGCAAAGTGGCGCCATATATTGAAAATCCGATGAGATGTTTTAATTGTTAAGCCTAAGGCATACTGCGAGATATTCTAAAACAGATTTTTGTGTCTGTAGTTGCCACAAAACACGAAGGATGGCACTTCAGCGGCTTCCATACAAAGAAGGTGGACAATTTTCTGGACGAATCGAAAACAAAACGTTTGCAGCAATGCCTGCAACAAACCCCGGGCGTGAAATGCGGGTCACATACCAAATCAGACGACAAGGCTTCACATAAGAGACCATGAAAATCATCTGATAAAATGCGTCAGCATCCAAAAATTTCTGACCCCAGCGTAAAAAAACTATCACCATGAAAACTAGACAAGATACGGAGAAATCTATACCAACTGAATCAGGCACAGAGCAAAAAATGTTCAGTGGAAGTAACGATGCAGAACAATAAAAAAAAAGCAAAAAAAACGTCAGAAACGAAAGCCGCGAGGGAGGCAAACAATAGTGGATGACGTTCAAACAGATTGAAAACAATTCGACTCTGGGAACAAAATATGGTCAAAATAAAAAGTATATCAATCATAAGCATTTCTTGTGCAATCAAGAAAAATAATATCATGCACTGGAACATAAATAGACTTAAAGTATGACGAACTTCGTGAAATCGTCAACAACATACGCCCCATGGGATTTTCTGCAAGAAAATCATATGAAAAAAACCGGTAATTTCACGTTTATTAAGTTTACAATGCGAGCTAGGGGTGTTGTACGTATCCTAACTAAAAACGAACTACACATTTCAAATTAGAATTTAGACTCACTCTCTCCAGCATGTATCTCCATGATCAAAGATGGAGCAACGAAAGCCTTTTTGAACTTTTCAGAAATATGTGGAGATTTTAACTCACATAATATGCTGTTGGACTTAAAAATACCAGACGCTGAAGGGATGTCTATTGAGAACTTATTGATGGAATATAACCTCATATCTCTAAATTATGGTACGAATACACCTCTTGTGGTCAAACGAAGAAACATGGAGAAGTGGTACTTACCCTCTACAGTGGAAATAAGCCGCAATAACCACAATTCCAAGACAAAGATCTTTCACTACTACCAAACTACCGACTGCTGGTTGTAACCTGAGAGTACTTTTCAGAATACCAAGTAGGTCTCAGACGAACACTCAGTGTTTGACCATCTTGAGTCCACAGGTCGATTGACCGTCGAACAAATTTTACAGTTAGTTCTAAAAGTGGGCGAATCTTTAAGGTGAGAGTATGAAATCAATATTAGGAAATCCGCACCTTTGAAATTATACTCCGCCTGGCTCCCTATAGAACACCACACTTTCTAAGTTTGCTAAATTCACAGCTCTTCCATAAATTGAATGCCACTGAGAAAAATAATGAACATGGGTTTTTATTTAAAAATATACTATCCCTATATTAAATAATTATAATATACTATATTAAAAATATACTATATACGCATACTAAATGCGTTAATTTTGGCGATTCCGGTCGAAAATGTGGGCATAGGCCCTTCGGATATCTTATTCCTCTGTGAATTGTAGTCACTTGAACGGGTGTTGAAGTTGGCAAATGCTATAAACTATAGATACTTCATATTTGTTACCTTTGTATTAGTCGAGCGATTGCTTCCCCTGAGTTACACCTTATGCATAGACATCGTATTAAATAAATGTTAATTTTAGTTGATTTAGCAAAAATCTAGACGCAATATTTGTATATTTTCTTTTCCAGCATTGTTACACTTTCAGCTGACCGACTTACTGCCGCTTGTTTCCTGTACCTATGTCCAGAAACATTTCTCATTCAATTAATGCTTTCCCTACCTTAGAACTTTTTGGTACTGTAAATATTTTCTTACAACCGTCTCAACTTCCTCCAAGTTATAATACCGGAAAGACCTTTGTTGTCAGTGAAGCCAATCTTGCTGGCTTTAAACCCAAGTTATCCCAATGGAATCCGGATGATTTTCCTTTCTTCTTCTTCTCTGTAATTTTTGGATTTGGAAAGAGTTCCTTTAGAACCAATACTTTTTTAAGAATGCGTCATCCAATACGCCCTTCCATTATGATTTTGAATACGCACTTTCCATCCAACTACGACCCAATATCAATGTAAGCTAGCTGACTGTCTCACATTTACTGCTGCGACTGATCTGTGTGAGTCGCTGCTTAAGCCGTCGCTCTTTACACATTTGCGTCTGGTCTAATTTTAAAGAATCTTTCAGGATGTTGACTATAGTAAGACCAATAGTAAGCGTTTATTTCCTCAACCAATTTTAAAATTCCGAAAAATCAATTAAGAAATTCAAGAACAATCTCTACAAACTAAAAATTAAGCTATCTGGCTTCAAGTAAGCCATTACTTGAGGCACTAGGCCATACTTTTAATAACTTATAATTAATATGGGAGCCAAACGGGTTAAGGAGAGATTACCATGAGTTTTTGTCATGGCCATGCTCAAACACATAGCTTCTAAAGCATTTCTTTTTCGTTAACGCACAGTGTCCATAAAAAACGCTAACACTCCGGAGGGTAATCACAAAGCCAGAGATACGAAAACCCCCAATGGCAAATAAAGGGAACCTTGAAAGATAGAGATATTGATAATTTGACAAGGCAGACATAGCGTAAATAAGTACACCGCTAACAATTCGAAGCATAGCGAAACTACTAAAATGCGCTAACAGTCCAAAGAGGCATCACGAATGTGTGTGGGAATGATTTTTCCGCCGTAATAACATGTGTGTATTATTGCGTATTGTGACATGTTCGGAAAAGGTTACGCGTCACTGTAGTCTTCAGAGAAAAGTCGTAAACATGTTTACGACAACCAATACATCGATAATTCTCGAAAGCATAAACATAAACATGTCTCGTGCAATGACTACAACAAATCCGGGTGCAAGTGACTCAGCGCGGAAACACGAGAACAATCCACATGGAAGATTCTGGGTTGATTGGTAGTTGTATAAAAGAGACTACGGCGAGCGGCGAAGAGAGTCTTGTGAATGAAGTAAAGAAGCGAGCGACAGTGCGCGTTAAAATTAGTGCGGTAAAAGTGTAGTGAAATAAAATCATATTCGAAATTAAGTAGCAAGTAAAAGTGATTGATTAATTAATGTAAATGTGAACTCAGTAAAGTGAAATTGTGATTTAGTGAAATAATTGTAAAGTCTTAGTGATTTTTAAGAATTAAATTTCAAGCAGCTAATTTTAAATTATTCGGGTGTGTTTCATTCACTATTGCTAATATTTGCGAAGAGCAAACAGGTCGCACACCTGGCAAAGCGCAACAGTATGAATGCACAATTTAAGAAAACTCCACAACGTCTTCATGTTTTTATCGTCTGTATATCTTATATCCAACGTAAGTAAGTTCGGGAGTTTCGCTTACAAATACCAGCACATCTGGAAAATTGGGGTTAAGTTCCGTTAGATAGAAAGTTTGTTGGTAGTGTTAGCGTTAGTGGTTTCCATAGTGTAACGACTAACTTTTACTTATAAACGAAAGTTAACTGTACTTTTCTTACCACGTACCAATTAACAGATGACATTTATAACGATATTGTTGAATTTCAACGAAATTTTTCTATATTTTGTCATGTTAAAAATCTTGATATTCACGGAAATGTGAACTTTATAGTTAAGTCTTTGAAATAAAAAATGCTGTTTTTATTTGAGCGCTTCTTATATGAACTAACCCATGTCCGATCAACAAATTGAAATCTTATGTACTTCCAAAAACTAGTTAAATTTACACAAGCATGACTATGTCAGCTAAATTGATGAAGATTTGTTTTTAAATAAATGATTTTATTGCAACTCATTCTTATTTCAGAAGTATACAATGATAAACTTCGAACTAGGATTGCAAGGGTACACTACAATGAGGCAATGAGAATGGAAAGATATTCTTTTTTAAATAAACGGACGCTAAAGAAAATATGTTAAGCCGGCGGTGAACCGGATTAGTTGTTAAAACATTATAAAAATATGTTTTCAATTTTTCAAATGTAAGGGAAACATCAATAAGTTCAATATTCGATACAAACGTTAGGAGTTTGATAAAAAAAAATTTTATGAGCAGCGATCATTAATTTGAAAATTTGAAACAATAGAGTTTTGATATAAACTTTGTAGATGAGGAAATTGCTTCTCATATAAAAACGATTATCTGATAAGATAATCATCTAAACTCTTATCATTTAGCAGATTTGAAGATTTACCAGATTTGAAAATTTACCACAATTTTTAGCCCACCTTTTAGTGTAATTGTTAAACATGATTTGAGTAACAAATCTTAGTGCAGAAGTACAGTGAACCCGATCCAATGTTTGAAATTGTAATAAGAAAGTAATTCTTTCTTAAATATGACTACTAAATCATAACTATAAGTTACGTATACAATAAACTTTATTATTACATATACATAAAATAATTATACATATTTTACCAATTACGAAACGATTGATCACCACCAATAAGTTAAGAATAAGTCATTTGTAATTTACTTTTAAAACAGAGATATATTTTAAAAAAATTGCTTTATATACTAGTATCTTTGAAATGTATTTCTGTGAAACATATTTAATACTAGTAAAATAATGTACAAAAGTATTTTACAGCTAAGCCAAAATATAACACAATATATATACATATATATATATATATATATATATATATAAATTTTTAAACAACAGAATTCTACTAGAAGGATATTTTGTAAAAATATAAAAATAACGAATAAAATTTACAATCGTAATATTATCTAGAGAAATTTGTAGCGTTATAGAAAATGAAACAATATTCAAATACCCTGTAACACTAGGCTAGCAAAATTTGTATTACTCGTATATACACTTATTCAGACGCAACATAAACACCTATTGTGCGAGATTTGCAACAGTTTTTTGATCAGTATGGAGCTTAATAACATTGACTCCATTGTTTTGAGTTTTCAAGCCGTTGATGCTTGGGGAAGAAAGTCAATTGATTGTAACATTTTCAACAAAAGTATTGCTAACTCACAAAATTTGCAATCGCATATTTATATACCTTTAAATTATCTATAATCTTTACGTTGGTCAAAGTAATTACCGTTTAATTTTTAATTAATTACAACTATAAGTTAAGTAACTATGGTACGCATAATAAATGCGAGTTCTGCAATATACTTCAAATGAAACCTGATCCACTATATTCCACCAATGGGCTGTGACTTAATTGTAAACATATAGACATTAGAAGCAAAACGAGAACATACACTTACAACTTTGGCAAATTTTTTAAATATGTTAGGTATGTTTCATGAGGTTTACACGCCTTTTCAAAATGAAGTGTATGAAATTTGAAAATAGTTTTTGAATGTCTCTTGGAGCCATCTACTTTCATTATTATATTATATATATGAAGCATAGTTCTGTTTTGAATGCCAAATTAGTATCCATTTAAATGAGAATATTATGAATTATTGTTTTTCCATTTGCTAGGCCTTTTTCAAAATGAACAGAGACGTTACGTAGCTCCAAAATGTTCCCTATTTAAAAATGGTCTCGATTCACTGCACCATTAGAATGTGCTTTAAAATTTAAAAAACTCCCATTTTATAAAATGAAAAAACAAATTTATCCTATAATTTTATTCTATTCTATTTATAAATCCATAAGTTATTGTAGACAGATTTAAAAGCATTATCGAGACCCTTGCAAGGAAATCCACTGCCAGTTAAAATCTATATAATACGTCAAAAAAAAAGTGGTAAGGTTATTGTTTACATAACTAGCTTTTCTTCATATTACTGAACATTACAAAGAAAACTTATATTTCGGTTCCCAAATTTTACAATCGAATAGAACCATTTTTCAAATTTTATTCACTGCATATGTATAGACAATTCTTTTTAAACACTTACCAGCTGAAACACAAAATGAGAAAAAATATTGTATAAAAGTCCCTTGAAATTTGTTGAATGATTATTCCAAAGTATACATTAATAGATTTCCATTCAAAAACAAGAATAATTTTCGGTCCAGCCTTGGTGTCAAGAGAAAAAAAAATTCTAGATTATTACTTGACTGTAATACACCCACGTGGCTCTATAATTTTACGAGCCTATATTTCCATCGCAGAAACTTAATCAGTATTTAATCGCTCCTTGTCAACATAATTGTCCTGAAAAAAAAAATAAAACTGAAAAAGGAAAGCAGCAACCAATAAACCGATACACCTAATGCTTCGTTGAATTTCTAATTGACAACAAGATAATAAAATAAAATTTAAAGCGCATAGAACGTTCATAAGAGTATTCAAAGAACAAAATAATCTAGTCATGGAATTGTCTGATTATAAACAGCTAATACAACAAATCTTTCCTTTTTTAAATTTGGACCAAATACACCACACAATACGTAAAGTCGTTTTCACTTTATTACTTAGCTTCAGCTTTGCAGAATATACAACCACCAGTATTCAAGATCAACTGAAATGAAAATTGTCATAATTCATATGTAAGTACTTACTTCGTGATTCTGAATAGATTTATTGCCAATACCTTTCTATTAAAAACAAGCGGTAGCAGATATCAGTAACATTGTTTATACGGTTTTGATAACCTTAAGCTTTTCTCAATCCCATACAAATTTCTTATATATCGGTGAAAGTTTTTTAATAGGAACGATAGGTTAAATATGAACCGGTTCTACACACTCCTGCAAAATATTAGGGTTACTATTCTCCATTATTATTTTTAAAAAATCAATAGTTATTTGCTGACAGTGCGTGCCATAAAATTACGTTATTAAATAATTTATACATTATAGAAGTACGCTCAGCGTACTATTACATATACATAAATAATACTCATACTGACGAATAATCTTTTTCTTAAGAATTATATTCATCAAAATTCTTCCAGCACCACGTATGCCCATATTCAAAATTATTACAAGCCATTATGTACTTATTGATGGAAAGCATAAATAAGAAATAAAATAATAATCACCTAGTAAGAAATATCATAAATTCTCGTATCTTTAGCTATGCATTTCAATTTGCTTAAAGGGCGTTTAGCCGTTTTACTCGTGACTGAACTCCACTATGCAGTCAAAAGTGGTAATTCTACCTTTCTGTGGATGGAGAGCGCCTTGCAAACTCCATTAAATTGCCATATAAGGAATTTCACGTTGGTCCTTTCGTAGTCTATGCCATATTCGAACATATTAAAGGAGATTATAGGAGGCTACCACATGTGTCATTTCAGTTTCACTACCGAATAAAGTTCTACATCTAGTCTACATTAAGCTCTATTGTTCATTTCTACGAAACAGCTCAGAATCCCATCAGTATGAATCAGCCACCTGAAGGTATTTTTTCTTGTCTTTGCGGTTTTCTTCGAGAACCACAATCTGAACAAACTTCAAACTTACTGCGAAATCTATTATCAACACCTTAGTGCTTTTGGCCTCAGAGTGAAGGACAGTATATACCCTCATGCTTCACGCGTGCTGACTGCCTAGTATATGGCTCATGTGCCTTCTTCAACCAGTTCTCCCTTATCCAGACTTGCTTTGAAACATAACTTTTTGATGTGTCATTCATTAAAACATTATTTTCCTTTTTCCTAAAAAACTCGCTAGTAAATTCATTAAGCTTAGTGCCCTGTGCGTAATGCCCAGATGCTCTGAGGTTAGATAAGAAGTTAAATTAGCTATTCCATATATTCAGCAAATTGCTAGATAGTCTGCGTAACATTTTATGCTCTACTTTGAAGTTTCCATAGATGTCTTTCCTAATTTTTCGAAGAACTTGAGAATGGAGCAATTGTAAACTTTCTGTGACTCCAAGTTATCAAAACTTAAAAAGGGGTTCAAACAAGTGGTCTGGAATTCCTCTTCAGGAACCGCCTTACAGTAGCACTCCGCAGGTACAACCGCAAGACAGACTGTTTAACTCCTTAACCTACAATGACGGGCAGGGCCCGCGTACGATGGTCGGGCCAAAACGTATATATTACAGGCATAGCCCGCGTACAATGGTCGGGCCAGAAGTGAATATTACGGGGAATAGTTGATCTGGAACTACAGCCTGATGCAATAATTATTTATTACAAAATGTTTATTTATACAAAAATACAAAATTAGTAATTTTGCAAATTAGCAAAATTGTCAGCACAATTCTCACTGCTTTCATCACGAAATCTCTTTCTTGAGAACATCTTCTGGGGTTGCTTTTCTAGAATTTACGAACGTAAATTTCGACGTGCGAATGTGACCAACAACAACTTGACACTGATCACGATCCGAACAGATAACAGAAATACATCACGAGCCTTGTCTGTGCTATCTACAAACCGCGATCGTCCTACCACGGGCGATGCCCGTCATGTTTACGATTCGCCCGATCAGCGTGTTACACAAGTCGTGCGAATTACCCGAACGCTGCGCGAGCTTGTATACGATTTCGGCCCAACATCTTCGAATCTAAATCGTAGGTAAAGGGGTTAAATTCGTTTTACGAAACAGATTGCTGCGGGATTTATTGAACGAAAATTTTACTTTAAACCGTGTTGGCTAATATATTTTATTCAGGATTAAATCTCATTCTAAGTATTTAGAAATAAATTATTAAATTTAGATAAAACGGCACAAATCACTTTCTAACTTAACCGCTACGAGATACGGTACGGTAAATGCAGAGAGGAAATCTGCCAATCCAAATTGAATTCCACCTTTTTTGGTCGAATACTGTTAAATCGAGATTTTTTTAGAAGTGTTTGCGATGGAAATTCTCACGCTACTACAAAAGTTCCGGTCGAGTTCCAAAAGTTCCAAAAGTAAATGGTCGAATATTAAATCCTAGGTATTTTTATTCGGCCACTTTGTAAAAAGTTCGAGGTAACTTGCGATTTCGAAGAATTTTCACGGTCTTGATTTGTTATAAATATTGCCATTTTCTTGCCCTTATTTCGTTTGATCTCCAAAACCAAAAATATTCCTGTAAAATATCAATGGATTGTTACTGTTTCGATGCAATATGTTCTGCTTTTTGTGGGAGATGAAAACATACGTGCAATTATGTAAGCTGCAAAGTATTGAAAAGATTGCTGATATTTGTGAACTTCTGGCAAACTTAGAGTATAAAAAAAATTTTTTAATTTTCAGCCCAAGAGTTCTTCCTTTGAGCTCATGCATTTTAAATATTAGTTTCGTACGCTAGACTTTATAAAAAAAGTTTTACCACATGAAACAGCTAAGGCTGTTGATTGCACTGCATTCATTTATCACAGCTATCCTTGTCTTTCCTCAAATTTTAAACTTAATTTCTCCAGAAAAATTTTCTGCCATTTTGAAAAAAAAATATAGTAATAATGGATCTCCAGTTTCTCACGAGAGTATATTGCACACTTAGTGCTGCCATATCGTAAGCAAATTCAACACTAACAATATTTGGGTGGCTTCGACCAAATTGAGGTAGGAAAAACGCAAGTAGATTCATATTTGTATTCCCTCATACATTCATTGATTCATATTTGTAAGACCAGAAATTTTGTTCGAAATGTTAGCGCTGTATGTGTTTATACTTTGGTTTCGGTTTTGTGATAACCTGGCAACGGGAAACAACATATATAAAAGCAATTTTTATTGTAAATAACTAAAACATTCTCTTGACAGTTCTGTAGAAAAACTTCAATTTACAGATTTATTTATATACACTTGTCAATAATTACATAAATTTTCAACGATATTTAACTCTACGCTTAGTGCACAAATTGAAATATAATTAAGGTAATTGATTTTTTGTTTTGCCTGCTATTCCAAATTTTTTTCACTAACAGAATAACAAGAATATCAAAATCTGATAATTCACTTTTTCTCCGTCTTTTTTTTTAACTCCTACTTTTACACTTTCATTGGGGGTTTTGAAATCATTAGCAAAATTTAAAAGCTGTACTCATACAATCATTGTTATCGCATTTGAATTCGTCAATCTATAATGAAATTTCATGTATAAATATGAGCTTCATTTAAAACATTTCATTCACATTATTTCTGAATTTTGTAAGCAATATTTGAAAGGGATATCATAAATCATTAAAGAAGTAAAGAAGACAGAGAACTTAAGTTTTTAATTAAAATTACATTTTTTTGTTTGTTTTCAGTTAGTAAACAACGCCATGAAATCAATATCAAAATTAATACTGCGGAAATCTTGCAACACCCCTTGAAATTTGATTACATTTCGAGTAGCCTTAAATTTCATCTTTAAAAAAAACAAAATTCGCATCCGCAATTTCATTTTGGTTAATGTCCGATATTCCGATCCTTGATTCGAAACAAAGCTTCTGTCTACTTATTTTAAAAGCGCAAACCTTTGGCTTCAGGCCACTCACAATTTGGCAGAGAGCCTTTAGGCCATACTAATTGACTTCATTCACATTTCATTCATTCATTTCGTTTAGATATTGGAATTTTGAGTTATTTCTATAGATTTTCCAAGTTTCTCTTGAACAAACTTTGGTCCGAAAGACTTTCCAAATCTGATTCTTTTAAGGTGCTCACAAACTTCACTTCTTTTTATCATATGTCCCATTGCCGCCATTTGTAAATCGGCGATACCGATACTCCCCTTTCCGACGAGATATAAGATTTCGAGTACATGCTGCTAAAAATCTATTTTAGTATACTGGTACGCAAGTTATTGATTGATTCTTTTTTGATAATTCACATTTTCATTTGAAATATCTCTTTGAAGTTTCCTTTGCCAAAGGCTTGTCCAGACATCTATCATTGATTGCATTGTCCTACTATTCTTGCAGCACACTATTCACAAAATCCAGGATTGAAGTTTATTCAAAATTTATGCAAATGAATGAACTTATAAATAAATGTGGCTTTGTAAAATTGCATGTTCTCTATATCATTACGGTTTAATCTTTGGTACATTTCATTGACTTATTAGTGAAGCACAATTAAACATAAAGTTTAAATATTCTTGAAAGGTCAGAGTGGTGAAAACTATGATAAGTTTCAATCAATTCCCTTGTATCGATAGCATTTTCTATATATAATTCAAAATTATTCATTTGAAGACATGTATTGAAATAGAATTTTCTTGAAACAATCACCTCGAATAACAGCTCAAAGCGAAAAATTACATGGGAGCCACGAGATTTTTACATACTACAAACATGTTGCAAATCTTCGTAAATTCAGTTATGTTGTGCAGGAGAAATGTTCTTACATAATGGAATTTTACTCAATTCGCCGTCCATTGTATTTATTTATTTTCATTTATTGTAAGCATTTATAATTATTTTCAGCATGCGTTGATGAAAGGAGCTCTACCCCTAATTGACTAGCCATTACATTTAAACTTTTCATTCAGGTAATGAAAATTATCAGCTTTTCTTCATATTGATAGTCAATATGACCTATTGAAGTTTGAATGTGCTTTCACTTTAATGAAATCAATATAGAATCAGTATTTTGCGGTTTTGAAAACCAAACTTATAAAGAAAGTTAGTATTGTTTTTTAGTTGCCATGCTATCAGAAAATTCAAAATATTTGCCTGGAATTTTTGTTTTAGTATCTTGTCTAATATTCCTGTTTGTTCGTCCATCCCGATCATTTTCGCTTAGTTCTTTCAAACTTCAACAGTAAATGAAATCTGCAATAACAGCTGTAGATGAAATTGAATTATTTTAGTGGAAAAAATATTAAAGGCTAAATAATACTTAGAAGTTTGAAACCATTTTATTTACTGCTTTTACGTTCTCTGTGTTGAAAATAATGTAATATACATTTATGTTGAATTTCAACAATACGCGAATAAACATTTTCTTCCGGAAATTTTATCAGCAAATATATCTTCCGCCTAGGAATTATACATACTTACAGAAATTAGTTAATCAGTACTTCAGAAATATTTTGGGAAATACTGTACTTAGCTTTTCCCTTTTAAATTAACATAAAAAATCATTTTTTAAAATACGACATGCAAAGATATCAGAGATCTACTTATGTAAAGTAAGACATTTTATTCATCTTGAAAAATAATGTTCTTTGAAAATATCTGCACATTATAAACTTTATAGTAAAGAACAGTCTTTCAAAAAGAGGTCAGGTGATTTTGAATGTTTCATGTTGCAAGATACGTGCATTTTTATATTATCAACATAAATTAAAGCTTAATAGCGAAAAATTCATTGACTCCTGATTGGGATAACTTTTTCTTAATCATTTACAATTGTGACAAGAAATTCAAATTTTTTTTTAAGTCCTGAAATTCGAATTTATTTTAAACATATACTCAATAATAACATATTCAAAACGCCTAGATGTTGGCATTAAACACATTATGTAGTTTAAGAAAATGAGCCCTAGGTAAAAATGTTTTATAACAATATACATGCTTTTTACAAATGCATCCACATTAATATAGTTTTGAGAAAAAAATACATTAAGTAAATCGCGTGAATGTTAAAAATATAAAAGCCTTTCCATAAACCAACTTCACTAAAAACACGTACATATAAACATACTCGTAGATATGAATTTCTTCAAATGTATTCATACATAAAACTTGTTATTAATATTAACTCAAACGAAAAATATTAAAATATGATACAGGGTATTTCATTGAAAAATTATTTTTCATGTAAAATATGTTTGCTTTGCATTAATATTGAACAAATTAGTGCCATTGTAACGATTTTTAGCGCTATCATGAATCTTTAAAAGAAAATTTAATTTTGCTTGAATTAATTCAATGGATTCCTAGACGCGTTGCAACAGCTACAGTAATTCTTCAATGCGTGCAGTCTTCACAAGGTTTGCAGTTCTCGGTCAGGGGATATACTTTAATAGTATGAGTACAAAACTTTAGTTTATAGAATGATATACCAAGGGTATGGTTGCTTTCAATGATCTTCGCATTTATACTACATTTCAATTGACTCTAGCAAACTGTCATCGACTCAGGTGAGCATTATCCATTTCTCACAAAAGAATTTATATTCAAAATATTGCAGAATCATGTGCCTAGGTTTCTATTCACACCACCAAATCTTAATCAAACATGAGTTGTGTAACCTGAGAGGCCGGTTAAGGCAATTATAATTGCTATTTCCATGTGCGTTCTCGACAATCCTATATGCAAGCCTTCTACTCTTCAAGCTATGTTTATTATGGCTAAATGATAATTATGCAAATATTAAATGTAAATCCCGCGCATCTTCCATTGAACTGATTCCGTAAATTGAGTATCACTACGGCGTAGTGATCTAGGCTTGTTACATAATTTCATGCGTGATGCAAATGCCTGATTCATAAAGTAAGCACAAAACAGTGAGAACATATCGAACCAAAGTGTAGCCACTAATTTTCCAGATACATATGTATTTCGAAACAAAACTAAATAGGATAGATAGATACGGATCAGCATTCTCATTAATTTTGAATTCATACAAATGACAAATATAAACTATTACAAAGGAAAAATAATTCTCACATACATTTAAACTAAAAACATTAACTTTCCCGAATTCGTCATCATCGTTTATTTTTCAAACTGTCTATCTGCTCCAATTGCTACTTTGGATACTCTTAAAATTTTCTATGTGATGCCCTCCGAAGTTCGGGCGTTCTTTAATAGTTATGTGATTGTATTTACACCATAGCGTAAGTACATGCAATGCTAACATTTCAAACAAACTGCCAATCTAGCGGTATTAGATCAAAATAAGTACAATTATATTCAGATAAGCAAGTTTCCTCTTATTTTTGCGTAAAACAAGATCTCAAATCTTTTGCGTAAAAGCGCGATACGATTAAATTTTTACTTATGCTTTTTCTATTACCTACAAGAAGCAGTTCGTGGGTGTGCTCGCTTTTTGTGCTTAAACTTCGCGTCAATGACAATTGAAATAACTTCTATGCAAGACGCTTAACCTCATTAAATTTATTTTCATTTTTTGTTGTTTCTTTTTTTGTAAATCTAGATGATTTGGAGGCAAGTCTCTAGAGCTTTTTAGAGAAACCCGATGCGTTTGCGTTTGGTCTTTCGACTTGTCTACAAATAGACCAGCAAAACACAACTAAATAAGCGCTGTATCTTATGGATCACAGATTATACATGAATACATTTTTAAATAATACATACATTTGTCGTATCTACCAGGTATTTAAATGAGATCGTCTGATTGCGCTTAATATAAGCTTTACTTGATTAATCGTAACCACTGGTCACACTGTAACTGGTGCCATTCTCCCCAACAATATTATTCCTGTAGTGTTTCAGTGTAGTATTTCCGATGTATTAATTGAAATATAACGTATTAACTTCAAAATTTTCATTTAATATTCTTGAAAAATGTTCAGTTGTATAATAAATTACTACTCATTTACTTATAACCATAAAACTAATCATATAAAAGACGTCTGTTCCACATGAGTATATAGTGCCTTTTTGTTTTTAAAATCTTGAATGAAGCGTTTTGAACTATATGACTCAATATGAGTTAATTGTTTTGATTTAATTGGTGTTCTGCATCGCGTTTAAAAACCACGAAAAAAGTAAAGTCATACTTGAAACCGATGTTGCAAATCATATAATGAATTAAAAGTAATTTAAATGTGAACTTTCGCAGGAATCTCTTTTATTGCAAAGCAAACATATCCCATGCATACAGATATTAAAAATAAACCATCAAGATACTTTATATCACTGAAAGTTATGTAAATTACTAATCTTAATAAAATCAAAGCACATTTTAAATCAGAAATTTATCAGCAACGTAATTACTTACCCTATGAAGATTAAATGCTGTTTAGCGCTCCATACATTTTTCATTCAATCATTTACCAAAAGCCAATCCATTTGCATTCAAATTCACTATAGCTTTTCGCAGGCCAAAATTGATCTGACTACGAATTGAGCAGTGAGTTCCAACTCAGAAAGAAATATATTTTACTTTACAATAAAAAAAGTTAAGCCGGATGAAAATGTTAGCACTTTTCTGAAACATGTCTATTGCTTCATATTCAAACAATATTTATATAATATTGACAATGATAAAAATATGTGCATATTATTTATTAATATGCACCTACACGCATGGAATTGTGTGCCATATATGTCCCTGCGTACATACAAATGAGTTACAAATAAAATGAAGTTCGTTTTGGTGTTGCCGCAGGCCAAAATTAACTCTGGGTGGCTTGGGTCCGCCGGGCCTTGCTTTGTGGGTCTCGAGGACGCGTTTCGGCTGCATACAGCCATCTTCAGCTCGTACAGCTCGTAGAACGAGCTGAAGATGGCTGTATGCAGCCGAAACGCGTCCTCGAGACCCACAAAGCAAGGCCCGGCGGACCCAAGCCACCCAGACAAATAAAATGCCAAAATATGCAGATAGCAAAAAGATAAATATTTTAGCAAGTTCATGATTTTTAAAATTGAATTAAATAACATAGTGAATATTTTTAACCAGAATATTGGTTATTTTATTCAGGAATCAAAACCTTGAATAATCAAAATCTCCTTGAACTAGAATGATGTTAATAAACGAAGTATGATTAAGGTCTAATAAAGTTTCCACCGATAATATAATGAAATATACACTGCAGCACTACTTTTGTTCGTTAATTGAATGATATATGAATATAAGGACTACAATACAGTTACCGTTTAATAGAATAAACTATATGGTGAAAAGCGAATTTAAATTGAAGTTTAAATACCTAGGAATGCCATTTCATTGCAAAATTAGTTGGGACTTATATTTATTTTAGAAATACTAGAAAAAAAATCTGCTTTCAAGCGAACATCTAGGGAATATAAAATTAAAATGAACTATACAAATATAAGAAACGCTATATCTCAAAGTAATTTTAATAGATATGAATAAGAAAATAGAACAATTATTTTTAAAGCTAGTAGGAGTATTTTGAAAAATTTAACATATATTTATTTGAGGTAAAAGGATTGAGGATTGAATTATACAAAAATTAAACCTACTATTTATAAGACATAGTTTTAATGCTTGAACTATGTCATGAAAAATTGACAGCATTTGAGGTTTTACAAAATGTATGCTTAAATATTTTGTCATACAAACTGTTCACTGTTGTTTATATATACATATATATGTTTTTTTTTTTGGAAATTGTAACCTATAGTGGCTATTTGATTCTGTACATTTTTACAGTGGTAATATAATTCTGAATTGCCATAGAATTAACATGAAACAGAACTGAAATTCACATAGAATAATGTATTTTAGTCCTATACATGAAATGTCAATGACAAACGACCTATACTTTTTAGTTAGTATAAAATTCAATCTTTGGACTGTATTAATAAAGCTGTTATCATAAAACATATGTTTATATCAATTATTATACATATGTATGTCAGGAAAATAAACACTGAATATTTCAACGAATTTAGAGACTTGGATGCGTATCATTTTAGTTTTATTGAGATTGTGTTGACTAACTTTTGTAGACATAAAAAAAATTGGTATACTAAAGTAAGAGGCATTTTTACAGCTACAGCCTCTTGGATTTCGTCAGCCCGCGTGTAACGTCTCAAAAGGGTCGCTCCGCGAAACACGTCTTCAATCACGAAATTCGAAAAATGGGTCACTATCTGCGTAAATTGATTCAGTGCTTCCTGGCTCTTCCAACTGGTCTTTCATACCAGCCTTACCTTAGACTTCCTTGTTGGGTATCTTCTTCATATTGAACTATTGCGCAACATCAATCCACAGTTTTATAATATTGCACATGTCTTTCTCGCCAAATTCTCGACAAATACAATTCGTAAGGCTTGTAGTTGTATCACATATCACATTCGCTGTTAATCTCCTTCCTGTTTTTCTCCTATATGTACCATAGATGCCCTCTTTGCGGAGGTTCCTGTCTGAGCTCCCTTCTCATAACCGTTGCATATTATAGGTATAATTCTGTGTATAATTGGAGCTTTTTTCTCCATAGGTTCAGTTTGCCGTAAGACCTTATGATTCTATCTACTCCAACGGATACATTGACGTTTCTCATTAAGTTTACGCAAAGGTATACAAAATCATCAACAGTTTCTTTTCTTACTAGGTCGTGCGTTTTATTTTGGCTTTGTTAAGTTGTAGCATCTCTTGCTTTGATTTTTGATTTCTTTAGCAGCTTTAGAAAATCCTCATAGGATGATGATGTTCTCTGCGTACTGAACAATTAGGCTGAAATTATAGGAAAAAGTAGCTCATATAACAATGAGGAGTTTCCTTATAATATATTCAAGAGCAATATTGAACAGCAGTTATGTCAGACCAATTTGCTCTTTCAGTATAACCTTCGTGCTTAAAGTATCAGTCAGCTGGTTGTTTGTTCAACTCTGTGAGGTCGGCAATACCATACTATTAGTCAGAGGCACCAACTTTCTTGAAAAAAAAATCAAACATGATTTTGTAAGTATGTTTGTCGTATTTTGATACTGTCACTTTGTAATTTTTTTTGAAAATATTTATTTTATGGCCAAAACCCTTTAGTGAACTACCAGCTTTCATTTTCGTGTTATTTTGACTAAGACACTGTTTAATAGGCCTTCGGCCTGCAGAGGACGGAAATACATTATTTTATCGGATTCACAAGTACAATCTCACCTAATTGGAACCTTGGGTTATGGCTGTTATTATTGTGCATTCACCAGTATTCGTTTCACCATAGCGTTTCTACAATAATCTATATTCTGCAAATAAAATCTACATGAACACATAACCGTCCAAAATTTATTCGAATAATTTTCGATGGACAGATAAACTCATTCGTGTTATTTAGAAACAAAATATATGTGAGCAGCACCTGCCATGATTAACACATTGACCTGTTGTTGTTGATCGTAAATTTTTTGTTATTAATGTCAGTCGTTAACCAAAAGTGCGTGTGTTAATCGAATATCGCCTTTTTCTTAAGCAAAAAAGTGTTACAGTTTAAGAAAAACGCAAATTTTTGTGTAGATAATGGCTGTGAATTATACACAAAATTTTCCTAAAATAAAAGGAAGAGAAACAAATACAGCGAGTGACGTAAAAACTAACGCAAGACTTCATATCAAAGAAACAAAAACCTCCATGGAGCTGTGGACAAAGCCAAAAAACATGTTCGATTACTCAGGTTTTCAGAAGAATATCTTTGCACTGACACTTGACTTCAATAAGGCAATAAAATTATGATACAATGACTAATTACATTACGAAAGTTGTCGAAGCAGCGCAAGGATCGAAAGCAACGAGATTTGCAATTACAAAGGAGTGGGTAGGATCAGGATCGCTACTAATAGCGGGATTGCCGAAAAAGTATTCTCCAAATATCATACCAATAGAACATTTTGGAATACAAATTACCATAGATACAATAAATTTGAAGCCGAGCTCATATATATTGAGTTGTTAGCGACGGTACACTTAACTAATGGTGTTTACAAAATGAATATAAAAACAACAGATTGTATGTTAGCAGCACCAGCATTGGCAAGTGCGAAGTTGTGGCACAAGCGCCTAGATCACATTAATAGTTGCGATTTGAATAGAATGAGAATTTTAGGAGATAACATTTTCTTCAATCTGTTGTGACGAAAAACATACAAGGTTTTCAGAAGACTCCCGTTTACTGATAATAAACATAACCAAAAGGAGACACTGCAAATTATCCATGCAGATATATGTGAACCTATGGAAACAAAGTCCATAGGAGATTGTTTCTATTTTTTATGGATGATTACAGTCGGATGACTTTTATTTACATTCTGAAACACGAAAATGAGATTTTTTTTAAATTTAAACGTTATAAAGCAATGGTTGAGAATAAGCAAATTAAAAAAATAAAATTCTGTGCACTATTTAACAAAAGAAGGCATTACTAACCAAAAGACTACAGCATATGCCCCAGAACAGAATGGGATCTGTGAGAGAGCCAACAGAACCGAAATAGGAAAAGCTTGATGTTTGTTATTTGAAGCACACTTACATAACAAAGTTTGCTGAGAGAGGCAGAAGAAAGTACTTCGGTATATTTGAAATACAGATCTGTTATTGCAAACTTCGTAAACAAAACACAGTATGAAATGTGGTATAAAAAGAAGCCAGACTCGAGCCACTTACATCTGTTCTAAAGCCTGATGATTTTGCATGTTCCCAAGGAACATAAAAACATAATAAAGCTGAACAGTTCATATTTTCAGGATATTCAGAAGATGTAAATAAGTATTGAGTTTATGATCCAAAGAGAAATTCTATTACACTGAAATAGGATATAATAGTAATGGAGGGAAAGCAAGCACTTGAAAGTACGGGACACACTGCCAGATGGGTTCAGAATAAAGAAAATAACTAGGTTCAGAGAAGGGTTCATAAAGAACATGATCTGCAGGTATCAAAAGCAGAGAACAAAGATTCAAATGGAGATATTAATACAAATGTATCTCTGGCTAGTCCAAGTTCTAATATATCTATTGATACTAATCCAGATGATACTTGTGCTGATACTTCAATTGACTCCATTTTATCGACAGATCTTTCATCGGGTGAGATTCAAAGACTTGGAGGTGATGTAGTAGGTGCAATTAAGACAGTGAGGAGACCCCCAACTCATTTAGATTTCACAAATATGAGTATTATGAACAATATGCCAGAATCTGTGGAAATCAACTTCTCAGAAGACATCATAGGATCAGAAGCAGAACAATGGAAGCTGGGCATGCATGAGGAGTTGCGGAGATTATTGACGTACCAAGTGAGTGATACTTCAATAATGGAGTGCGAGTGTGTTAAAAATAAAAAGTTAGCTATGAATGATAAACTGAGATATAGGGCTCGGTTCGTAGCTAAAGTTTTTCCAAAACGAACTGATTACGTGAACACTTTTGCTCCTGATGTAAAACATTCAGCATTGGGATGTTATTCGCTCTCAGTGGAAGGTGGAATATGGGCATAACACATCTTGATGGACCGTTTTTTGAATGGACACTTAAAAGAAAACACTTGCATTAATTTTTATTCCTGAATATTAAAGGAATAAAGGGAAGGTTTTAAAACTTAAGAAAACTATCTATGGGTGTAAAGAGTCATAAAAAAGTTAAGGAGTATTTATGTCAATTGGATTTTAAAATACGCATTAGAGAACAATGTTTATTTACATAAATTTACTGAAATTTTAAAATTATAGTAGCGGCATATGTCGATGACTTCTTTTATATGTAAAGATGAAACACTCAATTTAAAATCTACATTTAGTTCTGAATTTAAGATATAGGATTTTCGTTGTGTAAAATGATATTTTGGTATGATAGTTAATGTAGATAAAATATCTAATACCATAACAATCGATCAAATACAATACATAGAACGTTTGTTTGATAGATTTAGAATATCTAACTATAGGCCTATTGATACATCCATAGATTGTAAATTGAGCTTAAAAGGGCTGAAAAATGTGTACCAGATGTTCGCTATCATTATTTTAAAGATGCTATAAAAAATAAATTAATAGAAGTTAAATACATGCTAACCCAAAAATGCTTGCTGATTTGTTAACAGAAACCTTAAACTCTAAAACACATTATAAATTCTTAGACAAGAAATTAGATTAAATAATTGTTGTTTAAACTATTTTTTTAAATATTTTGTCAAGTGAGGGGTGTAATTCAGTAACAAAATATATGTGAGTAGTACCTGCTTTGATTTGACACATGTAACTATTATCTATTGTTGATTTTTATTTTTTGCTATTAAATTTACTCGTGAACCAGAAGTGCATGTTTTAATAATATGTTCCCGGTCAATGAAAAACCCGATAACAGAATTTGTATCTTGACGAAAATAGTGCAGTAGCCACCTGCATCTGGTAATTTACAAGTACAAAGCCAGAGCAAGAAGACGTATTTTTTTCAAAGTTACTGTCAAAAGTTTTTACAAATTGAATTAAAATTAACATAAAATAATTTCAAAACAAAAAAAACGTTTATTGTAAATGGCTTATCTGAAAGCTATCGACCCAAATATTCGTATTGATTATTTCTACTTCGATATATTAAAAACAGTGAAAAGTCCAAAGACTACTCCAGGGCTATTGGTATGGAGAAGCCAGTACCCTGAAGTACCCAGTACCCTGTACCGCGTCTCACCGTGATGCAATCCGAGGAGACAGCAGATACGAAATTGGCGGCAGTCGTCGACAAAAGAAAACACCAGGAAAACTCCGCAGATGACGGACACAAAACAAAAATAATAGAGGACGAGTGGGAAGTGACAAGACTGCGTGAAGTAAACCACTCATAAAGGCTACGGCTACAATCATTCGAAGATCTATTCAACAAAGAGATGAAGAGACAAGTCCCGCAACCGCAATAGGAAATAAATGAAGAAACAAAGGCAAAGATGAATACGAAACAAACTATGATGCTAAGTGCAAACAAATTTTTAGTTTGAATACAAACTAAAAATGCTAAGTGCTGGAGGCACAAACAACAGCACAAATTATTATGCAGCGCTGGACGTATTGCAAGAGGAAATGAAAGTTGATAGTATTAAAGGTATTTCTAATAAAGACAACATTAATTATATTCAATATTTAAAAAATTAAAATAACGAGAAGAAACCAATTGGTAGATCTGTTATAAAGTTTTCGGACAAAGAGGGAGACATATTGTTCGGTTATTGGCAGCCGAAAAAATAACTAACGAATTTCGAAATAAAAAAAGTTCAATTCAATTAATCAGTTGAAATCAATTGTTGATTTCAAGTTTGCAAAAGATGCGCCAAATTCTGGGGAAGTTCCATATTTCACCTATACCCAAAAAAGTGAAAAAAAAAATCAGATCTTTATGTTAAGGGGTTGGACTGCGGAGAGGACACAGTCGATCTTCTACATGTGCTCAAGGAAGCTGTACCAGAAATTGAATTCATTTCCGTCAAAACCTTCGCGACAAGAAGATCGACCGTATGAAAGAAGAATTGACCACCTTACTTGGTAGAAATTTCAAACAAAAGCAGTCCAAGTGCCCTTTAACAAATAAGGTACTTGAATTTTAGAGTGGTGAGATGGGAATGCCTCCAAATAAGAAAAATCAACCAGTGTTACCGGTGTCAAAGATTTGGTAATTCGGCTGCCAACTGCGCCATGCAATATCGGTGCGTTAAATGGAAATGAACGTTTGCTCATGCCCCCGGTGGGTACAAATTGACTCAGACAGAGCCTATAGAAAAATTATACTGCATTAACTGCGGTGTTTTTGGTAATCTAGCATCACCTCGAGGATGCCTACAATATTAAGATTAAGCTGGCGTTGGAAACGATTAAGAAAGTAGTGCCCAAGATTAAACATCGAAACAATACGGAAGGATATGAAACACCAACCAGCGCAAGGTTAAAAAGATTGAAAAGCCTTCTTCTCAGACGCGTCAACAATATTTTACGGCGATTTTTCGACTACAACCATCCCTCGTTGATTTTGTTGAAATTACACCTGAAAAATGTCCGGAACTTAATTCATGTGGTATTGACGGTATTCTGAATATAGTCGTCCGACATTTGCCTGAGGTTGCGATTAGAAATTATTGCATATTGTTCAATAATATGTTGAGCAATTCATATTTCCCAAATGATTGGAAAAATTCTAAGGTATTTCCGATCCTAAAGAAAGGGAAAGAATCTTTGTGCCCTAAAAGCTATCGCCAAATTAGCTTGCTGCCTAACATCAGCAAGTGTTTGAAGTGGTACCAAATAAAGTATTACACGCCCACATTGAGAAACATGAGTTGATGCCGAATAACCAATTTGGTTTCCGTGCCAGGCATTCGACCATACATGCGATAACGAAAGTGAAATCAAACATCATTTGGAAACTAAATGATAGCGAATGTGTTGGAGCGTGTCTGGAGATAACCTTCGATACCGTGTAGATAGATGGACTAATTTGTAAACTCCTTCAGGACAGGTTCCCCAGACACCATGTCGCCATGATGTGTAATATTTCAAGGTCCTGAATGGTCTACAACAGGGTATAGTTACTGCGCGTCTACTATTCTCAACATTCACTCAATAGTTTATTGAATGCCTTTGATTTTAATGTCTCACTGACGCGATCATTGGCAGCGTTTGCTGATGATCTGATCATCTGTACAACAGGCCGAAAAGCTACAAGAGTCCAGAGCAATTTTCAAAATATGTTCAATGAAGTGCAGCTGTATACCGGTAGTTGGCGAATGAAAATTAATGTACAGAAGTGCGAAAAATTTTTGTTTCGGACCACGCTGCAAGTTGCCAGCCAAAACCTGAAACGTAATTGGAAGGATTTCCACATTATAGCTGACGAAAAAGTAGTCGTGGCCTTTCTTTTATTCTAGATACATTCTTCAAAATGTTAAAATTATCTATTACAAGACCCTGGTTAGACCAATTTCGACATATGGGTGTCAGTTCAGGTACAGAGTGCTGGTACTATGGAAAAATTAAGACTTTTCGAAATTTTAATAATAATAGTAATAATTTTAATTAAAATGAATTTGATATTGTGTTTTTATTTTTCTTTTCGTTATTAAATGATAATGTTTATATTTAGAGAGCCAGTTGGGCCATTAAGTTTTTTTGTATTTTTATTGTTTAGAATCAGCTTTATATTCTTGAAATATTTGACTTGACTTTTAAAGCCAGAGCAAGATTGTTTCGCTTGGGTTCAATGCTTTAAAATTTTATTTGTAGTGTACACTTACACCAAAGGAATCGTTGTCATATTTACATCCATCTTTTTTTTCGGAGGCAGCTCTTTCGATTACAGGGAACCATGTACAAATGGATCCTGGACATGACAGTCAGAACTGGGATGATCACATTACCTTCGGTGTCGCTAGTACCATGTGTTAAAATTGTCGTCGTTCACACACAACACAACACAATCCAGTAGGTCTTTTTTGTTTTTTATGCAGACGGGAAAAACTCCTTGTTTTTTCTATTTCGAGGGAATTCCTTTCTTTTGTCCCGCACTCTCTTCTCTGCTGTCATTGTTCTGTATGGCCTTGGTTTTTTTTAGTTTTTTTTGGCGACTCAAAGATTACGCTCTAACTTGAGCTTGCCTATTCGTGTATGATTCATCCGTTGAACGATTTCTTTTGTATATTTCCATGTTTCGAGTACGTTTAAGCTCCGTCCTTTATTAGGTACATGCAGTACTTCCACAGTTTTCCTAATGTGGATTCGTAGTCATGTTGTTCGCAAAGTTGGATTCATTTGTTGCTTTCGGTTTTATTTGCAATAATTTTTTTTGTTGTCTGCACATTTGCAGGTTTTATGGTCATTAGATGGCTCTTGATATAATAAAACAAAGCTTTACTATGAAAGTGGTAGTCGTGAAGTTGCGCAAATTTCGAGTCTCTCACTCAGGATGTAAACATCTTTCTTTTCTCTTCCAAAAAATGTTACAAATACAGAAAGAGCTATAAATGACCACCTGCGACCACCTGACGTCAGTATCTGGCATTCTTATAGATGTTGGAAACGAAATGATAATCAACACATTTTATTCTCTTAACAGCATGTAACTGCGACGAAGAAATTTATGGTAACAATGTTTTTTCAATTCATCTCAGGATTGAAGGTTGCTTAAAGATTGAAGGAAATGCAGAAGGCAGAACCATTCGTCGAAAAGTTGTCCATAGAATGTGTCACAACGTTTGCATCTCCCAACGGAAGACCCGTTTTAAGGCTTTTAATTTTCTGGATATATTGGACCGAATTTCTTTCTTTTAATTTTCTGGATATATTGGACCGTATTTCTTTCTAGCGATACTACAAAAAATGAAAATGGGACCAAATCTTCTTCATACAAATTTTACCGTCATGTAAGTCCTGAAATACCTGCCATTGAATTAATTTAGCCCATCCACGAGGGCATATCAATCGGTATACGGACAACCCAACATCATTCCGGTTATGTGTGAGATTCAGATGTGGATGGTGTATGAGTCGTATTCAACGGGTTCCAAGTTCAACTACGGCTGTCAGTGATGATGGGAGCTGTGAGTCTGCAATCATTAGGTCATGCATGATGGCTTTCAAAACTTGTCCGTGGTAGTTACACACTTGATACTTCCAAAATAAATTTTTATTTTGACTTGACTAAATTAATTTTTGCTTTATCTACTCTACAAACAGCTAAATTAAAAAAGCACTATGTATAACTATTCACAAGTGCATATTTCTCGTAAGTGATGCAGGAACAGCCAAAATGTAAGTAATGACGGTAAAGTGAATGCAAGAAAGATCCACTGTCAACGATAGAAAAAGCATAAAAATTGATAATTATCGGACATACGAACAAATTCCCTTGAAAACTCACGTTTGGGTGAGATTCCACCAAGCAGAGTTCAAACGTAACAAACAGTTGGTATATTTTCCATATTTTTTTATTTGTTATTCAAACTGGACGCTACAGAATTTATACTTTAAATGGTTCAACGTTAAACGCCGCATACCTGCAACAACATAAAAATAAATTATCCTAGCGTTTCAACTTAGGCATCAGATTAAAAAGTAACCAGTTTGAAAAACGTGCACAACACGATGCTAATTTTGAACAAAAAAATTATCCATTCAAATACAATTGGGAAAGTATATTATCTTTTTAATAAAATAGATCAGACCTCTATCAGGTCCTTCGCAGAAGTTATGGTTTTTACGCTTATTCCTTGAATTGCCGCCTCCTGGTTTCATTCCTTTTTTGCACCAGGAGGCGCTAGGGATTGTCCGCGTTCTTTGCCGCGCAATTTGATACCAATAACTCTTTCGATTTTCCCAAGTATCAAATTGTTAGGAATTCCTCGGCCAGCTTCATAGTCGTTAACGACTTGTTGTTTTTCACAAATTTTCTGTTGGACAAAATAAACACTGTTTCTTATTTTATTACATTATTTCAAGATACTTACTGTTGCCAGATCTTTTTGACTTAGTCCTTTAGACTGTCTTCCTTGTTGGATTAGTCTTCCTACATCGAGTGGTATTTTACTGTGCTTGAGTTCCTCTGTCTCTCGATCAAGTTTTGCTGTATTTTTAGTAGCGACGTGTTGTTTATTTGTTCCAGCTCCAACTAAAAAAAAAAGCCCTTATTATTATCCTAAAACATGAATAGTTGAATTTTTTTTAAAACTATATTTTGAAAAACGAGCACGACCTCACGAAAATTAATTTGAATAATTGGCTTTTCTTTGTTAATGATTATTCGAATTCATAGTATGGTAATTGTCATAAACTACCGCATTTTTCACTGAAATTGTAAGTATGTAATACAAAACTATGTATGAATGATATATCGGATGTCCCGTGATTTTCCCTTATCCTATTTCGGTTAAGTTTACGCAAAATTTACAACATTATTTTTGTCATTCATATTTATATGCTAACTTGCATGTAAACTTTATGTTATGTTTTAATGATTTCAATTGAAAAACTTATAATCTTCCATTGCCATTTCGGGTCCGTTATGTATGTACGTGCAACTAACTGAGGACACCATTCCCCAGGATAACCTACTGAAAGTTTATTTGCTGCTGAAATTCCTCATAGAAATGTGCACATACATGTATAATATTCTCCCCTAACCGCAGAATGTGATAGTTGTCAACATTAAATTATATGACTAGCATAAATCAAGCCTTCTTTCGAGATGTTGTGATTTCTGTGTCCGCCTTACAGTTTGTAAAGTGGACCGACTTATTTGCAACAAAAAGAGAGAGTAAAAGCAATACACAGCAACGAGCATTTTTCTACCTGTTCCGCTATTGATTGTGGTTTGGTGGTTTTCAATACTTTTCCTGAAAAACACTATTTTCAAGTCTATTGTTTCTTTAATATTCGACTAATCCTCTTTTTGAAAAATATCACTTCAATATAGCTTTGAATTGATTCTATGATAAAAGTTACCGTCCAGTAGTCGATTGGATCAGAGAAATAATAAATGGTCAGGTCTTCACACGACACAACTGAACAGAATTTTTTGTTATTTCATGCAACAACCAAACGGAAAATATAAAGATGATTTCGCTTTAAACTTAATCAAATTGTTAACATATATTATGTTACACTTCTGTTCTGTAGCTACGGGAATTCCTTGACGGCGGGCGGCATTGATGGCGCCTTCGCTTTTCAAAGCGGATGCTTTTGGTGCTTTTTTGCGTAGTACTGTGACGGTATCCCACTCCGACGCCATCTTCTTTAAATCAATATTTAATTTCGAGATCAATCTTAGCAAGAATTTAAAAAAAACTTCAATATTTACAAAGAAGTTTCAATTAACCAACTACCATACATAAGACTGCGAAAAACCACCGCCACATTGGAAGCTGCCTTGAACCAAATTTACTTACAGGCCTCCTAACAAAGCTCTTTGATAGTGTTAGAGAGTTCCTTCTGTATATGTGTTTCAAACCTGACAGGAAATTACCGGATATGTGCAGCAGTATATTACTAACCTACTTCATATTTTACGCAAACTTACTTCTTTTTAATTTGAAGATGATTTACGGACCTATTATAATTTCACGAAAGAATTTTGTCGCATCAGTCAATGTAGATACGATTTATAAGATGCATTCTATTGAAAACGTTCAATATTTGATAAGAATTTTCAATGCCTATTACAACATTTTTGTGAAAAGGGATATGGATACTTTCTCGAATGAGCAGTTCAACAAAGAATAACAAATGTTCATTTAGAATCCTAATTTGAAAGTAATCCGTTTTCAGTAGCAGCTGTGAACAAGAAATGTTCTTATCATTCATTAGAAGGACGCGTGAAATTTGTGATTCGAAAAGTAAATTGACATCGAAAAACTGTTTTATAAGCTATTTAAAATGAAATGTGATAAAACTATATAACAATATATAATGATAAACTATACCTTAAGCGTATCGGACACGTCAACACTCGAGTTATTAAAAAATCGTCAAAGAGCTTGCTGATCGCTGTTTTTGTGTTGCGAAAAACAATTTTAAATGCGAAGTATATAGTATATATCCTTGGTAAACGAACCCGTAAGCGCTATGCGCCGGAGAAGCCAATCACTGAGTTACAACTGGATGAGTAAAAATTGACTTGAAAAGTCTGTAAACAAAATGATAATGTTTGGTTCTATTCATAAATGCACTCGAACAAAAGTTCAAAAGTAGTTCAAAGCTCTCGTCTCCGTATATCCACGACCAAAACTAGCAATCAAGCATATGAGTGAATTCAGTGCAAATTATTGCGAATTACGGATGCCGCGGTCGCAGACATTTGTTTGACAGTGATCTTTGGTTCCCTTTGTTGGCTTACTGAAACCGGCTTCGCTCAGTCTGTCGAAGCTCTTGCGGGGAAGTTCATCGCCCGCGTTGGGCCACCTTCATCTTATGAACACACATCACATTTCGGGAAAAGGGAGCCGAGTAGGGATTCTTCGAGAAATAAAATAGAAGTCAATTTTATTACTTCATGCTATTATTATTTTTTTAAATCCGAAACAAAACAATATGATAAATCAACAAAAGAATGAAAAATAAACAACAAAGGTTTGATAGCAAAGAAATTAAAAAGAAAATAATTCTAACTTTTTTTATTTGAAAATAAAATTATTTTCAAATAAGAACATATCATCTAACTCGATCAGATACGGTTTACCTGCATTTTTATGTAATTATAATTATACCAACATCTTTGGGATTTCTCGGACTTAAATTCACTGTATGGGTCAAATTTTCAAGTACCTTGTTTTTTCTCTTTATTGGAGTTGTAAACACAATGTTATCAAGGATTTTTATTATTCTGTATATACTTTGATTGTCGTCCGTAAAAATACTCAAATACTTTAATACGAAAAGAATACTTTTTCCCCCGGTGTTTTCCACACAATATGGACGTTAAGAGTTTTTTTTCTAAATAGATACTTTTATTAACGTCCGTATTATTACTATCAAGATTTCACGCGGTTTTGCTCTTCTTTCAAATTCTTAGAAGCACTCTATTCAATAAACACAGTAGTTTTTGTTTGTTTTAAATATTATTTTCTTTTTCACCTTATTAGCAGGTGTAGCATATTGAGACACTTTACTTTCGCCAATGTTTTCGAATTTTTGATTCTTTGATGATTTTAACAATCTTTGTGATTTCAGTGGCACTTCCCACTTCAAAATTCACTTTTTTCCTCAAAATATTTTTCCTCCGAACGGGTAGAATATGATAATGATCAATTGAAAGAAGGTGAAATATGTGTATGGCCAATATTCATAGTATATTTGAACAGAGCATTTAAAGCTACATAGGTCTCCGCAAACCCACTACACGACGGAGCTGCTTAAGATGAATTATTCTGTAACCATCATCAATCATCTCCATTGCCACTCGCAATCTTACCTTGCAAGTACATACGTCTGTGGACGTCATTTCATTTAACTATAGCAAACATTGTTGTTAGCTGAATTTAATGTATTTGAATTCTTCGAAATTAAAAAAGTAAACTTCACAACGACTTATTTCTTTTGCATTTTTGATTCAACGAATTTCTTAATCAATAACACAGTAATTTATGTTTGACTCTTATGTTTCCAAACACAATTTCTTTTTTTTTAAAACATGCATATACGTATGCATTTACATCGGTTTTAACAGTAAAACTTGTTCATTGTTTTTTTTAGGAATTTTTTAATTCTATTAATTAATTCAACAAAATAATAATAATTTTAGCTGAATAGAAGTCAATGCGAAATTCATTTGTTTCGTTCTTTGGGAGACTACTAGAATGAATCAGATTTATTGAGATGCCGCTATATTATCGTGGATTAGATCAACTTTGCTTTTTTGAAACTTTAATTTAAACAATTGATCTGGGAACAAAATGTTGTTTATTCAATTTTTATGTGATTCCTTCTATTATTAGGAATTTACTAGGAATTCTTTCTATTACTAGGAATTTGAAATTTTTCTTCTGTCACAACTTAGAAATCCTCGCGAGTATTCTATTGATTCATTAAAATGCGTATTAATTCTTATCCGCTGTATAATTCTTTCTTCTTGAACCTGCAAATGTTCCAAAATTTCTTCTTTATCAAAACTATCCACGGTACCCAAAAACCATTTCTGTGTAGAATCAACAATATGTAACAATCTTCGTTTTCGCCTTGTACTAGGGGTAATGGAATTTACCTTTGCCTTTTTTTTACTTCCTTTAAAATTATGTTGAGATTATTTATAAACAAATGTTATGTCAAAAATAGTACCTAAAATGCTTTCTGGATCAATTATATTTTGCTCTTCTTACTTCAATTTCCACATAGTCATCCGGCTCCCTAACTTGCGTCGCTTGTAGGAATCCCAGCGCTGTTAGTGTCAGTATGTATTGAATCTGTACCCAGTTTCTTCTTTTTGTCTAAGATGCTTATAATTTATTACAGGACCTTCCAATCTTCCAAAGTGAGGTTTTCCGAAAATAGAGAAATGTCATACTATACTAGAATTGTTTTGTCAACTAACCAGTCCCGTTGTCATTGATAGTACAAGCTACTGCAAACTTTTCCATTCTATCTTGTGCAGCTTCGGATGACCTTTTTTGCGAAAGAAAGAGTCTCGTTTAATAGTTTCACTTTTTTCGTTAAGGTTTTCTGTGGTAGGCAGTTTACGCTTGATGGAATTTTCACGTATTTGACCTTCTTACACTTATTGCAATTGTCAATGACAAATTGCATGTGTCCCTGAAGATTTGGGAAATGTATTTTCTATTTCAGTTCTCTTCAAGACGGCAGAGGGTCTTCAAAAATCGATTTAAAAATTGTGTTCTTGCAGCTTCAAAATCCATTACAATTTCTCTGAGAAAATACTTTCCCTTACTATTTATTAATCAAATATTTAATAAATTAGAGTGTGTTCTTCACGTAGGCAAACGTATGTACCGTCGCTTAGTAGAAGTAAAAAACAATTTGAAAATTTCAGAGAATGACAGAAAAAGAGATAAGAAGAAGAAATAAAAATGAAGAAGAAAAAGAAGAAAAAAATCCAAAAAAGCCAGTAATACGAGATAGAAAATCAAAAATTGAGATCAAAAATTCCGCACCTGTACAAGCCATCCCCAAACCTAAAACGGCTAAATTGACTCTCAAATTGATTCGAGAATTGTCTGTGTTTTATAGTCTTGCAATTCAGAGATATTCTGATTTCGAAAAAATTCAACAGATGCAGAACCTCGTCACGAGTATTGCAATAAGGGTTGGTGTACATTTTTGCAAAGCGAGGAAAAAAATAAGCCTTATATTCATAAGCCACCACTAGATCCAAGAATTTTTGGCTACATTTTGCCAGTTTACGAGTCACTTAGTAGTGATGTTCCTGCAAAGATGTCTTCGCAAAAATACTCAAAAAAGCAACGAAAGTTACAACAATTTGATTTGGAACATTTCTCCGAAAAGCAAGTTTTCTGGCAATGATGTGACAGAAATTGCAACGTGGATCGCATCATCCTTTTTCCATCGAAGGCTCGAGAACTTACCTAGCTATTATGAATCTCATGGAGATCAAAATTGGTGAAATTGTACCGGCTTTTGCGCAAAAGGTTGACGAGGACCCTATCTCTCAAGCCAATAGGAGGAGCAGTGAGCAGTCAAAAGAAGGTCGAATTAGGGAGAAAGAAGCTTTGGCCAGCCACTTACAGCAATTATTAGATAACAAGGGTCCTCAGTATTCACCAGGAATGGCCGATTTAAGGTAAAAAAAAGTTTTCGACCTTTTATTCACTAAAATTATGGTAAAACAACTGTATACGCGTTTTTCTCGAAACTACCTTTTTCAAACTGGTTGGACATTTTTCTCCGAATCTACTCGACCGATTTTAAAAAACCAAAGAGTATTCGATTACTATTATTGAAAAAAGTAAACAATAAGCCTCTAAAAGCTTAAACCCCCCCCCCCCCATTTATTTTACGAGGGTGACTTACCCGCAAAAAATGCCTTTTTTTCGCATTTTTCAAAAATATACATACAAAAACTTCAATATAAGAAAAAGTATGAGTTTTAGAGGCTTATTGTATAGTTTTGAGTCTTAAAAATAGAATCTTTTTTGAATTTTTCAAAAATCTTTTACAGGAGGTCCACAATATGTCCTATCGTTTGAAAAGTCACTTTTGAATGACGCCCTCTACACAACCAAGGGGAACTAAAAGTGAAAAAAAAATTTTTTTAATGTTCTTTAGAGACTGTTTAACAATGTCCGACAGAATTTTTCTCAATAAATATGATAGGTTAATATGAAATATCTTATTTAGGTTCGAACTAACGCCCTCTTGCTTAAAATATTGTGACATGTTCGGAAAAGGTTACGCGCCACTGGAGTCGTCTTAAGAGAAAAGTCGTAAACAAGTTTACGACTACCAATACATCGATAATTCTCAAAAGCATAAACATAAACATGTCGCGTGCATTGAGTACAACAAATCCGGTTGAAAGTGACTCAGCGCGTCAACACGAAAACAATCCATATGGAAGATTCTGGGTTGATTGGTAGTTGTATAAAAGCGACTACAGCGAGCGGCGAAGAAAGTGTTGTGAATGAAGTGAAGCAGCGAGCGACAGTGCGCATGAAAATAGGGCAGTAAAAGTGTGGTGACGTAAAATCATAATATGAGTGATTATAAAAGTGATTGATTAATTAATGTAAAGGTGAACTCATAAAAGTGAAATAGTGATTCAGTGAAAAAATTGTAAAGTGTTTGAAATTTTGAGAATAAATGTTAACCACCTACTTTTAAATTATTCAGGTGTGTTTTATTCACTATTGCTAATATTTGCGAAGAGCAAACAAGTCGCGCACCTGGCCCAAGCGCAACAATATGTTATAAGAATTCAGCTTGTCAATAGAGCTGATAGGGGTTCAAAGTATAGATAGGCCCCAAGCCCAAACTCTTGCCCGCAATCACCAAAATTTTAGCATATTGACACAAATTCACCAAAGCTTACCTAATAACACCCAAATGTAATATGGATGTATGGGCAAAAATTTCGTGATCTGAAAGATGGTAAAACTATTATAATATTTGTATGATTCACATGGTTTATTCAAATATTCATTAACATTATTTCGTCATTAATCTAGCAAAATTATGAAAAAATATCATTACACAGATTCCGATTCTCCTGGATACAGGAGAATCTACTTAACGGGAATGTTAACTCCACACGAACATAATTTCCCAAGAGTTAAGCCCCGCCAATTTACCACAATTTTTATAAATGTGTGCTCGACTTCGGATGGAATTTGCTGGAGTCGAATGAACCAATGTTCATTCGATGCAGTAAAACTCACTTAGTCAAATATATTCAAATCAATAGTTCCAATTTTTATGTCCTTAATGGATTTATCCTTACACTAAATGAGGTTTAGCAATGGTAAATATAAGTGTTTTCACATTTTTAATTAACGTTGACGTAAAGTGCATGATTCAGCGACCAATTTCAGTATACATTCATTATTAATTAAATATGTGTGACTATCCTTTTACCGAAATTGCTTTTCTAACTGTGATATAAACTCACTGTCAAATTTAAATCCGAAGGTACTCGGAGATCATGAAAAATGTAAGAGTAGATATTGATATTATTCTTACATTTCATGAATGTAAACGTTTTGGTTTTACAAATAATACACTTTAATAAGTTAGGGAACTTATATGCCAAATTGCCTGAAATAATCTTGATGGATAATTTTTAACTACAAGTCATACATATAACTTACATCAGCATTTGTAAAAGTAGTACATTTTTCAGCTGTTACAGTAACTTTGTAATTTCCGTAGTTTTGCTTCAAAATACGACTCTGTCTCGGCGATGACCCGCTCGTTTGAGCTGAATTTTTTTCCCGCGAGCCCTTTCTTCATATAAGGGAACAAAAAAAAAGTCGCAGGGAGCCAGATCCGGTGAATCCGCGGGGTGGGCAGAAATTCGTCCAGTTTGGTCGCTACAACTCCGTATGAATGTGTTGGTGCCTTATCATGGTGAAACAGCACCTTCTTTTTCACCAAATGCGGCCGGTTTTGTCGAAGTGGTCTAATATATCACTGGAGCATTATCCAATGATCGTTCTTCCTTTTTCTTAAAAAATAATAAGGATAACGCCGTTCGCATCCCACAAAATCGTCGCCATGACTTTTCCGGCCTTTTTCACCTTCTTTGGAGCAGATTCAATGCAAGAAATCCATTGTTTTGATTGTTGCTTAGTTTCTGAGTAATGATGAATCTAGGTTTCCACCGTATGTATGTTATGTTAAACGTACGTATGTTAAATATTAATTCCATTCCGGTCGACACACCTACTGCCTCTGCTACGTCGCGCACTTTCGTTCGTCGATCGTTTGCGCGAATCATGCCCATTTCCTCCGAATGATTTATAAACTGTCGAATGTCCCTATAAACAGTATTCAACTTTGCATTTATCTCCTCGCATTTTTCAATCCTAAAACAAAAAGTGATTTACTGAACAATACTGCTCTTATTCCATCTTAGCGAAAATCACGAAACACGTCTTACTCGAATGGGTGCCAAATCCAAACTCAGATACAATACTGGGTGACGGCGATGCGATTCTGACGTTTCAAATGAAATTCCATTAATATTATTTTCGATTTTTAAAAATTTTTGAATTTGGAATTTTCCTTCGTTTGGCAAATAACAGCCTCAAGGATGCACGAAATTTCGAATAACCCTCGTACTTAAAAAGTAATTAAGGCGTTTGAATTTCAATTTTCATTTTTCCGAATATTTCTCGCCTCGCATCGACGCATCGCAATCATTGTACGTAGTCGTATACAAATGCATGTTTGAAAACTGCATGACTTTTGCTGCGAAACTCTCGTCGCGCTCTTACATCGCCTTCTCGCAGTATTGTATTTCGGCTGAAATTTCTCTGTTTTAATTTGTCTGTTTTATCGTTATTTGATCGATGGCAGCACATAATGATAATACCAACTTCCCTCAGGAACGCTCTCTGTCATCAAAACGGGTACTTACTGAATCGCCCACGTATATGTGATGTTACTTTACTTCAGTTACAAATGGAGCCGAACATTTGAACAGCTGACGGCTTCGGATACTCACGTACACGAGTAGGGCTTCTCATTATCTTACATTCTTACGAGATAATCATAGTCACTGATGTTTTTGGGGTAGTGTTTGTGATGTGAAGCGATCGATCCGCTCTTCTAAACTATTGATTCTCGTCGGAAAAAGAGAACAACTTAAACTATTTCTGGATATTTTAGAAAAGAACAGGTGTCTCAGCCTGGAAAAGTGAATCTGTTTGTATCGGGATTCTTATTCCCGGCATATTAATTAAGTTAGAGTTACTCTGATAAGTTGGTACTAATTTACTTAATTTAACTTAATCATAATTAATTATTTTTTGGTTCTTAATTGAAATTTTGTGTTCCCAGAAAAAAAATGCTGACAATAGTCATTGTGCGAACAAGACGGAATGCCATCGCACATAACATTTATGATCGTGGACGATTGCAACCTTAGATTTGTGGAAGCAGAACGACTCCAACCTGAATGAACTGGAACCCTGCAGCATCATGGTGGAGTTATCACCCCTGCATATAAGGGGCAACGCCTTGATTTATTGGTGAAAGCATAAATCAATTCGTTTGATTGTGGTATGTAGGACAAGATGAATGAAATGGGCAGATCAACCACGCCGCACTCGGACGTTGAAAAGATCCCCCTCAGCAACAAAATTTCACATCGATTCACGTTGGATTCCTTGCTGTACAATGGGTGGGACTGCTGGCAAATGTGAGTGTTTGGTTCCATCCCGATGCAGGATGCATGTTGCGATTTGGACAGCGGATAATAGACGCCACGATGCAGCGTAAAGATTAAATACCGCGAGGTGGGCAGTACGGTTATGTTTCAATATCGGTAACGGAGAAGCCTGCATAGTTCGAATATTTCTTCGGTTACGAGTGGCACCTTCAATTCCAAGCCGACGAAGTTGGCGGTCACCTTTGGCTTGATCGACGAAATTTGGAACAGTTGCGAAAGATTCTCCCGGTCTATAAGCAAAAGCTGTTTTTTGCAAGTGTGACACACTTGCGCGAGGTAAAACAGACCAGAACCGCACACACGGTGTGTGAAGAGTTTTCGGGAGTGAGTCATTGTTCATTGAAAACGGAGGAGACTCGTTTTGTTCTCCAAAAGAAAAGAACCGGTCGGGGAAGTTCCTTGTAAGAAGGAAGAAAAGTGCGACTGTAAAACTCCAGTTAATAGTATGTAGAGAGGGGTATGGGCTCTTCTTCTTCTAGCTTCAAGTAACCAACGGAGGAATGGTTAAGCTTCCAATCGACGTTACTACGTAATGTGCCTATGTAACGCGACTTTACTTGTCTGTGAACGGATGAAGTTTATGTCGGTTTGGGACCCGTTGTTATGGTATCATTAAGGGCATGCACAAGCAAATAAGAAAATAAGATTACTGAATTCATTTGTATAACTCTTTTGGAGCTTGGAGCCAATAAGTCATGTCTTATGGTATGAATCTACGGGTTTTGTAGTGAAAATGTATTTTGAATTCCTGTTGATCTTCTTGATCTGGAAGAGGGAAGCTCGCTGGATCGCTATGTCTTTAAAGTTGTAACAGCAATGTGAAAGCCTTTTCATATAACGCGAAAAACAATGCAACATAAAATTTACAATTGGAAGCGGATAACAGAGATGCAGTTTAAATTTTTGTATAACTAAATGCGTCCTTGAATTTAATTTAAGCACTCTGAAATTAAAACCTTACAATCTTTCATTTCTTTCATTTCGAAGTTAGCACCATTGAGTTGGTGGTATAGGTTCGGTTGAGACGAACTCCCGATTAGCGCCGGTCTGGCTCTGAGCACCTGTCCCCATAAGGGCTGGTGCCAACATTCGCATGGCCTCCCTGCTTAGCAAAGATAACCATGGGACCAATAAGGCGACTACACACACGAGTGTAGATAGCGGCTCTGAGGGGGGCTCTATAAGATATGATAGCAAACAAATTATACACAAAAGAAAATATGTCAGAAAAATATTCGAAAACGGATGGACGAAAAGAAGGAAATCTTGTACAACCAGAGATTTTAACAGCATTTGGGCGCAGGAAGAAAACCATGCGCACACTAGAGTGACAAAAAAAGAAGAGAAGAGAAAAGAAGAAGAGCCTCTTGCAACCTGGAAGAGACGAACACACGGTGGAGAAAGGCGAAACGGTTGATAAACCTTATTGTTGCCATTACCACCGAAGTGGCTGAAGCACGGGACACAAATAAAGAAATCCCTGCACAGTAGACACCGAGCACTACGGTTATCATGGATCTTGCAAAGGAAGAGCGGCTATATCGTAAAGCGCAAAGGGTTATTAAACGCATCACTGCCACATGCAATGCACAAACGAACGTTAGCAAAGAGGTTAAAAACGGAGTTCTGGAGTTGGAAGACCTCCTAACCCGAATACGTCATTATAGACGCAGGTGGCTAAAGGCAGAGGAAGAGCAACACGCTAATTCATTCGACGGAGCAGTAGTCGTCCCGATTTCTACTGACACCAAAAGGTTGGCCTGCAGTCCAATCAAAGAGGATCGGGATAAATGGAGGAAGGACGAGGACAGGAGGCCAAACGATCAAATCGCGATTTCGGAGGGTTTTCAGACGACACTGTCCAAAGCTGCCAAGAAGGTAGCTATAACAGCGCTAAAGTTCAAAATCGATAAACCTCCACAGGAACCGAAATGCAGTGAATCATCGCAGATAACCCAGAAAACCAAGATTAAGAAGCGTCGAAAACCCATTGGGCAGGCACTGCTGGTTAAACCCACCGACGGTAGATCCTATGTGGATGTTCTGCGAGAAATCAAGGGAGCGGTAAAACCCGAAGACATCCAAACTGCAATAAAAGCTGTACGGCCAACTCGGTCGAGGGATCTACTTGTTCAGTTCGGATCAGATGCAAATAATAAAGACGCGTTCCATGACGCAGTCAAAAGATTCCTTGGAAAGAAGGCAACTGTAGCTTCACTCGAGCCTAAGGCCATACTGGAAATTAGAGACATTGACTGCGTTACGAATCTGCCCGAAATAGAAGACGCCTTAAAACCCGACTTCCCCGTACTAGGCGAGACGAAAGTCAGGCTGGCCAAACCAAACAACAGGGTTCAACGCATGGCCATAATCGACCTCACAGAGAGGGAAGCAGAACAGCTTTTGAAGCAGGGAAAATAAGAATAGGGTGGGTTATTTGTCGGAAACGGCGAAGGGCGATTCCCCTCCGGTGTCTCAAGTGCCCTAGATACGGTCATACCGCACAGGCATGTCATGGAATTCACCATAGCTCCTTGTGCTACAATTGTGGGAAGACAGGGCATATAAGGGAGTAATGAACTGACGAGTCACACTGTAATCTTTGGTAGGAGTATGACCCGAGACTAGATGATTTGAAACATATTCCAAGCACAGGGAAGTGTCGGGTCTTCCAAGAAGCCCAAACCAAGGCAAAAGCGCTTCTGCAATGATTCGTATACTCCAAGTCAATCTACATCGAAGTATCATCGCCCAAGACCTACTGGAACAGTTCGCGAGAGACAGGCAAGCTGACTTACTACTACTGAGCGAGCAACCAGAAACTCATCAACATGGTATCCTGACAAATCCGGTACAGCCGCCATCTGGGTTCGGAACAGTGCTCACCTACAGGTGCAGGATCGGGGGCGAGGAGATGGTTTTGTTTGGGTTCGGTGTTCGGGAACTACACTCTTCAGTGTATACTTAACTCCGAACGAATCGTTGTCGTCCTTTCAACTTAGGTTCAATGCTTTGGAGGACGCTGTTTCGAGTATTGAGGGCCATGTGCTCGTCGGAGGTGACTTCAACGCAAAGGGAATCGATTGGGACACGCCCCAGTCAGACGCTCGGGGCAAACGGGTCCTCGACATAGCAGCACGAACTGGGCTCGTCGTACTGAACACAGGCCATACCCCTGCATTCCATCGATGGGGTTGCGTCGGCACCATACCTGATGTGACATTCGCTTCGGAGTGCCTAGTAAAATCAGTTAAAAATTGGAGAGTTCAAGAGGATTACTCGGCCAGTGATCACTAGTACATACCTCTGGAGATCCATCACGGTGCTTCCCGAAGACCATGCGCTTCTTCTTCTGCGCTGCGGTGGAATACTGAGAAAGCGGATATTGGGAAGTTTGTTGAAGTGCTTTTGGCACGATCACCGCTGTCGGAAGCAAAGCTGACGAACGGAGAACATGCGACAAGAGATGTCGTTAATCAACTATGAGAATCATTACATCCGCCTGCAGGTCTTCAATGCCCCTACAAAGACCTCGACACAGCGAGCCCCCAGAATACTGGTGGTCACCTGAAATTGCCGAAAAATGAAGGGAGTGTCACAAACTACGACGCAGGACACAGCGAGCTCGAACCCGGGAAGAGGCATGTATTCGATTAGCAGCATACAAGTCATTTAGAAATGCCTCCGTAGACTTATCAGCAGCAGCAAGGCCAGCCACTGGCAAAACCTGGTGGACGACGTGAACAGAGACCTATTGGGCCTGCGCTACAAAATAGTGATGTGGAAGATCGGAGTTCAAAGGTCACCTCACTCATACGAGGCAGAAAAGATAGATGAAATCATGCGGGCACTCTTCCCCATCCATCCCGCCATCGTTGAAGCCGTTTACTATGAAACACCAACGGAAATTCCATTTTCACGAAGATGGAATTGGAGAAAGCAGTCTTGTCTATGAAGGCCATAGGGGACCAAATGGGATTCCAGCTGAGGGGCTACAAATGGTCTTCCACTTTTCCCCTGACCTGCTCCTCCGCATGTTCAACGCATGCCTGCGCGAAGGGCTGTTCCCAGAGTGCTGGAAGGTGGCGAGACTTGTGCTCATTACGAAGGGAAAAGGGGATCCCGAGTCGCTAGCTACATATCGCCCACTGTGTATCCTTGACACGGCCGGAAAAGTTTTTGAAAAATTTATCAGGGGAAGACTCGCTGACGTGATTCGTACTGCCGGGGACCTATCCCCAAGGCAGTATGGCTTCAGAGCAGGCCGCTCCATCATCTATGCAATTGGAGAAGTAGTGAGCGCGGTCTAACGTGCGGGGTCTCACAGTATTTCCACACGACGGGTCGTCCTGCTGGTTACTGTGAATGTCCGAAAATTACCAGCGCTCGATGGGTAGATATTCTGGAAGCTTAGCTTTAAAGTACCAGTGTACCTGATGCGGATTCTCAGGAGCTACTTGACGGACCGCAGCCTACTCTACGACTCGAAGGAGGGTAGGCGAAGTACAATTCTTACTTCAGGTGTCGCTCAGAGCTCTATCCTTGGCCCGGACCTGTGGAACATCTCCTACGATGGACTGCTGCAGCTTGAACTTCCGGATGAGTCACGTTTGATCGGTTTTATTGCGGAGGGTAATGAACTGGACGATCGCTCACGGATTCAAGCTGGCACTGGAAAAAATCGCAGTGGTCATCTTAACGAAGAAGAGAATCCCCAGAGTAAGGCCTATCAGGATAGGGGACGGGCTGCTTGAATCGAAATCAGCAGTAAAGTACCTGGGCGTCCTGATAGACTCGAAGATGAGTTTTTCCCAACAAATCAGAGCAACAGCTGACAAGGCTGCAGCGTGTGTAACGGCATTCACCCGATTAATGGCCAACATAGTGGGCGCACCACATCAAGGAGACGACTCCTAATGAGCGTTGTGCAGTCGCTTTTACTCTATGGGTTAGAACTGTGGGGCGACGCTCTCAGCAAGGAGTTACATCGGATGCGGTTGACACAGGTACAGAAACCAGAAGCATTGCGAATCTCACGGGCATATCGAACGGTCTCCGGGGTGGCAGTATTGGTAATCGCAGGGGTGAAACCCATCGCCCTCCTGAGCGCAGAAGTATTTACCTGCGCAGAGGCGTAGACCGAAGAGAAGAGATCACCAGGGAAGAGAGACGTCGCTTTCTCAGGGATTGACACAGTCCTGGGAGCAAGATACAAGGGAACGGTGGACTGCACGTCTGATCCTTGACCTGACCCCCACCCCGACTGGCCGTGGCTCAGTCGAGTGCATGGTGAGACCGATTTCTACTTGACCCAGCTCTTAAGCGGGCACGGTTGTTTTCGGTTCTACCTGCACAAGATTGACAGAGCACGGTGTCCTAACTGTGTGTTTTGTGCAGGAGAGTTGGATGACGCCTGTCACACATTCTTCTACTGTAAAAGTCCTACTCAGCGAAATTGGAGTGCTCTGTCCGGAAACGATGGTCGGAGTAATGTTGAAAACAGTTGACAATTGGAATCGCGTGGCGCAATATGCTCGGGCATTGCTGATACTGAAAAAAGCTTTATTGGAGCGCTGGGAGACATCGGGGATGGATGGATCTCTTTTCTAGCACTTCCTTCCTTTCCTTCCTTCCCATGAGAGAAGAGATTCCCAAAATCCGAAGGCGCCCTAGGCGTAGGAACACGAGGCCTAGCCCGAAGTAATTTGTCAAACGGTTCCAGGCTAGGTTCTCAGGTTTACAGGGGAGGTGTTTAGTGAGTAGTCCAAAAGCATTTTGCGCCTGGAAGTCCCACACTTAGGACGAAAACAACCTTCGCCTCCCTACCACAAAAAAAAATCCATAATATTGTGTAAAAATAGCCATGTAATAATATATATTTCGACTAAAATTAAAATTTAATTATAAACCTTATATTTATTAAACCTTATATCTTTATAGCTTATATATTATAGCGTATATATTTATTTATATTAAATATATAAATAAATATTTAAGCTTATTATAAACCAGATGAATGATTAATGATCATTTTACTGAAGTAGGTTAAGTTAGTATGTGTACTGTATTTCGATCTTTCTGCTTTCCTACTGTGCTTTCTTATATTTGGTTAGTCAACATGGGACTTTATATAGCGGAATTGAGTGCAATCGTTTGACTAGAATAGTATGTCCTATCAAGCATTAGCACTTTACAAAACATAAATAACAATATTTGTATTTAATAAAGATGTGCCGTAATATTGTTTGTATGAATGAAATATCAACACAACAGCATTCGCTTTTATCCAACCGATTGATGAAATCTTCACCCGCTGCGTAAGTAGCGGCAGCGGAGGTAAACGAACAAAACTTTCCGGAGACAACAAAAGGTTATGATGCAGCTGCAATGGAAGTAAACCTAGTCTCGAAAACGAAGGCAGCTCGTAAGGAAATAAGCGGATATTGCACTATTTACCAAGGAAGCTAACGATTTCAAAGTAGCAAAAGGAAGGTTGGTATGAAAGAGGAAAGCCCCTGAGAATTCCCCCAATTTACCCCAATCCTTTCCACGTCTTGTCGTCAAGTGACGCGCCAAAAACCTCTCGTGAATCACCAAAAAAAAATATTTTATCCCCCTATATTAATTGAAGGTCTTGCACCCTCAGTACTTAAGGGAATCATTGATAACAATAGTAACGAAAAAAATCAGGGCACATGGTACAAGGTGACCCGGCTTGGAGAAAAAACATTCAAAGTCATAACGGACAACATAAATATAAACGACTACATAATAAATCTCATAAATTCTTGCTCACTAACGGGGTATTCATTCATCCCGAAGGAAAGAAAGAAGTATGTAGCCATGCTCCGTCTTGTTGAAGCATTTCGGCTCAAAGGCTGATTAGGCGGAGATTAGGTCTCAGTGTACACAAATAAAACTTGAGTCAGTGAAGGCATTTAGCTCTGCATAAATGCTCTGCTCTGCGACGTAATGCAATGCTATAAGTACCAAAGGTTTTGTCATGTGTCTGCCAACTGTGGATTTTTTTACCGCTGCGTCGCTTGTGGGAAGGAGTATGGCTCTCAGGTCTGCCCGAGGAAGACAAGCGGGCTACCCAGCTCTCCCTAATTCTGTGTCATGTGCCAAACAGAAGGGCATCCAGTGAATTTTTCTGGCTGTCCAGAGTGGCGAAAAATTTTAAGGTGAATTAATGAAGAAAGAGAGAACCGCTCCACACCCATGGTTTTCTACTCCAGAATCCCTCCAAGCAGCTTCTGCTCCAATACGCTCTACTCCGGTCTCCAATATATCATTCGCCGACATTGTAAAACAAGGTCAACCCATGTCATCAGCAACAACGTGTAACCTCATTCAGTGCTTTCAGTAAGCAATGCAAGACTTGTCCGGTATGTCGTATGCCTTGGGGGTATTAAAAAAATTTAAGACTAAATTTAATTAAAATTAAAATTTAAGTTTTGAGTCCACTTCCCCGGAAGACAATGTAGTCATATTTCTTGAATTCTACTTAAATCTCTATGGTGGTAAATAATCTAAGTATCGCCAGCTTTAGCATAAATTCCCTTATCCACCATGGCAAAAGAAAATATCTATATGATCTATGCAAAGCGTTCAGACATGACATCATCCTCCTGAACCAAGAGGTATCCTGTACCCTAGCTTCCTTCCAAACTAAACGCCAAAATGGCTCCCGTTTTAAACTCATAGTAGGCTCCTTGTACTTACCTGGTAACTGTGGTCCATTAGTATCCCACGTACTGAATAGAATCCTCGCAATTGCTTCTACCTATGATTCATTCCTGCTAGGCAGTGATTTCAATGCAAGACATGAGCGCTGGGGCGACTCTAAACGGAATACAAATGGGAACGCATTGTTCCAATGGTTTCTTCTGGCCCGGACCTAACGTGTGCTATTATCAACGCGGGCGTCCCAACTTTCCCCAGGGGCAGTCCTTTCCTGGATAACTTTATTATATCACACGACCTTTTAACAGGAACCTATCCCTCTTATAAATGTATTGCTTTTCCATCACTGTCTAACCACTATGGGCTCCTACTTAGTATCACCCTTAATGACCAAACTGCTGCTTCAACATGTCCCCACCGATTTCGACCATATTTCTATATCGAGTGGCCTAAATTAAGGGATGATCTAGAGAACCTTATACGACCAAAGCCACCAGATAACCGAATGCTGAGTAACCCAAAAATCGATCTTCACATCCCAGCCCTTTCTAATTCAATCATTCAATGTTTAGACTTACACGCTCCTCTCCAGAAATGTCGAACACAGCTCTATCGTTGTCTCTCTCCAGAAACGCTTAACTTGATCAAAAACGCAAAAGCATGTTCCAAAGGCTAAAGCATATTTTTCATAGCCATTACAACAGAAACATTCTTCGTTGTTTCTTTATTTTTCATACTTCATTCAAAATTCACGTTGCCGACTTATCTGACGATATAATAAACCTCATTAGTCATGAAATTAATGATTACTACAAAAGAAGACTCAACTTACTTAAACCCTCATCAAACGTCTTTAAGGAAATTAACATCCTTACCGGCCGCCATTCCACACAATTCACGTTACACAGAGACCCGTTTAAGTTTGGAAACAGACCCATTGCTTCCGCAAGTGAGAAAGTCCGTCTCTGGGAAGCGTTTTTCGGTCACTTTAACCGAGAACGCTTTTCTCCAAATCAAACGCTGAACGAAAAGAATACGAAGGAAATGAGAAACATCAGTAAAGGCTACCAGGCTTCCATACTACCTCGCAATCTTTCCAGAAATTAATAGAGCCTCTTCACCACGCCACAACATCTCCGGTGATATCTTCCCGAACATACCCGAATTAGAGGACATTTTTGCTGATCAGAACAGCAAAAGATCCCACGGCCTGGACGGCATACCTAATAAAGTTCTAAAGAAAGGCCCTCTTATCTCCCCAATCTTTACGATGATATGCAATAATTGCATAATGAACGGGTATTTCCCAAAGGCGTGGATATTAAGTCAACTAATTTCCATTCCTTAGCACGGATGCAACGGTGAAATCAATAATTTTCGTCCAATATCCTGGTTGTCAAATCTTGGCAAAGTTCTGGATAAAATCATTCTAACTCGCTTCAAAACCTTCTATTGTCCTCTCATCCCAGAATTCCAATCTGGATTCGGCAAGGTCAACAGAGCAAGCTATTATGACTCTCCACAACAGAATCACACGCAATCTTCATAATAAAAAGTGCACAGTTGTTTGCGTATTGGATCTGCAGAAGGATTTTGTATCTGTATGGATTCATGGGCCTAATATTCAAACTAATCTCAGCTTCCTGTCCAATAGCCCTAATCCGTATCCTATCCAGCTTCCTACAGGATAGATTTACTGTGATTCGAATTGCCCAGGAATCATCCCAAACTATCGCAATCCTATCTGGAGTCCCACAATTCAACTTCTTTCTCTATGACATCCCAAGACCACGAGCACATACCGTTTGCCATGATCCTCTAATCGCTACTGTTAATGGTAACATTGAGGCTATCATGTATGCTGACGACATACTATTAACTGCAGAACATGCTCTCTCTTCTCAAGCGCAAACTGAGCTGCAGAGAGCAATCGACACCGTGGCACTATATCTCAATCAATGCGGTCTTACTATCAACGCGCTCAAATGCGAACATTTATGATTCCGTAATGATAGCGGTGAAACAAAGTAGACTCTTACAGGTACACATTGAAAGAGAAGCCATTCCTTTCAAAGAAATCATCAAATATCTGAGTATAAATTTCACAAACAATTTTAAAATGAACCTGCATGTTAGAAAAGCCTTAAACAAAGCCAAATCTGCAGCTGCACTGATAGCTCCCCTCCGTGCCTCGAAATTTGTCCAACGAAATGCCAAAGTCCTTATATAAAAAACTTTAATAAGACAAATACTAGCGTACTCCTTCCAAATCTGGCTCACCATATCCCATGCATCAACTGAAGAGCTGGAAATTTTCAAGGGAGAATTCGCTGAAAGTGTACTTCAAAATACAGTAGGTCGAATAAAAATTATACCGAAACAGCTCGATATATAAAGAGACCGGATTAACTCCCCTCCTGAACTATGCACTATCTACGCACCTGGAAAATTCATCTCAAGATAGCCCCTACTACCTATTACCATCTAATATACTGGCCAACTACAATCCCGATGAAATAAATTCCACCCCTAAACCCCTTTTCTACACAATGACTGCCCCCAACACACACAGGAAGGAAGGAAGGAAGCTTAATGTTTACTATAAGGTAATAAAAGTATTAGCTGTTATGTTTAGCCAAACAGGATAGTTATAAGTTATTACTAAGCTCAGTAATATAGGTCTCAGCGGATCTCCCTCCATTACTACACCTAGATTGTATTATGGAGAGAACATGCGGCCAGACAATACCTTCATATTAAATAATAATTTAATAATTGTCAGGATAAGGTTAAAGCTGGCCACAAGTTGTGTTACTGTTATTTTTTATTTTATTTATTTATTTAATTACATTAGGTATCATAATAAGTTAGGGATAGTTAGGTTTATTTTGTTTTAAGTTAGAATTTACCATAATAATTTCTAAGCCATGTGAACAGATGGCATCCACTTTTTGTAATTATATACAGACCATGTAAGGGCGTAGTCCGCATTTAAAACGTTTGAAGTTTAACATATGAATAGCTGTTAGACTAAGTATCTACTATCTACTACTACTACTACTACTACTACTACTACTACCACTACTACTACTACTACTACTACTACTACTACTACTACTACTACTACTACTACTACTACTACTACTACTACTACTACTACTACTACTACTACTACTACTACTACTACTACTACTACTACTACTACTACTACTACTACTACTACTACTACTACTACTACTACTACTACTACTACTACTACTACTACTACTACTACTACTACTACTACTACTACTACTACTACTACTACTACTACTACTACTACTACTACTACTACTACTACTACTACTACTACTACTACTACTACTACTACTACTACTACTACTACTACTACTACTACTACTACTACTACTACTACTACTACTACTACTACTACTACTACTACTACTACTACTACTACTACTACTACTACTACTACTACTACTACTACTACTACTACTACTACTACTACTACTACTACTACTACTACTACTACTACTACTACTACTACTACTACTACTACTACTACTACTACTACTACTACTACTACTACTACTACTACTACTACTACTACTACTACTACTACTACTACTACTACTACTACTACTACTACTACTACTACTACTACTACTACTACTACTACTACTACTACTACTACTACTACTACTACTACTACTACTACTACTACTACTACTACTACTACTACTACTACTACTACTACTACTACTACTACTACTACTACTACTACTACTACTACTACTACTACTACTACTACTACTACTACTACTACTACTACTACTACTACTACTACTACTACTACTACTACTACTACTACTACTACTACTACTACTACTACTACTACTACTACTACTACTACTACTACTACTACTACTACTACTACTACTACTACTACTACTACTACTACTACTACTACTACTACTACTACTACTACTACTACTACTACTACTACTACTACTACTACTACTACTACTACTACTACTACTACTACTACTACTACTACTACTACTACTACTACTACTACTACTACTACTACTACTACTACTACTACTACTACTACTACTACTACTACTACTACTACTACTACTACTACTACTACTACTACTACTACTACTACTACTACTACTACTACTACTACTACTACTACTACTACTACTACTACTACTACTACTACTACTACTACTACTACTACTACTACTACTACTACTACTACTACTACTACTACTACTACTACTACTACTACTACTACTACTACTACTACTACTACTACTACTACTACTACTACTACTACTACTACTACTACTACTACTACTACTACTACTACTACTACTACTACTACTACTACTACTACTACTACTACTACTACTACTACTACTACTACTACTACTACTACTACTACTACTACTACTACTACTACTACTACTACTACTACTACTACTACTACTACTACTACTACTACTACTACTACTACTACTACTACTACTACTACTACTACTACTACTACTACTACTACTACTACTACTACTACTACTACTACTACTACTACTACTACTACTACTACTACTACTACTACTACTACTACTACTACTACTACTACTACTACTACTACTACTACTACTACTACTACTACTACTACTACTACTACTACTACTACTACTACTACTACTACTACTACTACTACTACTACTACTACTACTACTACTACTACTACTACTACTACTACTACTACTACTACTACTACTACTACTACTACTACTACTACTACTACTACTACTACTACTACTACTACTACTACTACTACTACTACTACTACTACTACTACTACTACTACTACTACTACTACTACTACTACTACTACTACTACTACTACTACTACTACTACTACTACTACTACTACTAGGATATTGTGACGTGTTCAGGTCACGCGTACTGTATTCGGCGTAAACAAAAAGTCGTAAACATGTTTACAACTACCAACCCATCGATTGTTCTCCAATGCGTAAGCATAAACACGTCGCGCGCATTAAGTACAACAGATCCCGGTGCAAGCGACTCGACGCGTACACGCGAGAACAATCCGCATGGAAGGTTCTGGCATAGCGTAATAACATCCAGCGATAACACTACGAACAAACGACCGATCTAACGGTATTTGACCGAATTTTGCAGAATTTCATTGGTGTTAGTAAAAATTTTGTTTTTTGCTCGTATTTTGATCGTTTTGTTTACAAGCTAAATGAAAATAGATAGCATCATTAATGCCAAAGAGTAATAGAGATGCATAATAAATTTGTTCGAAAGTAACTCAACGAACATCGTGATTGGTTAGAAAGGATTGAACGAATGACATTTCTGAAATGTCATTATGACAATTGTGTAATTTGTGTACATTTTTGCCGGTGTCCGGACATAAATTAGTTGATTTGCACTTTAAATTGGTAAGTAACACAATTACATTTTCCCGACTCGCCACAAATGAATTCCGCCGCAATCGCTCGTGTTTCATGTAGTCGCATAGAGTGTGATTCGCGATCGGTTCGCGTAAATTGTATCGTAATTTGTGTCACGTTCGTCTTCGCTAATGATCAAGACTTCGCTAATGATCATTTGCTAGTTCAAATTATCTTTGTATTTTAAAGTGAGTTTTTAAAGAATAGAACAGTTCATAAGTGTACAAATTTGTGCGTTACAAAGTTAAATCTCGTTAAACAACGTTTACGAGAAATAAATTTAGTTAGTTAGTTAACACAAGTTAACAGCTGAGTACTTCAACTTCGACCAATGTTCAGTGCCAAAAAAGTGCTAAAATTGTCGGGTTTCTGTGAGTAGTGAAAAGTGAGTGAAAAGTGCTCCAAGTGAAAGAAAACAGCTCGGTATTTACATTTCGTACGTGCATGTACGAAACTTCAAAGAGCCCGGCGAAATTTGTGCATGTGCAGCTAGCCAAAGCACCTTAATTCCGCCAAAGCCGGTCCCAAGCCCGGTTCCTAAAGGAAGAGGGGGGTGCTTTGCAAAGCTTAATAGGATTCGGAAGAGTGAAAGTGGAATAGAATGCATTCAATTGTTTTCCAAAGCAAAATGGAAATAAGTTATTTCCAAAATATCGTATGGATTTGGTCTTCGTAGGCCGAAGGGATACGATTCTATTCATGAGTAGGCTAACTTACAGTTAGTCTCGGTATTGTAGATGAAGATTAGTTTTACCCTATTGGCTTAAATGATTGTGAGTTTTTCAGGTTGAAAAGTTAAGCAGTAACATCTGGTAAAAATAAGGTAAGGAGAAATTAATTAGAAAATTAAATAACCAATTGTGTGCTTGAGATGAGTAAAAAATGTACTGTGTTCTCTTCATGTGAGTTTTATTGGATCAGTATTAGTTTTATTATGTGTACTTAACTGTTTTCATATTTTCAGGTTACAAAGTTACACACTTCCATTTTAATTCATGTGCAATTTGGATGAGCTTAACAGGCTTGATGATATGAGACATAATAAAGGCACGGTATTTATTTTTCCATTATTTCTATAAATAAAAATAACATATTTGACAATCAAAGCTTTTTCAAGAAACATAAATCTCTGCCAAAACGTATTGCACGCTTTCATTCATATCCGACTTGAAAGATATGAAGATTTGATTTAGACAAAAAATGTTACAAATCAATAAAACGTCAACTTTAATTTAAAGAAAAGGGCTTTCGGGATCGGGATCAGCCAATTAAAACCCCCTGTTATTTTTTTTTATTATTGTAATTAAAATACTTAAAAAAGTATGACAAACGTAATTAAATACTGTACTTTAAATTTATAAATAAGTAATACACCTTCAGAAATATCATTATAACTTAGTACAAAAACAATGAAACCAATTACCAAAAGCAAGGAATTTGAAGTAAAGCATACAAAGTATTTTAAAGAGAAGCAAGTATAACTTAGAAAGCTAGATGACCTACATATAGTAAACTAGAAATTATATTAATATTAAATTACTGAAATAAACTAAGCTGTAACTTATATATATTTTCCTTATTTATTTTTATATACTTATAAATATTTGTGAAGAAGTTCTTTGTTCTAGATTCAGAGCGAGTTATTTCCATATTTCAGTCTGTACTTAATTCTCACTAAAACAAATAGTTTTAATAAGAACTCTTTATCCATTTTCTCGCAGCAACGGTGTTCTGATATTTTTGCGAGTTCGTCAACTAATATTTTACCAATACCCTTGGCAGTTTTAATATCTTCAAAACGCCGTTCGAATTCCCCCGCCAAGCGCTTCACATACTCAGTAAATTCCTGAGGAGGGCAATAAAGTTGGCTTATGTTAGTGTAGGTTCTAAACTGAATATATACATTCTCAGGCAAATTCATATCCCCTCTATATGTACAAGCGTTACAATCATGCTTTTCGATGACCCGTTTATACAAATATCCGGCAAAGTATTGAAGGGCATACGTATTTCCTAAGTCGACATCTACAAGCATATTGCCGTCGTCCAAAGTGACTGCTGAAAATGTTTCTGCCACATTACCGACCGGTATGTTTAAATTCACCGGTAAGGGTAAGGGGAATTCAATCTGTGGTTCGCAATTGCCACTTTTGATAATTCCTATGTACTTCATAGTGAAAACTTTTCGGAATGTAGTACAGAACTGGTAAGGAGTTGGATTTGTATTATTGCCGGAATTCCTTCTTAGTAAAGAAAATGAATGCTCTAAGCTGTCTTGGTTTAGATGTCTAGTGAGTAAATACTTAAAATCTAACCCTGCGCTCAATTTTCCATATACCGATCAGGCTATTTATTGATACAATCCAACCTTTTATACATTTCATTTTACCGGTTATATCCTTACCATTGGAGTCGACTATCTTCATTGACTCGAAAATAGTTTTCATTTTAGAAAGATGCGCCATTTGTTCTTCATTCCCCACAAACGGGCGACGTAGTGTTTTTGCTTCGCTTGCTCTAGAAGAGTTAAAAATGTCGAACAAGTTGTCCATACATTCAACGAATTCTGCTGTATGAGCTGCACCGGAAGGAATTCGGTCATTTGTTGCAACTCTAGTTAGTATCCCAGCTGCAACAGTATGGCTAAATACATGTGCCGCATACTTCACTCTCATTTTCTGGAAGTTATTGGGATATATATGTTTCCGAGTCAATTTTGGAGCAAGTTTAAAATTCTCTTTACTATCCACCTCAAAAAACGCTTTTATATGGCGCCAATCTGCAACTTTCTGGTCACCAAATTGGAAAGGATTTTTTATTAAATTGTTTCTAATGGCCTTTACCAAATGAGGAGGATCGAAGAAATAATATATTTCCTCTGAAGACTGATCGGTTTGGAAATAACTATGATCTGGCGAAATCCCGAGGAGCTTAGATAACGCCATAAAATTCGACCCTTGATCTGCAACAAATGCTCTCGGTCGCAATCCAGCATTTCTAAGCATATTGATGCTCTGAAATAATGATTTTTTTAGCTCTCTAGCAGAGCAAGATGTGCGAACAAATGCATATCCCAACAACTGCTTGTAATTATAAGCAATACCTCTTGCTAATATCGCTACGACCGATTTGGCGACAAGATTGCTGCGTAAGTCCCCATTATCTTCAAATCCGACGATTATATCACTTTTTCTGTCGTACTGAAGATTTGGCATGATGGACATTTCGTCCATGCATACCACGCAGTCTTTCGCAATATCAGGTAGAGGTTGCAGTCTTATTTCAAGACTCTTAAAATAAATATCTTTTATACCTGGACCCAATGGCCAGTCGCTAATAAATCTCCTAAGAGTCATCTCACTGGGAAGGGAAAGAATCGTTGATAAAAAACGGTATGCCAAAGGTGACAGATGGAATAAGCAAATAGCCATTTGCTTAAAATCTTCTTTGTATCTTAATCCAGGTTTTTCCCGTTTCATATTTGAAATATGGCTATTTACTATGCTAGCCATTTCCGCTGGTAAATACATTTTGGCAAGTTCGATTAACATCGCAGGAGTTCGGTGTTTTTTTTCGAGTCGTTTTCTTGCAGCTCGCTCTTCTCTAAGCTGCTGCTTTAGCTCGTTGATAACCTGCCGATCTTGCGCAAAGCGTTGTTCTTGCAGGTACTGTTCCGTTTGCACGGCAACACTTGGCAGGCTTTTTCTTTGAGGTATAACGACCTAATAAAATATTTCAATGACTATCAATACTATAAATAACAGGAAGTAATCTTTCTACATTTTCTTGTTCCCTGATGGAAGATGACGGTCCAGCCTCGGCATCCTCAGAAAAAAAGGGACCGCCGTTGATGTAAGGCGGTGGCCCGAAGGAACAAACATGTCCCTCTTAAAATGCTTATAGCATACGAAATGGTATTTTTTGGAGTTGATCAGGTCCATTCGACGAATATTTCGTAGCCACAACTCCCGCCTAAAAGCGAAAAATTCATACGAAAAAATTAATTTAATTTCTAATAACTCTTCCATTCAATTTTAGAAATTTTTTCAATCTAAATATTATATTATATATTCACGTTTACTTTGAGCAGGTGAAAATTCTTGGCTCCAATCATGTGCTCTTCCAGTTACATTCATAAGCTATTTTCGATCGTTACTTCCGCAGTAACTCCTTGGCCCTAACGATCGAAAATCGACTTTGCTCACAAATGTAAATGCACAAAGTTGAATTGAATCCTGTTTCACTTGAACACACTGTAACCATTTAATAATTAATAAAAGTTTTATCGCTTCCATTCGAAAGTGTGCATTTTATCGTATTTTCGTAATCGATATTCGACCGTTATTACACTGTTTTTTTCAGACTTAACGATCGAAAATCGATATCAATAAACGAGAAAACAGCACATTATTAAATGGAAGCTCACTTAACTTACGCTTTTAACTCCATTGGCAATTGTCCAAATCTAATATCCGGCACAAAGCACCCCAGTACGATACAATGTTTCTTCGACAGCCTTGTAGAACAAAGTGAACATCTTATCACTCTTCTATTGTTATCATAAACAAAACAAAAGGATTTTAATAAACAAACAAATTATAACGAGGAATCGGACAAGCTACAGTTGGTATTATAAAAGCCTATACTTTTTATATCAAAATTTTATTCCCCATGCTAACATTAATTATTTGATGGTTGATAAGAAAAGTGAAAATACATAGTTTATATTCCTGTTCAACAAGAACTAACAAAAACAATTTTATAATTTGAGCCATGTTCGTATTTTTGAGTCCATTCTATAAGTTACACATCCGAGATTAGCAAATATGAAGTGCAAGGGGACGTTAATGTACAAGGAAATTGATTGATAGTACCCAACGAAACTGAACATTATTTTGGTTTACATTTTTTAACCAGCACCGATCAAATTGAGTCGACATCCTTGAAAATATGAATTATGTTTAGATTCATTTACACCGACTGTAATGCAGATGAGCAGTTACTCGATGAATATTTTCTTTCGTTAAAACAATAAAATGTTCATCTGGCCATTCTAATTGTTTCGTTTTATCAACAATAACACACTCTCAAAATGTTTGCGTGAGAACACAATGACCTACTTTTACAACAACGAATCTGCAAAATTGGTTGCACACATTCAAATCCATTAAGACAGCCATCACACTCTGTCTTCTTAGGTATGTCGGTTAATTGTCTCGCTCTCCATCACGCATGAGTTAATTTTGTATACCACATAAAGTATTTCTTTCTCTTTAAATTCATGCCCCCCGTGACTGTTACAGCTAGTCGTAGTTTAGCTATGGTTCTGGGATGGTTGAAAGTTGTATATAAGCGACTACGGCGAGCGACGAGACAAGCAGTTGTGAATGAAAACGCGACAGTGAACGACAGTGCGCGCAAGAAAGGTGCGGTGAAAAGATTAAATTTGAAAAGTGTCGGATAAGTAAATAAGTGTTTGATTACGTTTGATAAAGAAATTAATTAATTTAGAGTCGGATTAATTACACTTTTATAATTAATTTTAAATAATACGCTAGTGTTTAATCTTCATTATTGGCAATATTTGCGAATAGCAAACAGGTCGCGCACCTGCCCAAAGCGCAACACTGGTGTCAGAAGTGGGATTATTCGTGCAATAGTGAAGTGAAAGAACTCAAAAACTTAAAAAAAAGAAGAAGAAAAAAAACGCGAACTATAGTGAAAACTTTTTGTGAACTTTTGCAAATTCGTAAGAAAAATGCCGCGTAAAATCAACGCTCTCACTTTGCGGTAACTAAAGGAAGAGTTGGAAAAGCGGAAAATTTCCACCGAAGGAAGCAAGGCTAGATTAATCACCCGGTTAAATGAACCGCTGGTAGCGGAAGGAATGGATCCAGAGTCCTTTGAGTTTCCCGATGCTGAAAGTTGCACTGGAGGCGAGGAGGAAGAAAAAAATTCTGAGTGCGCAAGGGCTGATGCGAATGCTGATGGTAATGCAAAAGCAATCAACCGAGTTGAACGAGAAGCTCGACCGGCAGTCATCTGACTTAAATGAGAAGTTCGACCGGCAGTCAACGGACTTAAATGAGAAGTTCGACCGGCAGTCAACTGACTTAAATGAGAAGCTCGACCGGCAGTCACCTGAGTTAAACGAGAAGCTCGACCGGCAGTCAACAGCGTTTAACAAGCAATCAGCTGAATTAAGAGCAGATTTAGGTGAACTAAGCCGAAAGCTTAACCATCAAATTGAAGGTTTCCAAGAAAGGATGGACAAAGTGGAAGAAAGGATGAGCAAAAGGGAGACTGTTTGGGAAGAGATTGAAAGAATAAAAGAAGACTTAAAACAAGCCAAAGTAACGATAGCGAGTAGCCGGGCCCCGATAGTGAGTAACTCGAGCCCGATTATCAGTAACCCGAGTCCAATAGCGAGTAATCTGAGCCCGATAACGAGGACAGCCAGTATCTCAAAAAGGAGTGTAAAAGCGCCAACTTTCGATGGACAAATGGCTTGGAGCATTTACAAAAGCCAGTTTGAAGCTGCCGCTCAAGCAAATCACTGGAATGACCAAGAGCGAGCAACAGCCTTAATTCTTGCCCTGAGAAGTCCGGCTGCGGAAGTACTTCAAACTGTCCCTGTCGAGTTGCAGTCAAGCGCCGTCGCTATCATGAACGCACTCGACATGAGGTATGGAGATAATCACCTGAAGCAGATCTACAGGTCGCAGCTGCGCAACCGGATGCAGAAACCAGGTGAAACTCTACAGCAGTTGGCTCAGGATACTGAAAGGCTTGCACTTTTGGCTTACTCTGCATACAACCAATATATTCGGGATGATGTGGCAGCAGACGCATTTATTAGTTCGTTGCAGGACAGGGAAACGCAACAAGCTGTACGCCTAGCCGAAAAATGCTCAGTAAAGGACGCACTGGCATATTGTTTAAACTTCGAAGCTGCCAAAACAGCCACCCGTAACACAGTCAGGATCCGACAGGTTACAACAGAAGGATGCAGATGTGAACGTGTGGGCACGAACAATAGATCGAAGGTTTATGTTTCACCTAGATGTTGGATTTGTGGTGAACATGGGCACCTGCAGTGGGGCTGCAAACAGCGAAAATCATCAAGCCATTGCCTAAGCTGTGCCACTAGATGGAGACGCCGACCAGAGCCAGAGCTTGAAAATAAGACCCCTCTAACTGAAGGGTCAGGGAAACGAACTAAAGCCAACTTCGTGGAACAAGGGTTGGTTCCAAGGATGGAAACACCACAGAAATATGACCACGAAACCGTCCATCGAAAAGGAGGAGTGCATGGGAATGCCAACGCTTTATCCCGTCGCCCATGTCCAGCGACTTGTAAACACTGCCGACGGTCTGAGGAAAAAGAACAAGGCGTGAACCTGCGTGTAATCACAACAGAAGTCGACGAGGGTTGGACGCAGCACGCACTGCGGGACGCTCAGCTAGCAGATGATGATGTTGGACCATTGTTGGTATGGAAGAAGACAACTGGACGTCCCGAGTGGAAGGACATATCAGCACGCGGCACGGTGTTGAAAAGTTATTGGGCTCAATGGAACTCCCTTGAGGTCGAAGATGGAGTTCTGAAACGAAAATGGGAAACGGCAGACGGCACTTCACATAGGATGTAAATTGTTCTTCCCAAGAGTCGGGTCAAAGGACTACTGAAGGAGATGCATGAAGGCACATCGGGAGGTCACCTTGGGGTAAACAACACCCTGGCAAAGGTGCGAGAAAGGTTCTATTGGCTCCACGCTCGAGAGGATGTTCTTGACTGGTGTCGGAAATGCACAATATGTGCTTCCGTTAAAGGCCCAAGTCGAAGAACGAGAGGGCGGATGCAGGCCTATAACGTGGGGGTACCATTCGAAAGAATAGCTGTGGACATCGCAGGACCCTTTCCCGAGTCCGAATGGGGAAATCGGTATCTATACGTTGTAGCTGATTACTTCAGCAAGTGGCCAGAAGTCTACCCAATTCCTAACCAGGAAGCAACTACTGTAGCGGAGCAAATCGTTTCTCAGTGGGTTAGTAGATACGGCGTACCCCATGAACTACATTCAGACCAAGGCAGGAACTTCGAGTCACAAGTTTTTGCCGAAATGTGTGAACTGCTGGGTATACGGAAAACACGGACAACGCCACTTCACCCTCAGTCTGATCGAATGGTCGAACGGTTCAATGACACGCTTAATAAACATTTGGACAAGATGGTGGATGCAAACCAGAGAGATTGGGATCGACGCATTCCATTATTTTCGATGGCATACCGAACTGCGGAACATGCATCGACTGGGGAAGCACCCGCGAAAGTCATTGTTGGAAAAATGATTCGTCTGCCAGCTGATGTGAAGTTTGGGACACCCCCTGAGAAGCCCCAACCTATTTCGGAGTATACAAGCGAATTAAGGCAACGGCTGAATCAGATACACCAATTAGTGCGGAAACATATAGAGTCAGCCTCTGATCGCATGAAAACCAGATATGACTTAATGGCAAACTCATCTGGTTTCCAGCCGGACGACTTGGTTTGGCTATATAACCCCCGGCGTCTTAAAGGCAGATCTCCGAAGCTACAGCCGAATTGGGAAGGACCCTATAGAATCATCAAACGGATCAACGATGTGGTATACCGGATACAAGAACATCAGAAACCTAGGGCAAAAATGAAAATTGTGCATCTGGACGGCCTTGCCCCATATTATCAGCAGGAAGACGCGGAGATGGTTAATGTCACACTTTTTCGGGGCGAAAAAGATCTAAGGCGGGGATAGTGTGACGTGTTCAGGTCACGCGTACTGTAGTCGGCGTAAACAAAAAGTCGTAAACATGTTTACAACTACCAACCCATCGATTATTCTCCAATGCGTAAGCATAAACACGTCGCGCGCATCAAGTACAACAGATCCCGGTGCAAGCGACTCGACGCGTACACGCGAGAACAATCCGCATGGAAGGTTCTGGGATGGTTGGTAGTTGTATATAAGCGACTACGGCGAGCGACGAGACAAGCAGTTGTGAATGTAAACGCGACAGTGAGCGACAGTGCGCGCAAGAAAGGTGCGGTGAAACGATTAGATTTGAAAAGTGTCGGATAAGTAAATAAGTGTTTGATTACGTTTGATAAAGAAATTAATTAATTTAGAGTCGGATTAATTAAAGTTATAAGTGATTTTAATAAAAAAATTGTAAAGCGTAGATAAAACTTTTATAATTAATTTTAAATAATACGTGAGTGTTTAATCTTCACTATTGGCAATATTTGCGAATAGCAAACAGGTCGCGCACCTGCCCAAAGCGCAACAATATAAAGCTTTGGACAAATGGAAAAAGTGTTGAAATGCTCTGATAAAATCATTAATCGATTATTTTTTGACGTGATTCAGGATTTGAATTGGGGAACATGAAACCATTTTTTCTTAATATTGGTTTATTTCTTCAAAAATAAAATATTTTTATTTCTGTTGTTTATACATTATAAAAGCTTATTCAATATTTACAAATTGAATTACTGAGTATAAAATATTCTCCAAAATACTCTTTATTTGCAGGTGAAAAGACTCACCTGCGCGCCGGTGGTGTTTCGTCGGTCCCGTGGTGCCATTGTTTGTAATTTGGTTCGTAGTCTTTTGTTGTCTTCGCATAATAATTTGATGCTTTTTGCGGTATTCTAATTAATGTAGCTTATTTTCAGCACTGCGGTATTTCGGTATTCCGGTGAGCGGAGGCGCGATCGATTTTTTGTTTTGATTTATGGAGAATGGAAAAGGTAAAGTAAAGATACCAGAAGAACCAAAACGGAAGTTCATTGAGGTCCGACCCACGTCCGCATACCTCGCCGCACTGAGCTAGTCCGACCGCAGCCACCAACGTAGTGAACTTACGGATGGGTGAACCGTTGATCTTTAGGGTGCAGAACGTTGCTTCACCTCTTCACCCCACGTCCTGATGCCGGTGCGAGGCTGACTCGTCCTGCAGCCGTCGCCTTGACGATTCAAGAGTCTTGAAATCATTATAGACGATTGAATTCTTTATAGATTTTCGGTAACGAGGGTCCTCTGAAATAACAGTGGTGTGATCAAGTCCAGCATCTGGTTCTGACTTCGCTCCGGATGGGGAGCCGTGACTTTTTTGTTGATTATTGGGGACTGGTTTTTCTTGTTTTTCATAGGGAATGTAGCTTGTCTTGCTTTCCCTCCATAATTATGATGGTCGAGAGTATTCGGAGCTCTGTCTGTCTCCGAAGTGCCACCTCCAAACTGTCTGCCTCTGTCATGATCTCGTCAACACAACACGCGCTGCTGCTCAGGGGGCTTCTTTACAGTTTCTCATGTGCTAGCAGCGGCAGACTGGGTAGCGAGATATGGGTAGCCTTGAATTAATTCACCAAATCGCGCCATGATAACGACGATCCTCAGAATGGAGTATTATCTGCCGATACATTTTCTCGATGTCAGCGCTGAAAATGAAGATGGGTACTCGGAAGCGCAGCAGCATCGCAAAAAGATCATCCTGAACAGTAGGCGCCATATGAAGGACATCATTGAAGGATGCATCGAAAATCATCCGCAGTTTGGACGACTATCTGGCTTCAGGACGCAATTATGTGGCAGCAAATATCTTAGTTCCTCACGCTGCTGCGTTATCATCTCCTCCATATGCCCAAGCCGAGCTCTTTCACGAATTACTGGTAAGGAAACCTCAAATCAGGGTTTTCTCCACGCGGCGTTCCAAGGTGATAAATTTGCGAGTAGCCTCCGCTTGTGAATCATTGAGTGTCTCAGTATCATCGCTGATTGGAAGGCGTACCATGAAACGGCCGTCGGAAAGTCGTACTATTGTCTGACTAAAGTATCATGCATCTACATGGTATCATGCAGTGCCGTTATTGAGGTCACTGGCTTCTCGCCCACGTGAGACGGCTGGCTCAAAAATTTGTTTATAAGGGACGATACAAGCAGTCGTCGATTATCAAAACATTCGTTCAAAATCCTCAAGGCAGTAATGTGGTTGTCGTCTCAGTAACTCAGCATCTTCTGTAAGGTTCGCCTTGAAATGCCACAGTTTGTAGCAATTGGACATCGGCTGGTTATGCACCATTTGTAGGAACAGGTTGAGGAACTGTCGCCAATACAAATAGTTTCAAATATAATTTACAAATTAGTTTTACACGGAAAATTATAATAGATCCACCGCGCCTCCAAATGTTTACGTCGGGACTCTCCTGTCCCGGCTAATTGAAATTAAGTTAATATCCCCTTTATTCTTGTTCATAATTTGTTTTATTTTCACAATTCTGATTCGAAACAATAGTGTTTGTTCTCACAGCCAAAAAATGTAAAAAATGCTGACAATAGTCATCGTGCCAACAACGCGGCATACCATTGCGCAAGATATAAATGAGAAACACCATCCGTTTACTACGTCTGAGGGCTTCAAATGAGTATCAAAACATCACAATATAATAATATACCCATGTGAATCTCTTTCCGATAATTTATCATCACCACTACAAAATAGTCCCACTGCAAAGCAAGCTTAAGGGTTTTCAGTGAAGAAGTTCACGCATATAGATGTGGGACCGGGGTGGCAGCAAGATCACTCGATTTATATTGGTCTATGTACCATTCGTCATGTTTTAAGAGTAAGCAAAAGACTGTTGTTTGAAATCAAAATGAAATGAAATGTTGGTGAAAGCAAGCAACAGCTCCAGGCTAATTCTCCTACACTGTCAAAATAAGGTGGCACAGAAATCGAAGCTGAAGTGGAACAGCATATGTCGAAAGCTATGTAGCCAAGGGACTCTTCAATTCAAAATATGTGAACTGCGAACACCGTGGGAACCTTCGGTTTTAAATAAGACTCGAAACTCGATATGTTAGCTCTGACGTGGCGAACACTACTTATGAAATGTGGGAAAATGCGAAAAATAGAACTAAATAAACATTTAAAGGAAGGCATTGTGCCGAATGCTTTCATGGGTCGAAAGAAACTGATGCAAACACCTCAAACTTCAGGAAGAGTACAAGAAAATACCAGCGCAAACTAAATTCAAACTGAGGACAAAATACTGTATATGATTAACCTTTCCTGTCGAAGGGAACCTCAGAAAACGAAATGAACAAGCAAAATGACAGAAACGGAGAATATATCAATAAATAGAGAATATATCAAAATATATCTATATCCAATATGGTTGGGCTTTCGGCGTCTGAGACTGCTGTGAAGGAGACTACTCCTCCTACAGTTGTTGCGGTGGAAACGCCTCTGCCGTGACAACTGTCAGGAAGCCAGTCTTTCAGCTCCCCAAAATTAGCCCTTTTCGTGCCCCTCTCGTTGTGGCAGCGGTGGAGTCAGCTTCGTGGGCTGCCTTTCACTGTAAAACCACTCTCCCTAGTGAGCTATATCTTTCAGTTCTAAAAATAAGCTTTGATGTTCCCATGGAATAGGAAATGGGGCTTGCAATGTAATTCCTAAAGGGAAATGAATGAAGTTGAAACTCGCATAGCAGAAGTGAAATGTTTCTATGCCATCATCAAAGCGGCTTTGTCTGCTTTGATACGAATGAATGTTCACAGAACAACTAAAAGAGCACGAACGGATTCACGTTCGTCTGTGTGCCCATGAGAATCGTTTTAAGGGTCTATATATTCGCAATTCCACGATAGCCTATTCAGCATGGCCGGATCTCCCCAGAGCGGGTGCTATGATCGAGATATATATAAATTGTGTATTTACCAGGGGCAGCTCGCGACTGTTTGTATTGAGTGGGAACAATTTCAGGAACACTCTATCTCAGTAAGAGTACTAAGGTTAAGCATTCTATTCAACAACAAGAACCAATGTGAAGGGCTATAGCTGCCTCGCCATGGAAAGGATGGAGTAAAGAAAAGAGTAGATATTCAATTCAAAATAATTAATTCATAAATGTTTACATTTAAGGCAATGTTACGATCTCTTACTTCAGCAAAATGATCAATCACGTTATCATAAAATTTAGTGGCCGGATTTTTTTAGTTGTTTCATCAGTTCCTTATCGATAGAAATTAAAGAAAGTTTGCTCAAACGGATTTGATTCATAGAGCTTCTGGAGTAACTTTTGGTACTTTGACAAGACATTGAAAATAACATCCGTTCGCTGATGGAACAAATGAATTCCTTAAGTAAAAATTGAATGGAAAATCGTTCAAAATACATTTGAACCCTATAGATTCTCGCAAAGTTTCTCGACTGCGGACAAAATCGTCGCTCTCTAAACTTTCTTCAAAGATTTCCATCAGACCACATCGGTTATTAAGAAAAATATCAATAAGACGCGTTTTAAAATTCAAACGAGTATTACTCCTGCTTGGTAGTCGTTTTTCACAAATTTTATCTAATACATGCGTCCATTTCCTAGAGTTTCCAAAAAAAAAGTAGAAAGACCGGATAAATTAGCAAAGAAGAAACGACATTCATTTATTTTGCAAGCAGCATCTTGCAGAACCAAATTTAGTCTATGAGCCAAACAATAGATAAAAAGCCTGTAGAGCAGTTTCTATGACTTTTTTTTGAAACCATTTAAGTCACCTGACATTATTTCAAGTTTCGCCCGCGGGAACATCAAATCAACGAATCCCACAAATCTACCCACAAATGCACCTTCCTTTATAACATATCGCAAAATCGCTGATAGTTGAATGGCCATGTAAGAAAAGTTGCTTCATTTAATTCAGAAGATATGAAATTTTGAATTACTGAACTGATTAAATTATTCTAGATAGTTTTGAAAACTCCATTAAAAACAGATAATGTGTCCAAAAAGCTTCTAAAATCGTTTAGCATGTGTTAATTACATATGCTAGTTACCGAACATTGCCCCGAAAATTGAAAAATGCTTTATTCAATGTTTCACTACCAGTGAGCCAATCATATTTCACGTACCAAGCACAATTAAAAGATAGCGATTTGTTATTATTCTCCAGAATAATTAAATTTTTAGTGTTCGGATATGATCGTCATTTTACAAAAAATAATTTATTGTCTAACGATAAGGACTATATCTTACTTATTTTGAACTTTTATCTGGTTGTGATGTTCCTTCATGTTATACTTTAGTTTTTCCACATCACTAGCAATTACGCATTATTGAAAGATTCGCAGTCCACTATAAATTTTCGAAAATTTTTAACGACTTTTTTTGGATATTTGGACAATTCAATCATTTAAATATAAGATACATAAATGGTAAAATGTTTATCCTTGTGTGATTTTATATCCCCCATTGATTCCCACTGGGGGAAGAGCAAATGTATTCGACACAATTTTCAAATTTTCTTCTGCTTCATAATCTGCTGAGGTTGGGTTTGCCCATCAACGAAACAACGTGAAAGACAATCGAAATTTTTAATTTTCTTTCGCACAAAAAGCAAAACGTGTATGCTGAAATCTCTGACGCAATGGGCTAGCGAAAATTTGCCCACCCTGAGACAAAGTGGCACATCGTTCCGCTCGGACGTGTAAGGTTTTTTTTTACACTTCGGACTCTGTTTCGGCTTACGTAGAGGAAGGGCTAGCCCAGTGCCATAGTTTATAAATGAATTTAACTTTGATGTAACTTAAGTTTTCGATTTCACACAGTTTAAAAAAATTAAAATTGTCCAGAGCTTTCCGCGCTCTATACTTAAACACTTGGATTATTGATTTTCACAGGTTTTTTATTTATAACAATGCAGGTTTCGCTTGTAACGCGTTCACGATTCGATTCTACTCTAACTCTAATTCCTTTCTTTCAGACTCTTTTATAATATATTTATGCTGACCCAGTGTTTTTGATACAATCTTAAGCTGATCTTGCCAATGCAATGGATCCGAAAATCTTACTTGGCATAATTTTCAATATTCTTTAATATAAACATTGCTATGAATTCTTTAATATAAACATTGCTATGATTGACTTCATTCAAAGCGAAATCCAATCTGTTGTTTATCATTTGAGTCAGCAGTTCTCAGCTTAAGATCGTTCTTATCATTATTTACATTTGAGTCAGCAGTTTGGGGTTTGAGTTTTGACATAACATGTATGAATTTGTATGCGTTGTAATGTGTTTCAAAGGAAAATGTTTTGCTTTTATTTGTCTGCAATTATGAAAGAATGACGATATCCATGGGAGAATATTCGAAAAGTGTGACAAGATCAAATCTCTAATAGAAAGTTCAAGCTAAACTTTGAAGTATTGTAATTTTCTTTTAAATTTTTTTGAATTTGAATCAAATACATTGACATTCGAATATTTGATTTTTTCTTTTATAAGTTGGATTTGCCCACCCTGACGAACTTAGGCCTTATTGAGAATATTTGACGGCGCTTCGCGAAAATTGAAAAAGAGCCCACTCTGTATCAAAATCTAAACCCGAACCTCAAAACCGGCTCAAAAAATTTTTCCCCGAAAGTGTTACAATAAAAGAAGGCGAGGAAGAATATTAAACAGCTCGAACCCGAAGTACGTTTCAACCATCTGTACGGAGAAACGTACAAAGTGGTCTGTAATCTCAGCTCTTCAAATCCTCGGTAGTATATGGCATGCATCCAGCACTTATTCAGAATGGCGACAATATGTGTAACCCATAAAACCAGAGAATCCTCACATTATGAAGAAGTAACATTTCTTCCAATGGGGAGGGCATGAGTTAAAAGGAATCTGAGCCCTACTCTCTTTCGCATGATTATCTTAATCCCTTGCAGGGCGAACCGTTGTATGTAAAGGAGGATCAAACACTATCTACGTACAGTTGATTTCAAAATCAATTAGATTTCAATCATCATCACGTACACTGAATAACCATGAAATCAATTACACTGGTCAACAAAAAAAATTTTGGCGCATGGGTTTTATTCAATTTAGCACATATAACATAAAAGTAATTATAAATTGAAAATATTTGCTTTCTAAGATAGCGATTTGACCATTTTTGATTTTCGCGCCCAATGTATGTCGGTCTTTGCGCGCTATCGGCGTAGAAAGAAAGGTAAGAGGGCGCCCAGTAGTGTTTCTTGCATCGCTTTTTGGGTACGGCAGAATGTGTTTGAATATTACAGATATTTCATATATTTTTTCGCTGTATCGACCTGTGCAAAATGGCTACGAGAAGTTGTAAACGAGACGCTGACTCGTTTACAACGTTTACAACTGATTTGCGCCGAATTTATTAAAGTGGGAGAGAAAAAGTATGATTTAAGTACAAATTTGACGATGGCCTAACATATCAAACTTAGTACAATCTACTTGTTAAAAATCGAGACAAAAAAACGGCTCCACATGTGTTATGCAACTCTTGTAGATACAATCTGGACGGTGAGTTTATTTTCCCGTTTTATTTTTAATTTATTAATTATTTTATAATAACATTAAATAGCTTATATACAGGTATGTTACGTTTTATTGTTGGCTGGAACGGAGGCGAGATCATCACACCGTCTGTTATTTTTACATTGTGAATCCACTAAGAGGTAAAAATTTAAAGAAAATATCTTATCTTGATCTACCATCGACATCCGTTCCAATACCAAACACAGAAGAAAATCCTGTACCTGCTCCTCTTTTGTTGGAAAACCAACTACTCTATCAAGGCAGCCATCAACAACGGTGTTCATCTGTACGCGTACATTCATCGGATGTAGAATGTCTCTAAAGATGTATGTTATATTCTTATTTGGATAAATTTACAGATAATATGGGAGCTTATTGGGAAACAAGCGGAACGCTTCGATGAAGATATAATGGAATTGGAGAGACGTTACCAAGAGACGTTGAAAGCATGATGGGAGACTATGTTTGGGGGTTAATAAGAGAAACTTCTACTGAACATGACAGGACAAGTAAAACCGTTCATTTTGAAACATTTTAACCATATTTTAAAACTTCTATCGTAAGAAAAAATCATTAATGGATGTTCGGTATCTTTTAATAACTCATCTCCATGTCAATTTTTTATGTATTTTCATTTATTTTGATTTTCCCATTTTTTACTTATTAAAGCAAATTCAGAACTATCTTTCAGAATTTTCAGGCCTTCAGCAAAATTAAAACATAAACCAAAAATTTACTCCACATGCTAACATAAAATTGATTATATGCCGTTATGTTCTCTGCGATTGCACAGATGCGGCAGCTATACAAGAAGAAATATCAAAAGAACATTGGCGTAATAAGCCAAGCGGTATTGAAGAAGTCGAAAAAGAGATATTGTCTAAGTATCACTTTCCATATTTATTAAATTATATAAAACAAACATTCACAATCAGGAAGGAATCCGTGCCTATAATTATAATTCATGAAAGAACATTGACAAGCAATTTTGAAAACTTCGCTATTATGCAAAGAGTTACGCTACATTTCATCACATCTGCCATAAAAATTGGAAATTTTACTGTGTAAAGTAATCCAGGACAGTATTACCCAAAGAAAATCCAAAAGTTACATAATCTATTGAAACAAATACTCTAGAAAACCAATAGAAGAACCAGGAGGTTGAAATTTGTAGTATCAAGTATCATTCGTATCAAGACACAATCATAACATAATCGATTCGAAAGCCTTCATGGAAAAAAAGAAATTCAAGCATGTGGAACGCAAGTTACGGATATTTACTATCCTCAACATATATGGCATTCATGAGATAAGATTTGGAGAAGAATAAATGGAATAAAACCAATAAACATCCTTTAGGTGTCAAAATTTCAGAATGTTCAAATACGTGTAAAACTAGAAGTTTTGATGAAACAGTAGAATGTGTTGGAAGAAATAACAATATTTCCTACATTTGCTGTACATATGTTTGTCAGAACAATATGTTATAAGATATTAGATATAAAATTTATTTAGTCTGTTTTTGGTCGCAAACAAGAAAAGTCTCTGGATAATCCGCGTCAGCAATTTCAACGAACGTATTCGATTATAAAATAAAAACAATAGCTTCCTTTATTGTTCGTTGTTTTTTATTTTATTTCTGCAAACACCGCGGGTTTCGGAATATACACCTATTCCACCCTCAGTGCAAACTAACATATAGTTGTTAGTTTGTAGTTATGTTATGTAGTTATTAGGTGTATATTCCGTGTATACTCGTGTATATTATATATATTAGGTATATACTCAACAGTCGCATCTCCGATCCGCAAAGGAATTACCGTGGGAATTCTTTTCTTCGTGAGAATGACCACCTCGGTTTTCTCTAGTGCCAAACTGAACCTTAGCCTTAAATCTTATTCCTCTATGCACACTTCAGCAAGAAGACACGTCTATCAACAATGATTCATGTTAGTGAACCGTAAAGATTAATAATCTTACAGTATAGATAATAATATTAATGATTTAAGTAATGTTTCAGTATAATCTAGTAGGCCTCAGAAATTTCCCTTCATGATCAATTTTGAAAATATAAAAACGCTGGATAAAACATAGATTAAGTTAGTTCTTATTGAATGTCGACGCAAACTAATATTTACTTAATTTAATCAAATACACGTATTTGATTTATTTTCATATCTAACTATACTCTTCAATTGTGTTCCCAGTGCAAATTGTAATTTTGACCGAATAGGCAAATATGTGAGTTCGCATGGCCAGATATTGAGAAGAGAATCAAAACACTTAGGAAAACAATGGTCTTACGGACAACAAACATTTATTGCGTACTAAATTCGAAAATTATAATAAGTTTTTAAAGATACTAACCATGAATTAAAATTGTTATTTTTATTTGACTTAGATATGTGTTATTTTATCTATATATGGGTAAAAATCTCCATTAGAGCCTACATTTTAACATTTTAACGTCTTTGTAAAACATATTATAATGTTATTTGCTCAACAAAACCAGGTTCTTTAGCCAATTTTTTGCAGATAAAAACGCATACATGTTTATAAATAATGATCAATGGTGTTTGAAAATTAATTAAAATTCTGCAAAATTTGTCTCATCGAATAGTATATTCTAAATTCTACTCCTGGTTTGTGGTTAGCGTGAAATTTAAAATTGTAGTAAACATTGAATAAGTTAAAATGATGATGTTATCCTTGAATATTTAGTAGATTAGTATAATAATTAATGTCTGCTCGAGAATTTTTTCAGAGCGAGATACATTTCGTTTTTAATTACATCATTTTTTGCTTCGCACATTCGGGGCAAATTATGTCTGGTCCGTCTGTAATAAATCCGCGCCCAACTAAAGATGTTTTACAACTAGCGCAAATGAAGCAATCGTGATGCCAATGACGATCTTCGAACGAAATAAAGCGGGTACCCCCAATACCTGTTAATCAGAAACAAACGGATTGAAAAATACAAATTAAAACAAGGATTGATAATATGACTTGAAATTTGATTTTGAATTAAGATTTTATATGAGATAGACGTTCATAGATGTATAATTGTCTTGGCGGAAATTTAAAAGTAGCTTCTACAAAATAATAGTTTTTTTTTATAAAAACCAACCCGTAATTGGCTTAGTGCAAGATGTGCATCTTTTAGCAAAAAGTTCTCCAAAACATTCGGCACAGTAAGGTTTGTCATCGCGGCTAGTAAATCTCTGTCCTGCTAATGTACAGGAGCAATTTGTGCATGTAAAACATTCACGATGCCAAGGGTCATTTTTATATGTAACACCACCACTAGTTATAACCTGTGAAAAGAACAAATTATTATTCAATTATTATTCAAACAAGTTATTATTCAAACAGACGATAACACACCTTATTACATTTGATGCATCTTGTAGCAAACTTTTCTTCGTAACACATTGCGCAATATATCTCTTGTTCTCGCGGTATAAATGACTTTGTTCCTATTGGGGTCTTGCAAATACAACAGCAAAAACATTTTTCATGCCACTGTCTTGCTTTGTATTCCATCTTTTTCGTTCCTAAGTAATCAAACATATTTATTTATACAAATATAAAGATCAAAGACAAACCAATATATATATAGTAGAAATTTTTAAGATGTTTATACGAAATTTAAAAAACTTTCTAACATCAAAGATTAAGAGGATTTGTGAACAAGGTATTTGAAGGATAATGCTGATATTCACCAGAAATCCATGCATTAAAAATTTTAAGAAATATTTTGAACTTTCAAAGATTTTAAGATTGTAATGTTTTTGAACGATTAAGAATTAAATAAGGAGGACATATGCATACATAAACAAATGTACATAGAGCGTAAGGTGAAAAATTGAGCACAAGATATGCTCATAATGTAATTTATAAAACAGTTATATAAAGCAATTTCTAAAATAATTTCTTTAAAAACCTATATAAAGCAATTTCAAAAGTGCCGTTTTTCGCGATTTATGATGAATAATTCTTTCAAAATCTTTTTGCTTATGAAAATCTGCACAGAATAGTATAATATGCACATTTACTAATTTATAAGTAAATGTTTTCCTACTTGCGCATGGGATCATAAAAATATATTTTTTAATTATGTTATAATATATTGCTCTCCTTCAGGAACGGGTGAAGCCACACATTTAAATCGAATTCTTCGAACGATCACGAACAGTTATTAAAGGGAACTTAGTTTCAGTATTCAGTAATTTTAGTATTCAGTATACTTGGCTACGTACCATACCTTTAAGAAACGAGGTCTAGTTTTGAAGACCTTATATCATCAAAAGTCCCTTACCTTTCTTCAAATTGCATATCACTTTATATGCTCAGAAATCTGGGATTTTACAGGTAATATTTTCTAAAGTGAAAAATAAGTGCGTAACAGCATAAATGTACTCTTCTAATGAGTCTAAAGGTACGATTGGGAGTTAGCTTGGTTAGTACAATTTACCTTCAATTTTTTAATATATTTAGCTAGCTAGTAACTTTCCGGAAAGGAATTTGATATACTCAGCCAATTCAATCTCTTTGAGGAATTATGCATATTCATATCGATGTATTTTAGGATGGGCGGGTTGCATTGTCCAGACGTGAAAATATCTTACTACTTTAAAAGCTGTTAAAGTGAGTATTAAGTTAAAACCATTAAATCATATCTGGAAACAGTTTTTGCAAAAATATAATTTAATAAATTTTTTTATACTGTTGAAATTGAAGAAGCCCTAAGCAAATAAATCAAATATACCGATAAAAAGTGAGTAATAAGTTCACATATATGATACTTATTACATAAGTGTTAGGTGTTTAGTATTTTAATCAGAGATTTTGTATTTTTATTACAACAGCAACATCTACCTCAGTGAAAATATTGAGATAAATAATGTTAAAAAGTGCTTATCGCATATATAAGTATTGGAAACCTTAAAGAAGCCCTATGGAAGTATTATAAATTTATCACAGCGAAATTGTGATTTATTTATTTAACATAGCTACCAAGCACTAAAACTTCCTTTATATTTGATTTCATAGACGCAATCGCCACTTTACATCACTTGATTCCAATAACTTTAAGATATTTACCAGCAATGGCAATTGAAGGATCTCCCAATTTGCAGCGTGATCCTAGTGCACATCGAAAGCACTGATTCGATTCACATGATGGTACATTTGGTACGAAGATACTCAAAATGGCAACATCTTCGTTATTGTCACGGGCCTTGCGAACTCTATGATCTCCAAATGTTTTTGTTACAAGTTTAAGATCGTTTATTTTCAAACAGGGTCTTGCCATGACTAACTAATAATTGACGTGAAAATTTTGATATGATTAGTGCAGTTTTAACACATCAAATATTTAAACTTTACAATTTTAATATCATTTATATGTACGCGGAGAGCACCTGTTCTAATCGCGTCGTACTACCATCTGTTTGTTAAACTGAAAAATGACATAAGCAATAAAATCTTTAGTTAACATCAACTTTAGCCCACACATTTAAATTGTCTGTATTACCAAAAACAGTGAAACGGGGCAACAGCTTCTAGATAAACGATGTAATAATGTATGCAAAACATTCAATGTAGTGTACGAGCTTACGTCACTAAGAAATATATATCTATAATGATTTTCATCGATATGCGTTTGGTTTTTGCTGCTTATGAAGCTGGTGTATGATTTTTAGATTAATTGTGAAATATATGCAATAAATTAGTCTCAGTACGGATCAGCATACATTGCCTTTTCTTTCTTCCTGCATCCACAAATTTCTGGATATTTTTTTGGTTGCTTTGGTATCTCGAATATTTTGATATATATAAGTACTACCTTTATGTATATACACAAACTTATTTGGATAAGTATATATATATTCATATAACAAACTTATTTGCAGCATGCTCCACAACTGGAGTTTGGTTAATTCAATTGTCGCATAGCGTTGTTCGATGGATCATTGGTACATATTAGGTAAAACAGAAGGTTAAAAACACAAAAACAAGCTCCTAATACAACAGGATACGACCAACTTATTCTAGATACATTTGTATTCATTGCCAATACTATTAGAGACTGATTTTGAGACGCAGATATCGTGAGATGCACTTTAAAACCACGTAAATATGTATCCATACAGAGTTCGCGAAGTGAGACACCATAGTACAGTCTAGTTACATGTAACGCTAGCATTCTTGGGCTGATTTATGCATTTCATTTATTCATTTCAATTATTTTGCATGTTTTCGACTCCATATAACTCGAAAAATGATCTCTAGCAATATTTTTTTCGAAAGTTTCATGCATAGATAGCAACATTGAGCGCGGGCGCGTTTTCTGCTCTTTGCAGCCGTCTGTGTAGGCATCGGCCGCGTATCATTGATTCCCCTACTCTAAAATACCAGTTTATTCTGAAAATATATACAACTTCCTTACATATGCCGCTAATTAGACTTCTATATATCAACTACGAATGTTCAGAAAGCCTCCAGAAGATCAATTTCGTGAAAAAATTAAAGATTCGAAATCAAAATAGAGGATCTGGTAGATCTCACAAATTTTAAGGCAAACAACACACATTGAGGCAAAATACTTTATTTATAAGTATATCTGATAATATAATATGTGAAAAACGTGAGTTATATGCCCTTATATTTGACTTTATCTTTATCTTATCTTGCATATTTGTAAATATTCTGACTGTAATAACTGCTTCGCGGTTCAGGATATGAAGTAAATATTTCCTGTGAGCTTGGTGATCGAACAAGAAGTTTTTGTTTACATTATGTGTGAAAAAAGCCAGCATACGGGAAAAGGAGAAGATACAAATAAAGGATTACCGCAACGGGATGATACCTGGTCTTAAAGACTGTGTTTCTCTGCTCGGTGTGTCCACCGTTATTATAGAAAATAAACAGGAAAGCATTTACATTATTTCATGTCTTACTGTAGATGAAGTAAGTGTGTGAAATAATGAAAAAATAAAAAATTTACACATACCCATACACATTACAGTTAACATGCCGAAGAGCGAAGGTAAATTTTCAAGTTACTCTTGAGTAATGGGTGTGAATTCATGGCAGAAATTTTCAAAAATGCAATTAACCTTGATAGCGGGAATTATGCATGCTTTAAGGCAATGGCAGTTGGAAGATGCTTCCAGTATTTAAAATTCCAAACATAAAGAGATTTGATAATTATAAAAATATGTGCGTTTTGAACGTTGGAAACCGAATTGTTTAGCATCTGAAACAGGCAAAATACGTTTCCGAAAAGCGCAAAACTAATCGCAGATAAAACAGAAGATAAACAGAAAAAACAAAAAGATAAACAGAAATAAGCGAAAGGCGGAGGTGCAGCGATGCAGAATAAATCATGTGTATGAAAAGCTAACGAGGAAATACATAGAGCAAGAATGAATTTTATGATAAAATCCTGTGGGCAAACTCCTCAGCTCAGCTTCATATGAAGACGCGCGGTCAAAAAATATGGAAAGAGTTGCAACGGCTCCAACCCAGCAAAGGTTAAAACAGCTCAAAAACAGTATTTTTTTAAATTATTGTATGCTATTGAATACTCTAGGAATATCAAATTTGCAGACTGTATGAATTTAAAATCGATTATTCAACAGTTATTCATAAGCAAAAGTGTTTTTGAATTTTTTCGTATAACACCTACCAATCCATAGATTACATCTGTCGGCCATCGAGTAACGCGCACTTTCCGAATTATATTTTAAAACCCTTTATTAAAGGGAAAAATAATTAATTTTTTATTTCTCAAATATGAAATACTATTATAAGTACGATGCCTTTTTATATCTAATACAAACAGTCGAATCTTTCTTTAAACACAGTTCCCCGTTTTTTAAAAAAAGAGGAGGAGAATGCTCGAGGAGCTACATCAGCCACCTCAAATGATAGAGAAAATGCACACAATGCACATATTCATGTTGTACATTATAAATTAATAACATGATTTGTAAGTTCCAAATTACCTTACTGCGAAAGGATCATGCCATCGATATCTCCATTGTCAATTGCCATTGACACAGCAATGACATATATTAAACAAGATAAGCAATGAGCAAATGAATCGTTTTATTTAAGAATGAATAGTTTTATTTAACAATAATTGGTCAGATGAATATTCAATTTACCAAAGAGAATATATATATTGTCACACAACAATATTATTTTGTGGGTCTTTAGGCTCAACGTAGAGAACAGCAAGCGCATAAACAAGAACAACAGCAATATTGGGAGAACCTGATCAATATTGGTAAGAAGCAGAGCTTTACTCAGTTTGTAACATACGTACAAAACATTCTAACATTTCGTTGACACGAGTCTTATGATGTTATCTAGATAGGCTTTCAGCTGCCTGGGACGTAAATACAGCCTACTGAATTGCATACAGAATGAAACGCATCATTGAGACATGCGATGCACAAACGAACCTTAGCAAAGAGGTCTTTGCTGCAAAACGGAGTCTTAAAGTTGGATATGTCCTATATAACCCGGCAGGCAGGATTTGAGACGGTACTATCCAAAGCTACCAAGGAATCAATTAAAAAAAGCGGCAATAAATTTGAAAAGCGATAAACTTCTACAGGAAATGTAATGCAATAAAAGATCGCATGTTAGCCAAGAAACACAGATTAAGAAGCGTACGAAACCTATTGGGCAGGCCCTGCTGGTTAAACCCACCGATGGTAGATCCTATGCGAATGTCTCGCGAGAGATCAAGGGAAGGGTAAGACCGGAAGACATCCAAACCGCAATCAAAGCTGTACGGCCAACTCGGTAGAGTGATTTACTTGACGAGTTCGGACCAGATGCAAATAACAAAGATGCGTTCCATGACGTAGTCAAAAGAGCCCTCAAAGCCCTCAAAGCAACTATAGCCTCACTGTGGCCTATGAACATGCTTGAAATTAAGGATACTGACAGCGTTACGGATCTTCACGAAATAGGAGACGCCTTGAGACGCAATTTCCCTACACTAAGCGGGACGAAAGTCAGGTTGTAGAAGAGTCAGGTTGTAATGGAGAAGAGATTACCATAATCTGGAGGTGCCTTTAGGCGTAAGAATACGAAGCCTAGCTCGAAGTAATATGTCAAACGGTTCCAGGCTAGTTTCTCAGCTTGACAGGGGAGGTGTTTAGTGGGTAGTCCAGAAGCATTGCATGTCTGGGAGTCCCTCATTTAAGGCTTAAACAGCCTTCACTCCATTACCCCAAAAAAGCAATTATATGCGGGAACTTTAAGTAAATTCTTGAACCCTTCCTAGCTTGATGACTCCATGGTCAATAATAACAATTGATTTATCAATCAGCAGGGCTTCCAAATGCTTTACCTTACTTATTTCGCCATAGAAGGAGATGATCGAACAGGAAAATAATGCGATTTCATAGCGAAGCCTAGTCCTGAGAGAACCCGTATAAAACTTACGATTTTATTTAACTTGTGTAGTTTGTTCCACTCGTCACTCGACATTCTGTTTCGTTGTTCTGAAAACGTCCATTGGAAATCGTTTAACACAAATAAACATCATTTTCTTTAACAACCGGTTCAACTATTAATGAACAACTAAGCTTTTGCTTCAATTTAATTAACAGCAACAGGAGCACCAGAAGCCAAGAGCAAAAATTAAAATCGTGCACCTGGACCGCCTTGCCTCATATTATCAGCAGGAAGACGTTGAGACAGCTGATGTGACATCTATTCTTGGTGAAAAAGATATAAGGCGAGGATAGTGTTACATGTTCACATAATGTTACGCGCCACTCTAGTTGCCCAAAATACAAGATTCAAAACAATAACCATAACAAATACATTGATCATTCTCGAAGGGGAAAACTGATTTTGCGCACGAACTCGAAAATGATCCTCGTAGAAGGTATGAGAAGATTCCGGATTGCTTGGATCAAGTATATAAGCGACTACCGCAGGCAGCAATTGAGAAGTATGGTTGAATAAGTGAAAAGCGACAGCGCGCGTTAAAAGTAGTACTATTTATTTGAAATAAAATTGTATGCGGACCAAAAACGTTGAGAGTGATTTGGAAAAAGAGATAATTGACTAAAGTGATTTATTAGAATTGAAATCGATAGACAATAGACAAATTAAAGTCGTGATCAATAAATCGTGATCAGTAAATCAATAGACAATTTTAAGTCGTGTCTTTTAATTGCAAGAAAATTAAAGCTATAATAAATAATAAAGCTATAATATATAATAAAATATTGAAAATGGGTTAACTTTTGGTACTTTATTTTCATGTATTATAATTTTATACGTTATTCTGTTTTCATTAAAGGTTAAATTGTAATAAATTAAATATCGTAACCCATTTTAAATGGAGAAAAAGTTAATGCAATCTTCTTACGTACCTGCCCGAAAAACTTCCCCACATCCATCACATCGAGAGGCGAACTGAGCGTCGTAACAGCTGCCGCAATAAATTTTTTCGGCCTTAGCTCCGAATTGTTTGTCAACCAGAGATATCCGGCAATTATTGCAAAGGAAGCAACCCTCGTGCCAGTGCTTTTCTTTATATGATAGGTCCTGCGAAAAATTCGGATGGATTTTCATAACAAGCTGTATTCTGACATATTTAAGACAAAAAGAACTAATTACCATTGTATTCAATTCTTCAAATAAGTTATTCGACTTATTATGAGACCATAGGTTTGCAATAATACTAATAAAATTTAAAACTTGTTGTATGCAAAACTCATTGGAATGATATTTAAATCCAAATAAAAACTATTCACAAAACGGTTAAATGTGTTAGTAAATTGAAAAGAATTCACTTTAACGAAACGAAGAGCTTCCTGAATACAAAAGTATATGTTGTTTTGATGTTTTCGTATCCATTCTCAACGACAATTTACCACACAATTGATCTAAATTTCGCATTTAAGATCGTTATTTCTTGTATCAAGTAAATCAAGATATTTTTTTCAATATTAGTCGCGTATAGCTCAAATATAATCACTTATTTTAAATGTAAATCTCTATCTATCGTAGAAATATCAATCACTACCAATTTGCTGCGATGTTTCGCTCCTTTTTTGCCAGTTTAAAGAGCAATAAGTAAGGTTAATTTATCCTTATTTTACCATAATTAATTCTATCTTTTATCAGCATTTATAATCGCCTCTTTGGTTAGAGAATGTTTGGAGCCTCTACAGCATTGCTTGTTGAAGCCGCTCCAATTGTTAACAATAAAACTCCGCATTTAACGTTTGATTTCGTTCCAGATACTCTCAATAAATAACTCCTCGAGGAGGATCCCTTAAACAGACAAAAGCAATCCCGGTGGATGCAAGCCTTGTTTTGAAGTGGATGGTGGTGATTTTTCCCTTTTGTAAAGTCTCCGGCGCTGTTTCACGTTATTTTACAGCCATCAATCTGAGAAATCCTCTCTTTGTTTGATGATCAAGGAGAGATGATCACAGGAGAACATTCTGTCTTGCTCGTTTATTTGCGCAAGTTCATGGAGAACCAAAGTATCCAACATTACCCGATATCCTAGCACATGGATTCTTCTCTCTACAGTGGTTCTGTGGACCTAAAACATCTCCTATGATTCTGCGAAGTTCATCTTATCTCCTTCTTGCGTGGCTTCCAATACATCAACAACTGTCACCTCATTGGGCTGTGCTGATCGTGACTTATCTTCTAGTTATCGTTTTCGGTTATGAAAGTGCTTAAACCACTTTTGACATGCTCTTTCGGACAAACGTGATTATTTTCATCCTATCTAATTTCCTAACGATTTTCTTGTTGATTGGAAGCTGTAATAAAAATATTATCCTTGGTTTTGAATCTTAACTTTTGCAACATTAACATTATTTTTTAAATCTGGAGGGATTTTTGTTGTTTTGTTTTTTATTTAAATAATAATACTTCTTAGTCGTTCAATGTTTTCATTTATTCCGGAATGACTTCTTTTTTTTTCATGATAATCTTTTATGATTTCTTAAATAATTACTGGATTCCTTTTAATATTTTAACCATTTTCTTATTTTTTACTTAAGCTTTATCAAATAATGGGAATTGGATTATACTCTGTATTTGTTCTGTATTTTCTGTTCTGTCTGTTCACTGTATTTTCCAACTTACTTTCTAATCATTTTGTTTCGAAAAATTGTTTTATTTTCGTTGTCAATACATACTAATGATCAAACAATGCTTTTCCTATCATTTATCTTTTTATGCAATAAGTTTGCTTTATTTATTGAGATTTAAGATTGATTGTTTAAATTTCTTAGCCTAAATACATCATGCACCACATCTGCCGGCCATCCTCAATAAATAACAATTTCCCTTTTTTATGACACTGTCGGTATTCAAAAACAACCCGACTAATCACATAATAATGTCTGGAAATAATTATGTTTTATTGAGGGTCATAGAAATAAGCAAGAGGAGATATAATATGCAAAATGTGTAAATTCTTAGAATCTAAGTTATTGCTATATTCTTGTAATAGATTTTAAGTATAAATAGAGATATATTTTGTATAACTAGTCAGTAAGTATCACTCCATGGAAGGAGAAACTTATTATCAAACAGTAAAAATAATTTACAAAAAAACTTCTCTTTTTTATTTTTAAAATTAGAATTGCATGTATGCACACACGTTATTGGCGCAGTCGGTAATCAATTAACACATAGTTTTGCTGGACACAAGCCATAATTCCTGAACGACTAATTAGTCTGGAACTTGGCAAAACATTTGATAAATGTTTGAATATTTTTTCTGGAGCCTTGCAAAATAAGTGTTAGCACTTAAAATAATCAAGCAAATGGATTAATCGAGCATTACGAGGTATAACGCTGGAATACCGGCATTTGATGGGACGCAAAAAGATATTCACTCATTCATCGAATCAATCAATGCTATTTCGCAGTACATCTCCAGAAGCGATAAATTCGCATATGGTTACAAGATAGGGAGAAGTCAGCCAACTTTTGCTACAAGATTTCGACACTCCGGAACCGGAAATTCAATTGATGGCAAAGATTCAGGCAGCACAGTTCACCACAACAACAGAATTTCACGAATATGTATGTAAGTTGTTGCTACAAATTTTGTAGCAAAATTAAGAATAGTGAGTTAAGTGAAAACGAAAAAAACGCTTAAAATTGATTTAAATGTAAGTTTAGTAAAATATATATTTATTAGTAAATATTCGGAACCAATACTTTGTATTCTTTTAAATTATCAAAGTGAAACGTGGGAGTCAATTCAACAGTTATCCTGATAACAGTGACGTGTCTATGAATACTGTTCGATCAACCCAGCAAAATTTTCATAATCAGGATTTTCGTCCCGATACCTCAAAGCAAAATTACCCAAAGCTTCGCTGTCTTTTTGACACAGGATGTTCAATTTCTCTATTGGATGACAATCTAATCCCTCAAAGTCAGAGTGTTGAACTTTTCAATATTATTACGGTATCAACAAAGCAACATTAGTGAATATTCGAATATCTCCCAGATTTCCTAACTGGATGCTACTCTGTAGATACTAAAAAAGTGCAATCGCGCATTTTTTGAGGGCGGAAAATCACACAATACCAGAAATTTCCTACTTACAAGAAGTTTCACCATGCATCGCAAATTTCGTACGGTGCAAATTTTTATAAAATTGAAGAGTAAACATCGGTCATTTGCTCAAAACGAACAAATCGTAGACGTTAAAGGAAGATCGCACCTGGAACGGACCATAAATTGGTGTCAATCGTTGCTGCAAAACTGAGGGCACCTTTGCGGAAACTGATCTTGAGGCAGGCGTCGAAATTTCGAGGCGGACATTACGAAGGAGATTGAAGGATACCAACTTTCAATGTAGACAGCCAGTGAAAAACACGCGTTTAAGATAGAGGATGAAAGATGCAAGACTTTCATCCTCTAATCTTAAACCTCTCTAAAGAATCTATCAAAGCTTGCATAGAGAGAATACCACGAGCAATAGACGCTGTTAAATTAGGATTAAATATTAATAAAAGTTGAAAAAAAGTTTAAACCTTGTAATCTATTGTAGTTTAATGTTCGAAAGAATCATTCATAAATATGTACGCTTTTATGTTGAGAAATATAATTTAATAAAAAATTGTGAATTTTTAGAAGTGTTTTAGAAGTGGTAAATTTTTTTTTGTGGTAAATTTTTTTTTTTCGTTGCTTCCATGGTAGTTCTTTCTTCAAAACTTTATCTATTTACTTCACTTTTCTTTCGATGTTTTTTTTTACATATTCATTTGCACATTGATTAATAAATGGCACTTCATTATTACCAAAATTAGTACTTTTATTTTCGAAATTAACTATCGAAATATTGATAATAGATAAAAAATTCGCACCAATTATGGTGTACGCTAATTATCGCATAGTTTCTGCAAATTTTGTTTGACTAATTTTCAAATTTCCATTTAATGTATTGCTGAAAACCATTTCCTGGGGGAGCTATGGTTACTGTCTCGTACCTTTTTTTGAGTGCCAGGCAATGTACGATATTCACCATTCTATAGTTTATTATTTGGCTGATTCTGTAAATGATGAGTAATAAGAAACGACAGAGTCAGGGTCCATTAATTGAATTATGGGGTTTTTAAGCCTTTTTCACGATAATATCCCCCAGTTCTTATTACGGTTATATCCAATGGTTCCACCCTGCCACGATGTTTATTTTTATTATAATGATTGTTATTCTGTCTGTAATGTTTGCTGTTTCAATTGCAATAGTAATTTAGGTATTGGTTGGAACTAAGAGCAGTTTCCCTATAATTATTAAAATATCTTTGATTATTTGGACTATCCTATTTAGATCCTGTATTTTCCTCTATTTTTTTTTTGAATTTAGGTGTTTTTTTGAAATTTTAATAAGTATCAATTTATATTGTCTCTAATAATTCTTTACATAACATCCGTCCTATTAATTTTACTAATAGATTTGTCTTAAACACTAATTTCATTATAGCTTGGATCTTGAGGTAGTTCGAGACTTAATAGATACGTTAAGTAAGATGTTGCTGGAGGTCCTCTGCTCATTTTTAATACCATCGTTCCGCTTGCCGCTTTAATTTTACTACGATTCTTGAACTCCAATAGATGTAATTAGCGCACACTTTAATTTCGACCTGGTTTTTTCTGTAATTTTTCGAACCGGTAATGCAGCTTGCCCTTACCTTTGAGAATATTTCGGATTTATATTTGATTTCAGTGACATAATGCTCTCTACTTCGAAAATATAACTGTGAAGTTGGAATCCTTCATCTCCTGCGTAGGTTGGCATCGCCCTTGCTTCCTTCAATATTTCATCGAATGTGATTGATACCTTCTTTCTTTCGTTTCTAATATATTCTTTAAAATTTTTAACATACTATTATATTAGTTGTTTTATTAAGCATCTTATTATTGCACTTAATTTGAAATCCTACAGTCTCCTCTTCCTATAGATTTATTACTTTTAAAAATCATTTCATAGTAAAATAGCTCAATTTTTTTATTTACTTAATATTAATGATTTTAATTTAATCATACATAATATTATTAGTAATAATCCTTATCATTTAAACCATTTATTATTACATTCAGTGAATAAATCAATTTTGCAATATTTTGATTGCAAACAAAACAAACATATATGATATTCGATATTCTACAATGTGACAAAAAAGGACCCGAAAACGCAAAATATGTAATTATTCATCATTTATTTTGTCGCCTTCAAAGTAATCTCCATCAGATGCAATACACCTATGCCAACGATTTGTCCAGTCCTCGAAATACTTTTCATTAGCACTGTTTGGGATGGCCTGCAGCTCCTTCAGCGAGTTTTGTTTTATCTCTTCGAACGACTGAAAACGGGTTCCACGGAGCAGGAATTTCAGTTTGGGGAACAAGAAAAAGTCACTCGGAGCCAAATCCGGTGAATACGGTGGTTGATCGATGGTGTTTATTGCGTTTTTGGCTTTAAATTCGTTCACAATCGTGGCTCGATGCGATGGTGCATTATCATCGCGTAAAATCCATGAATTGTTCTTCCACAATTCCGGCCGGTTTCGACGGACGTTCTCACGCAAACTCCTCAATACGGCCAAATAGAACTCCTTATTGACCGTCTGTACCTCCGGAACAAATTCATGATGCACCAAATCACGAATATCGAAAAAAACAATGAGCATCACCTTGATTTTTGAGCAGCTTTGGCGTGGTTTTTCGGTTTCGGCTCGTTTTTTCCCCTCCATTGCGATGATTGTTGACTTGTTTGCGTGTCAAACTCATACACCCATGTCTCATCGCCAGTTATAATGCTCTCCATGAATGTGGGATCGGAATTCGTACGATGAAGCATGTCCAAAGAGACCTGTTTACGATACTCTTTTTGAAGAAAATTCAGTTTTATCGGGACGACTCGAGCAAGAACGCGTTTCATACCCAAAATATCCACCAAAATCATTCGAATGGACACGCGAGAGATGTCGAGCTCTCTTGCCATTTCTCTAACACTTGCATGACGATTTTCAAGCGCCATATCCTTAATTTTTTTAATGTTGTCCTCTTTTTTCTGTTGTTGTCCAGAACGAGGCATGTCTTCAACGATCTCTCGACCGTCTTTGAAGGCTTTGTACCACTCGAAGGATTGCGTTTTTGATAAAACTGAATCACCGTAAGCCTTTTCCAACATTCGCAACGATTCCGCACACGAAATTTGGTTAGAAACTCAAAATTTCAGGCAAATTCTTTGTTCAATATTTTTATCCATACTGAAAATCGCAACGCACTACTTTGGTGTACCGAATATTGGCTCATATTGGCATATTTAATTAAGGACAGTCCTACCAACTTAACAAAATACATTTGTTTGAAATATCATTTAACCGGGGAATTCAAATTACAATTTCCGGATACTTTTTTGTCACAATGTATGTGAATTCTAAAGTGAAAGAAGTGCTGTTCCTAAAAACATTATGTCAAATAATCGTTCGGCAGGAAACGGATAGGATGAAATACATTCAGTTAAATCTATGGAACAAAAGTAGAGTTCGTCATCATTGAAAAAAATACCTGTTCGAATATTGCAAAATGTGTTGATTTCATTGAACGCAACTGCATTGAAGGACAATTCCAGGACACACATGTATCTATGACTGGCAAGAGGAAGGCGAATGAATTGTGATATATGTTACTACAGAAAGTTCCATTATTGCGCAGACCTTGAAAATGTTTATGTGACGTGTTGCCACATAAGATCAAATAATGTTGTGCTAGCCGACTGACGCAACAACGAGCAATGGCAAATCAAACCAAGCATTGCTACAAGCAAACACAATTAGTGTTGGAATAGATCTGAGGTTCTCACAGCCATAGTCATACCCATCTAGCTTGTAGATATCATCGTCGAGCTCAATGTGACGATAAAATAAAACTGTTTGAGTAAAAGATGGGGCTTACCATACTAGTATAGGACATAGGAGACGCACTGAGCGATGGATGAGAAATTAATTCTCGTGTTCGTACTTCTGTACTAAATTGGCCTTCTTTTCGCTTTCATGAGAAGTTTATACGCGAGTTTTAACAATACTTTACTGGAAAAACCATAAAAAATCTTTACCGTATTGATCGAAGATTCGACAGTTCGTGGAGGTCCCTGCCTGTAGAGAGAATTCTAGTGCGGATGTTCAAATACATATTTTTTGATGTTACCAGTTCAATGACATTATATTTCTTTAGTGAGTGTAGTGGTGAATGGTATAAATATTAGAGTTGGTTAAACTTTATATTTAAGAAAGTGAAAAAATTTAAAAAAGTGAAAACAAGGTGTAGTGTTTTAGTTATTTATTTTAGTTTTATTACTTTTCAAAAACATCACTTTTTTCTTAGTACTAATCTACAGTGTGTTGATTAAATCAAGTATCATCAATGTGATATTGTTTGGGATTTTTGGTATGTTTTGACAAAAACAAGGGCCGTGAACGTGGTATTGTTTTCAATTTTTCGATTTCAAGTCAATAACAAATCTGCCCACTGCACAAGGATTCAGAATCGGAAACATTTAAGTAAGCGAAGCTTTAAAAATGCATGAAAATAGTCCTGCACACAAAAAGCATTCATCAAATGGACTGAAGCTGAAATGAGGCTAGAAGCTGGATTAACTATTGACCAAGCAGAACAAAAAAATATTGCTTCAAAGATTAAAGGGAAAAATATTTAAAAATATTTAAAAATATTGCTTCAAAGGGAAAAAATAAAGGTGTACAGAAAAGAATTACAAAACTAAGCCCGCTGGCTTTTTTGTACCTTATGGATGTCATAGCTATGTGATGGTATTATGTGATGCAGCAAAATCTTCAATGAAACCCGTGACCCTATTCCGAATTTTACAAAATGTGTTTAATTTATTTGCAGGATCGGCAAATAGATGGAAAATTTTAACCGATCACTTGAAAATATACACCCTGAAAATTTTAAGTGATACCTGCTCGAATTGAAGGCGTCAAAGCAATTCGTTATCAGTTATGTGTAATACATGATGCTTTGGTTTCCTCGGCCGAAGCTACCAAGCAAAGCGATTCCATGACACAAAGCGACGACGTTAGCAGGACAGACAAGGGATTTTAGCTTTATTGTTTCTCGTATAATCTGGTATGATGTTCTTTTTCAAATTAGCATTGTGAGTATAGCGAGTCAGTCGCCTAAAATCAACTTTGTTGACTTTACCAATATGCTTAATAAATGTTGTTCATATTTTGAAACATATAGACAAATAGGCTTCAAGCAAGCTATAGTAACAGCAACTCAATTAGCATCAGAACTTGATACGCAACCATTTTTTAAATCACAAATGTTGATGTTGATGAACCAATAACGAACCACGAAAAAAAATTTGAAGCCGATTTTTTAACACTCTTCTGGACACCTTACTTATATGCATTAAATAAAGATTTCAACAGATGCAAGATTTTTCTTTTACGTGGAATTTCTTGTTTAATATTAAAAAAAATCAAAATAAAGACCAGATAATGAGAAGTTGTTCTGCATTGCAGGAAACATTAACGGTTAACTTTAACTCAGATGTTGATGGAAATTTACTGTGGGATGAAATTTTAAGTCTGCGACGCTATCTTGCAGACACTCAGGCAACACCTATCGAAACTATAAAGTTTACTAAAAAGCACAATCTTCAAGAGTTATATTCCAATACCTGGATAGCATTACGTATTTTATCAACAATACCAGTGACCAGAGACTAGAAAACCTAGATTTCGCGACACTTTTAAGGAAGTTTGCTGACAAAAAAGCAAGAAAAATAAAGTTTAAGTTTTCGTCATTAAATGTTTATTAGCTAACAAACAGGCAACCCCCCCCCCCCCCCGGTGGGTACTACCTTGCCATGGTGAGGGGCGTGGCGAGGTTGCCCGTTAGCCAGACGCATGAACAAACCACTTAAAGTACCCAATCAAAACAAACAATAGGATGAATGAAGACAAACAAACAAAACTAGGTGTGGGGATATACACTCCGACGTGTGAGGGACCCTCGACCTCATGCGAGCTTCTCCAGTAATCTGGCTGGGGATAAGTCGTCAGGGCATTTTTCAATGGTGGAACACTTGGCCACTGAAGAATCAAAAGCTACAAGTGACCAGATCAACGAGGCAGGTATGTTCGCAAGCAGGCCAAAACTTCTGAGAACTCCACCTCAACGTGTACCAGACCAACCCAGAACAGCGAGAAAAAAATGGGGAAGCAAACTTCCATTGCCCAGGCTTGCCCAGGCTGCATCTGCTCGAAGTGACGGAGGAATTAAAACAAGATGCGTAGTAAAACCGCTAGGAACCGGAGTCATCGACACCAAGCGCCATTCGCCACGGACCGTTGAAAGTAAAATACAGGACCCTGCGGAGAGGGAAAGCTACCAGGCACACCAACCCACAATTTACGGAAAGCATCAACTGAGGACGAGCTGGTTACGAAGATAGCCGTCGACCGGAGTGAGGAAGAGCGGTTCACACAAATTATAAACGCGGTACTAAAGGTAATGAGGAATGCGAAACTTCCAGAAAAATGTCAATAAGGACATTAAGAACGGGATTGACGAACTGGAAGATCTTGTCGACAGAATCCACCACTACCGCCGCAGAGAGTGAGTTGAATGAGCTGAAGGAAATGTCCAAAAGCAAACCCCTCTCATCGAAAATACTACTCCTTGTGTGAAGGGCAAAAGAGCGACATGTAGCCCACTAAAACCTGATCGCAGGAAAAGGGTAAAGGGGCTCGTGGCAACAGACAACAGTCACGGGGAGGAGCGATGGGCTGACTTCCTACTGGTGCGCTCCAAATCACAGCGAAGAAAAGATTTGATTGAAGAGCCGCCAGAAAAGCACGATGGCACAAAACTCAGCACGATGCCTAAAAAACAGGCGCAATCAGCGTAGGGATGCTATAAGTGCCTCAGCTACGGGCACATTTCCTGGAACTGCAAGGGGCCAGATCGAAGCAACCTGTGCTACAAGTGTGGCACTCTCGGCCCAAAAACAACCTAGCTGCGTCTTGGCAAAAGTTAAGGGATTGACGCCTGAAGACTTGGCTCATATTCCAGGAAGTGGTAGGTGATTAGAGTTCAAACAGGTACATAACAATAGAAAAGCGAAGACATGATCCAAGTTTTGCAGATCAACCTACACCGTAGCTCAATCGCACAAGACTTACTCGACCATGTTGCGAGGGAGAAAAAAGTCGACCTGCTACTGATATTTGAGCAATACCGCAACAAGGAGGAGGCAAACTGGTCTTGCGACCGATCTGGCACCGCCGCCATCTGGGTGCGGGATAGCGCTCTACTCTCAATCTGGACTTTTTCCAGCTTTGTGTTGATTGAGTGGGTGGATATGACATTTGTAAGCGTCTATCTCACGCCAAATGAGCCAATTTCAATCTTCCAGAGCAAGCTCGAAGAACTGGAGGACGCTGTCTCGAACTAGGAAGGCCGAATCTTTGTGGGCGTTGACTTTAATGCCAAGGCGGTAGAATGGGGAATGACTCACACAGATCCAAGAGGAAAGCGAATCCTAAAAATGGCGGCTAGGAGGGTACTGGTCATGATGAACGTTGGGAACACACCATCCTTTCGACGGCGAGGCTGCTTGGGTACCATCACGGACGTGACATTTGCTTTGGAGTCTTTAGTGACTGGTATACACAAATGGAGGGTACTCGAGGACTACTCTGCCAGTGATCACCAGTACATTATTTTCGAAATTGGCAAGCGTGCTTCTCGACGCGTAGCAACCCAACCTTCAACTGTAGGTTGGAACATTGCTAAAATAGATGTTGACTCGGTGGACGCAGTCCTAATGGACGGGGAAACCATGACTTGGAAGAGGAAGTCTCAGCTGAAAGCATAGCGAACTCCACCATGAGACTTAACAAGTCTGCGTGCAATTGCTCTATGCCTAGGCAACGGCCGCGACACGATAAGCCTGCTGTGCACTGGTGGTCAGCAGAAATCGGTGAAAAGCGAAGAGAATGTCATATTTTTGACCAACCAAGCCAACGAGAACCGTGAAGCCTGGGTTACAAACTTGCCATGCGGAAACTAGGAGCCGCACGGAAGCCCTGTGTGCTTCAAGCGAAAAAAAATTTGACGAAGTTGAAATTATTTTTGCGGTGAAATTATTAAAAACTAAAAAGGCCACGGGGCCAGACGGTATCCCAGCGGAAGTGGTGCTTGCACATAAACTTTGCCCTGACATGTTTTGCCTTTGCCTCAGCACATTCAACCTCTGCTTGCAGCACGGCGTGTTCCCGAATCACTGGAAAGAAACGAGGCTTGTGTTGATCAACAAGGGAAAGGGGAATCCCGAGCTACCATCTTCATACCGGCCCCTATGTATGGTGAAAGCTGCCGGGAATGTGCTTGAGAGGGTCATCAGCGAGAGACATGGGGAGGCTATCCGAGCTGCTGGGTGTCTATCTCCTCAGCAGTACGGCTTCAGGGCTGGCTGATGCACGATCAGTGCAATAATAGAGGTGGTGAATGCGGTCCAGCAGGCAGAAGCCCACAATCACCAATCGAGGCAAGTTGTATTATTTGTAACACTTAGAAACTAGAAACACACACACTCGAAATAAGAAAACCGAAAAATGTTGACCCTCATTGGCGACTAGTTGTTGTTGCTAGTTATACTTGATTTCTGTGTAGAGTTGGCACATGACTGTCTTTATTTATACGTAAGTGTTCGATATCCTAACATGCATTCCCAAAACAAAGTAGAACACATTATCAATCTGTTTATTTATTTTGCAATTTTCCTTCTTCCATTCTACATATTCGGAAATTCCGACATTTCAAGAACTAATTACAATTACCCTTAATTGTGGCGATTTATGCCAAATTATGCCGATTAATGGCGTCATCCTGCGTAGCCTATATGACCTAACAAATGTTTGCCGTAGAGGTGACTTATTAGCTTTACAATTGTGTTTTTTAGAAAATTTCGCACATGCTGTTATAAACAAAGACAATTACAACATGTGGTACTTTCAACTCTTTGCGGACGAGACGCGATTCTCAGTCGACGCGGCTTTTTGTGCGACAGGATGAGTGGCGGGTGAGAGGCGACAGTCGGTGTATATTAATGTTACCTTTATCTCCAATCGGTTGGATGGCAATATCGTTTCTTGACAAGCTTACTGAGCTGCTTAGGTCCATACATAGGATGTGTGAAATCATACATCGTATCAGAGATAAGATAATCAAAGGTTTTTCGAAAAGTGTAGTTCTAACAGTTCCGAGTTCAGTTGAGACTTTGCGAGTATGGCAAAAGCGTCAAAAGAATTAGTTTCATGATTTAGTGTGAACCTCTACAAAAATGGATATCACAAATGAACTCAGCTCTAGTGAAGAAGAATTTTGTTTTGATACGGTGCATGACGAAATTCAACGTATTTATAAAAAAATCAGTGGGATGGAAGGTGACGAAAGCGATCAGGATGATGATGTAGTAGGCGTAGGAACTCGAAAAAACAGAGTAATTTATAGCGAACCGGAAAGTGATAGTGATGTCCCATAAACTTCCGATAAATCAGAATGGCAAGCGAGTCGTGAATACAAGGAAGTACCACCCAAAATAAAATTCATACCGGGCGAAAGATTTGCAGAACCACACGTACCCTCCGATGTGAGAGAACCTATGAATTTTTTCAAGATGTTCTTTACTGGAAAGCTAGTCGATCATCGAATAAAAGATACAAATAATTATGTTGCAAAGAAGTTAGAGGGAAAGTTACTATAATCAAGGTCGCTCTGGAAAACTTGGTACAATGTCAAGAAGGAAGAATTTTGGGCATTTATTGCAGTGATTGTATGTATGGGGATAATACCACTCGGGAATATAAAAGAATACCGGTCAACGGATGAAAGAAACCACATTCCATTTTTTGCAAACACCTTTACAAGAGAATGTGATTTTGGCATGGAAAGATAAGGAAATCGTCACACTATTGACCAATTATGACAATTCAAAAATGAGTAACGATGAACGAATACTCCGGCATGGTGTCCAAACGGTGATTTCAAAACCAAATGCTATAACAAATTACACTCAATTAATAGGTGGAATCAAATCAATTCAGTATTGTTGGACGTATTGTTTAAGAAGGTTCCTAAAGTCGTGGCGCAAACTGTTTTTTTGGGGATTGGAAATATGCACAATTATTTCGTACATTCTGTACAAAGAAGTCAAAAGGCAAAGAAACGAACAGCCGCTTTCACACTTACAGTTTCGAAAAAAATTTGGTAAATAAATCGAGAAGAGATGTTCGACAAACACTAGAGAGAGCTTCAAAATCGACTTCCAGCCTTGACGAAGTTCGTCTGAACGGAAAACTGGGAAGGACTGCAAAGTTTGTTCGATCCGTAACAAACCAGATGGAAAACATGAGACGACGTATAATTGTGATACATGGCCAGATAAACGACGAATGCACCTTGGTGAATGCTTTACAACGTATCACACAAAGCGACATTACAGATCGTAATTCTTGTAAAGATAGTTTCATGTATTGAAAGTTATTCTTGTAAGATTTAAAGGTATAAATATTTAGTTTTGAACATCTAAATATAGATAAAAAATGGAAATATAACGTTTTTAAAAGACAATTTATATGTAAAACACTTTATTAAGTTCTTATATAGATTTCTTATATAGATTTTTATTCTTGTAAGTGTAGTTTTAAAGATGTAAATACACATAGAATAAAACGTTTTTACAAGGTAATTTATATGTAATATCATTTTTTTGCATCATGTAAATCACTCAACGCATTCGCGAAAATTGCTTCGTCCTGCTACCTCATCCGGCCGAAAAAGTCGTCGTCCGCAAAGGTTTAAGAATGTCAAGAGAGATAGTTAGATAGTTGTTTGCATGGGGGGCTTACTCAAAAGGATATAGCATTAAAAATTAAGTTACATTTTCAATGCAGCAATTGAATTAGTTAAATGGTCTCTGTTTATCGTTATGCAAAAGTGCAAAATAACGACTGATTGTTTTAAAGTTTTTTTAGTTCATGATTTTTGAAATTTTAATTCGATCAACATAATCGAATGATATATTAAAAGTGTGAAAACAGTACACAGTACAGTACAACAGTTGATTTAGCACACCTATGCATAGTTTATAATTACAAAACGCGATAATAAAATATTGCTCAATTTGAAACCGCTGCGGAAAACCAATAATTTTATAATTGGTTTACCGCACAATATTTGACTAGTGATCAGATTATAATTTTAATCACAAACTCAGATGAATTTCTTAAGCCTTATCTACTTAGCCGAAATAATGGATGAATAATATAATTTATCAGCAAAATGCTTTAAATCAGCACCCACTATCATTGAAGCAGAAGTAAATCTGAGACTAAATTTGAGACTTGAGGAATCAAGTTATGCCTATAATTGCAACTAAGTGATTATAGGTAGTTGGAGAGGTTAGTTGAAATGATTTAAACATTTAATTCACAGACAATAATCACTTCACTTTATTTCCTTTTTTTAATGTACAAATTAAAACGATACACTTTTACATAACGCCTTTGACCGCCGATTCTTGTTGGGTATGTCGGTTCAATATAAACCTTCGGTTCGAGTGACGAATTTAGAATGCTTCTTGAAGGGAAATTTTGGGTCTTAGATAAACTCGGTTTAGATACAGATTGGTCAGTTTCGTAAAAAGGATAACTACAGGAAAGCACATTGGAAAGGATGGGTTTAAGAAGATTGGGATGTGGTGGAAGTAGGATCGCAAAATACATCTGGCTGGCAGATTTTGAATATCTGTTTAAATATTATAAACGATTCGTAAATGGTAAAAAATGTAGAGACAGGGTACATTGTTTGAATAAAGAAAAGCAATAAAGCCATAAATGGATGAGTTAGTTTCGAAAGTTTTTTAAGGAATTTCTTTGAACCGAACAGAGACATTTAAATAATCGAGTCCATCGTACGTTCATTCATTATATTTCTTACGGTAGTCATTTCAAATGTGTTCGCCAAAGTGTACCATCGTACATTAAATTATTTAATTTCCGACGGTGATCATTTCAAAAGTTTTCGCGTCACACACACAGTTCCATTTCTTTTTCAATACTAACACCTTTTCTACCAAGCTATCTAGAATCTCAGAATCGTCGAGCAAAACAGGCAGTCAGGTGATCGTGACTCTTCCATTGATGACTGCAGATGAGACTCAAAATACCAGTGCCTGACTGAAAGCTACGGCAACTTGTTATCAGTCTCTCCGAGCTTTCGATTGAAGCACGATTACACGACCTTGCCGCGGATTTCATTACTATTCCTTGCACAGAGCAAAAATATTTCGTGTCCCCTCTCATGAAGTAGCCTCTCTACATTCTTAGCTTAGAAACAGAGCTGCAGGCTCAGAGACCTTGGGCAGATTTCCTCTATTATGTGCTTCCATGAGTCGCTTCCGGTACGACTTCTGACTAAGCACTGCAGCTCATAGCTCAGAGCCATATATTAGCACGAAGCATTGGGAGTGTCTCTCCACGGTAAAATTATGGTTTATGTTGCCGAAACACACCTCGCAATTTGTTTTACTTTGTCGCTATTTATGCTGTTGAATAGAATTTTATTTCCTTGATTACATGAGTAATATTTCCAGTTTTAAACTGTCTCCGCTGTGATTTTTTCATAGTCATTTTATGAGCCCTGATCGCTCTGAACGGCACGGGAAATGTCGGAGCAGTGAAATTGTTTTCACACACAGCCATTGACAAGCATTTAAAACGTGTCTGTCTCGTTAAGAAGCTGGATATATGGGTTCCGCACAATTCGAACGAAATTCATCCGAAAAAGCTAGCTTCATCCTTCTACATGAATAGAGTGGTCAAGAAAAAGTGACCAGAATTGTCATTTTCTACCAGCACAATGGTAGGCCGCACACCTCTTTGGCCATCCGGGAAAAATTAATGGATATTGGTTGGGCATTGATGTTACACCCATCGTATAGCCCTCATCTCGCACGTCCGGATTACCACTTAGTTCGATCCCTAGACAACTCCCACTGTGGTAAATCTTTCAACGATGACGCTGTAAAATTGCACTTAACTCTTATCTGAATAATATATTGTGACATGTTCGAATAATATCACGCACCACTGTGGTCGCCGACAATGCAATTTGTAAACAAATATCGATAACAAATACATGGATCATTCTCGAAGGGAAAATAGCCATGACGTAAACACATTGCGTGCATTGAGTACGAAAATGCAAGTTAATGACCCAAGCAACACGTTCCCGCAAACGCAGCAGCATGTGCAATTCACCCAAAATGTATCGATTCAAATTATGATAGTTAACAACCGACACGTTACCGCAAATGCAGCAACATGTGCGATTCACTCAGAATGTATCGATTCAACGGAATTGGCGGAAATGCAGCATAAGCTAAAAACATTTATAAAATAATGAACATAAGAATTCCTCATTCATTAATTGTTGTACTGTGAATAAATAAACTTCCTTTTTTTAATAATAAAAAAACAATAATAATTCAACTGGCGCCCGAGCAGGGACCACTATTCGCGACACAGCTATCTCGTTCGATAAAGTAAGCACAGTTAATCAAAAAGCCCTAATAGATTGATAATTCACTTCCAGAGGCTGGAATAGTGAGCCAGAACTCCTTCGGTTACGGGAAAAGAAAAAGTACCGTCGCGCCTTTCATAGGACGAAAAATTGCGTATATTAACGCAAACTTGTGGTGTTTTTGCTGGGAACGAGGCCCCTTATTAGCCTGGATTGGTAAAAAGGACGTTGGATCAAATCAACAGCCGCCCACGTGCGAACAGTGGTCAACGAAAGCAACCCGAAGGATCCTCTTAATAAGCAGACATAAGAATCAGCGTGAGATCTGGGAAGCAGAAATGATAAAGGAAATTGTAGCAATTTTGTGAGTTTAGTGATGAAGTTTTTAGAAAGAAATTAAAGTTTAAATTAAAAAAATTAGAAAGTTCAATGATAAGAAAAGAAACTTATCACCAGTTTAAAACTGAATCAAATTTGAATAATGAAGCATATTGTTTTACAAGAAAGGAAAATATATAATAATCGAAGACAATTACAAAAGAAAAATTACTTATTATTATTAAAATAAAAAAAATTGAATTCAATTATTATTATCTTTATTATAAAAAATTGGAAAACATATATAACAAAACCAAAACAAATTTTATTGATTATCATTTTTATTATTTGAAATACATACAAATTTATTTCAGCATCGGTAATCTCGCGAAATTTAAAGTGAAGTGACAAAAGTGATCTTTTAAGCCTCTAAAAAAGTGATCCTTCTCCGTTGTGAAGTGGTACATCATACACACCTGTGAAATGGCTAACCCCAATAACTTAATCAGACCCGCGCGTCTGAATGTGGGTGATCTCCCACCAGTGATCGAAGAGGGTGAACAAGTGCCCGTAAATCCTAGTAATGAAAATCTCATTGGCCTTATTACACGTCTAGTGTCGGAAACTCTGCAAATACAGGGAAGGCAAATTTTCGATTCTTTCATGAATCCTGCCTCCGACCCGAATCTAGACTACGATATTCCGATAAACGCGGGTACCGAAAGGGATCTTTCTGATATGGATAAGATCCCTGACGTTGTGAAAAGCCTTCGCAACTTTTCTGGGGATCCAAGTGAATTCTCATCTTGGAAGAAAAGTGTTGAGAGAATTCTTACGATTTATCAACACCTTCAAGGCACACCTAAATACTTTGGCATCCTTTCTGTGATAAGGAATAAGATTTTAGGACAAGCGGACATAGCTCTCGAGTCCTACAACACACCCTTAAATTGGCCAAAGATTTCTAAGTGCCTAACGCTACACTACGCTGATAAACGCGATATTGGTACCCTCGAGTACCAAATGACAACATTGGTACAAGGGAACAATACAATTCATGAGTTCTACCACATTGTGTACCACCATTTATCCCTTATTTTAAATAAACTATCTTCCATGGATATGGGGCCCGAATCAATGCGTAATATGACTCAGTGCTATCGAGATAAAGCACTGGACACTTTTGTGCGAGGTCTCAAAGGGGATCTCCCACGGCTACTCAGCATAAGAGAACCAGTTGACCTCCCACAAGCCATACACCTCTGCTTGAAACAACAAAATGTGGACCATAGAGCGCAAAATGCCTTAAGCTCACAAATTCCTACCAGAAAGGATTACCCATGTGGACCACTGCCATTACCTCCAAAACGAATTAATACATATCACCAACCTGCTCAAGATTATGCCCCAAGAAGAAACTTTTACCCTGACCTGCTTCACAACCATAACGTTCCTCAGTCCCTACAATTTCGCCGACCATTTCCACAAAACATGCCTTTCAATCAAAACAACCGACCATTTGGATTCAACCAGAACCATAGACAACTACCCCTAAACCTAGACATTACGAGCCAATGGACGTAGACCCCTCCATTCACTCAAGGGCCGTAAATTATCAAAATCGACCACAGATGCAACCCCAATCCTTCGCCCAGAAACGCCCAACATCCTAAATGGTGCATGGACTAAATAAACATCAAAGAGTCTTCCATTTAGAACCCAACATAGATTCCGACGAAGCTCATGACTATGAGAAAAATACACAACAATATGATTACGACGAAATGACCTATTACCAAGAACCACCGATCGACTACGACGATGAGACTGCAGTAAAAACCGAAACATTTTCACAAAAAGACCAGGATGAGGTACATTTTTGAGACTGCTGAGCTCTTCGCTTCCCTATTTAGAGCACACAGCGAAGAGCGGTCAAGTTTTAAAATTCTTAATCGACACAGGGTTAAATAAGAACTACATCCAGCCTAAATTTATTCGAAATCCTATTTTGAATGAAAACCCCTTTAGCGTTAATTCTGTCGGAGGATTCATAAACGTTACACACCACTCCTTCATAAACTTGTTTGGACGTGAAATTGAAAAATTAAGATTCTACATCCTGCCCTCGCTAAAAACGTTTGCAAGAATAATCGGGAACGATAGTTTGAAGGAACTCCAAGCAATCATACACACCGACAACGACTTTATGACAATCAAAGGAAACATGCAAATTCCACTTAAACAACTTATATCACGGACAGTTAACCACCTTAACGTAAGAACCGACCATATGACGGACTCTCAAATAAAAACCCTCAAGCAAATTTTGGATAGATACCCAAATTTGGCCTCTGACCCTAACAGAAGTCTAACGTATATCACCAACGTTAAAGGAGAAATCCGCACCACAACTAACGACCCCGTCTACGCGAAATCCTACGGATACCCGATGCCGCTAAAAGGCGTAGTGGAAAAAGAAATTGAACAACTTCTTAAGGACAACATCATACGCCCTTCCAAGTCACCCTACAATGCACCTGTCTGGATTGTTCCAAGGAAACAGGATGTATCAGGAAACGAAAAATTTCGAGTAGTCGTCGACTATCGAAAACTCAATTCTATCACTGTAGCCGACACATACCCTATTGATACCCTGACATTAACGACGTCCTTCTGAATTTAGGTGAAACCCAGTATTTCTCCATTATTGATCTTAAGAGCGGGTTTCATCAAATCCCTCTACGGGAAAGAGACATCGAAAAAACAGCGTTCGCCATTAACAATGGCAAAAACGAATTTCTTCGCCTCCCGTTTGGACTGAAGAACGGCCCGGCCATATTTCAAAGGGCCTTAGACGATATTCTTCGGGAACACATCGGCAAAATATGTCGAATTTACATCGACGACATTATCGTTTTCGGCAAAAACGAACAAGAACACTTCGAGAATCTAGATATTGTCCTGAGGACTCTTAAAAATGCAAACATGAAGGTAAATCTGGATAAGTGCGAGTTCCTTAAAAAGGAAGTCGAATTTTTAGGATTTGTCGTAAGCGTGGATGGCATTAAAACCAATCCAAAAAAAGTTGAAGCAATTGCTTCATTCCCTCTTCCTATCACACTTAAAGATCTGCGCTCATTTCTCGGTATGTTAGGATACTACCGCAGATTCATAAAGGATTATGCGAAGATCGCAAAACCCCTGACATCCGTTTTAAGAGGGGAAGATGGACGAGTATCGAAAAACTCATCCAAAAATAAGAACATTTCGCTCAATAGAAGCATTCCAAAAGCTCAAAAACGCCCTCATATCCAAAGATGTGATCCTTTCACACCCTGATTTTAAAAAACCGTTTGAGTTAACTACCGACGCATCCAATTATGCAATTGGCGCAGTGTTATCCCACGATAATAAACTTCAAGATTTCCTTCATATCTCGAAATGCTGGCAATTACCCTAGAAATACATTAGAAATAACCTATACGATGCAAGCCAAGCTCGCATTTTTAAAGACCACCAACCACTCACATATGCCCTCGTCCTAAAAATACCAACGCTAAATTAAAGCGATGGAAAGCGATCCTGGAGGAGTACAATTACCAACTCCAGTATAAACCAGGCAAGGCAAATGTCGCTGCCGACTCTCTTTCTAGGCCCCCCAAACAATAAATAAGGTCACCCTTGGCCTCCCTTTGACAGGTACCACAACACATGACGTTAACGAAATTAACTCGATGACCCCGACAGAACACAGCGACGAAAGTTCTGGACAAAACCTAATAACGTCCGTGGAGACTCCTATCAATGCCTTCAGAAACCAACTCATCCTTAAAACGGGTAACGAAAATAGTTACCAAATTCAAAACCCTTTCGACAATTTCAGGAGACACATAATTATTCGACCGAACTACTCCGAACAGGATATAATCGATATTTTTAAAAGATATCTTAACCCCCACACAATTAACGGATTGCTCACCGACGAACCGACATTAGGATTCATCCAAACGGTATACCCTCACCATTTCCGGGACTATAAGGTTAGATTTACACGAAAGCAAGTGGAAGACATCCCCAGCGAAGCACAACAGGAAGAAAGAATTCTCCAAACTCATAGCCGAGCCTACCGCAATGCGGAAGAAAATCGCTTGCAAATATTAGAAAATTTCTTCTTCTCGAAAATGGGTGCAAAGATTAGACAGTTAGTTAAACTCTGTACCGTTTGCAAACAGAATAAGTATGGTAGACATCCAAACAAACCCCATTTAGCACCAACACCCGTTCCCCGGTATCCGGGACATATTGTTCAGATCGATATCTTTATGACGGAGAAGATTCGAGTTCTTACCGCAATATACAAGTTCACTAAATTTGTACAGGCCAAGGTAATACCATCCAAGTCATCCGAGGACATAAGGCGACCGTTACGAGATATTCTCTTTTTCTTTTGCATTCCTGAAATGGTTGTGATCGACCATGAAGGAGCACTTAGATCTGCTTCTCTCGAGTCGATGATCGAAGACGAACTGCAAATTAAAGTCTTCCGTGCCCCACCTTACAAGAGCGAAGTCAACGGTCACATAGAACGTTGGCATTCCACTCTCATAGAAATTATGAGATGTCTTAAACAAGAAGGACCACCTCGACCCTTTGAAGAGCTCTTGGAACGCGCAGTGAATGAGTACAATTTCACAATTCATTCAACTACGGAAGAAGCCAGTAGAATAGTATCTAGGCCGAATACCCAACCTTTCTCCCGAAGTAACGTTGAAAAATTAAAAAGGAAGCAAGCCACTGACTTAGACAATCACAACAACAAACGGCAGACTATAAAAAGTTATGACATAGGACAAGTTATTTACGTTCGACAAAATGAAAGAGCAGGATCAAAACTAACCCCCAAATACCGGCAAGAAATAGTTAATGAGAACAGAAACACGACAATACTAACCGAATCTGGAAAATTTGTCCATAATGATAAAATTAGAAACTAATTTCTTTTCCAGATCCGCAATCTACATGACATATGCTAGCGTACAAATACTGGACTACTCGAACTCACAAATTGTCTCCTTTTACCTCGGACAGACGGAAATTTTAAAATCATACATGTAATAACACTGGACCAATACAAACAATTTGTCGCAGATATGTACCCCATTCTGAATCTTTCAACAACCCAACATCATCCTCTTTCCCGATACTTAAGGCACGAACTACACCAAGTTGAAACCATGATCTAAAATTTAAAACCACAAAAGGCAAACAGATCACTCGATTTTCTCGGGTCCGCATGGAAATGGATAGCGGGATCTCCTGACCATGAAGACTTCATAACGATACAAGAAAAGATTACCAATGTTTTGAATAATAATAATAAACAAGTAATCATAAATGAAAGATACACCAAGCAAATAAATAAAACAAAAAAATGAAAAATGAACTTCAAACACTGTTAAGAAATGAAGGGAAAAATGATGATAATGTAATAGAAGTACAATATAAAATAAGAATAGTTAAAGAAGAATTAGAAAACATCAATTACGCCATTCACTGGGCAAAAATGGGAGTAATAAATTTTCTTATTCTATCAAAAAAGGAAATCAGATTAGCCACTGAAACATTAAACAAGGAAATGTTACCATATTCAACCATTGAAGAAGCGCTCGAAGTAGCCGACTTGAAAATTATTACCAATCATGTATCTATACTATATATTATAAACATTCCAATAACGAGAAATGGAACTTATGATACATTATTAATAAAACCAATAAACAAAAGAAATATAATTCCTCATATATTTTATGAAAGTGTTAAAAAACAACTATGGTAAATTCTATGGAATCAAAAATAAATGTAAACAACATAATAATTTATCTATATGTAAAGAAACTGAACTCATAGATATAAGTAATGAAAATTGTATTCCAAAATTGCTACAAAGTTCCAAAGCAACGTGCAACAAAATCAGCGGTTTAGATATCCCGAATATCGAGGAAATATCAACGCGAAACCTACTGCTAAATGAATTTCGCGGCCTGTTAGACATAAAAAATTCAACGCATCATCTGAATGGGACCTATCTCATCAAGTTTCACAACTCTTCGATAAGGATAAATGGGCAAAACTATGAATCCTATGAGAAATCAACAATACATTTACTACCAACAATCCTTCAACATACACCTGAAGGCGAAATACATGGCCAACAATTACCTATCGAGATATTAGACGAAATACGCATAAATAACACAAACATAATTGAAATGCTAACAGCCGAAAGTAGCATTCATCAATACAGCCCTTACGGCCTAATCATTAACATAATAATCATAGCATCGGCTTACCTAATAGCGAAATCTCGCATCCAGAATTTCCATGTGAATGCATCAAATGACCTTGCTACAGAGGAAAAAAAGACGACGGCATCGAACGCAAATATTTCACCAATAATTACGTGCCCAGTAATACCAAACCAGATACAGGCGAGATTCAACAACCTTCCATACTTTTAACGATAGTGGGCTATCGTTCTTAAAGGGGGAGGAGTTAACGACCCAAGCAACACGTTCCCGCAAACGCAGCAGCATGTGCAATTCACCCAAAATGTATCGATTCAAATTATGATAGTTAACAAGCGACACGTTCCCGCAAATGCAGCAACATGTGCGATTCACCCAGAATGTATCGATTCAACGGAATTGGCGGAAATGCAGCATAAGCTAAAAACATTTATAAAATAATGAGCATAAGAATTTCTCATTCATTAATTGTTGTACTGTGAATAAATAAACATCCTTTTTTTAATAATGAGAAAAATAATAATTTCACTTGCATGTGCAAATGAATAAGCGCGTAAACTCGAGAATGATCCACGTAGAAGATTCCGGATTGGTTCGTTCCGGATCGTGTATATAAGCGACTACAGCAGGCGGCGAATAGAAGTATTAGTGTTGATTGAGCCTATAACGCCTTTCGTATTAGTGCGATATTGAAAACGTCAGTAAAATTGCACGCGGATTTAAAAACGTGGAAGTGATTTTGTAAAAGCGATAATTAATCAAAGTGAATAAGTAATAGTGAAATCGGCGAGGAAGTAATTAATCTAATTAAGTGGAGTGTTAGTGAAATTTATTGGAGGAACTCAATAAATTATTACAGTTTTAAATTCGTGTTTTATTCACTTGCGAGAACATTTGCGAAGCCAAAAGGTCGCGCACCTGAATAAGCGCAACAATTTTAACTTACTATATATGATGCTAGCAGTAAGAGATGACAAAAAGGTTATTTCAGCTTTGTGAACTAATAGTTGTGAAAGTTGGAAGTTGTAGTTATTCGATCCGACGATAAGAATACAAAAGGGGAGACTGAATAAATTTGCTAAGTATTTAAGCCCAATTTGGTGGTTATGTTCTCTTTTTTTGATACTGCTTATATCAATGGAGTAATGCATCACCGCATGGATTCAATGTCGTGATTGAATTTAAAGCAAAAAATGCCAAAATACCATCGATCGCATCAATTTATCGAATATGAAGCAACAGTGAAAGAGCAAGGCTAGCTGGAATAGCAACTAAAAACGCAACATTTTCAATAAATAAGTGAATAAAAACAATGACATGTAATTTTAGGAATGCATGCAAATTACTGAGGAAACTAAAGCTGGCAAAGGCTATAAATATTCCAACAACTCTCTTATATAACAGAACAGTTGAAATACATTTTTAGTAAAATTTCTTCTCATCAGTTACAAAAACGAAACACTAGTCCATTTGAAATCACCGCAACCACTTTTATCTGAAATATTGGCGATATTATATTCTCAACAACTCTATGTTGTCTTGTGGAATTAATCTTTAATACAGTGAATTAAAACACCACATCACAAGTGGTGAAGAATGAATATAGAAATAATATATTTGATTCTATGAAATCGAAATTTAAAATAAGAAAGTATATACTTTAATTTAGTAATATTTTTTCATGTTTGGAGTGAAACGTTACATAGTCAAGTAGAACATGAACATTTAATCAAAAGAAAAGAAATTTAACTTACTTTCGAATCGATTCCTATAATTGTGTTACATTCCTCACATGTATTCGCAAATACATTTTCATAACACTTGATGCAATATGGGTGATCATCTCGTATGACATACCGTTGTCCTGTTAAACTTTCGTCACATTGCCAGCAGCAAAAGTGGGTCGAATGCCAATCTTTGGACATCGCCTTAGTATACTCGCCACTGAAAATGAGCTGTAAAATAAGAAAAATCTTGCAAAAAAAAGATATGTAGCTATAAATTTTTAATACCTGATATTACTTAGGGTACGTGTCGTTTATACTTCAGGCTCATGCATAGTTCACAGTTAAAGTTATAGAAAGAATTATGAATTCAATTAATATAATTTGCATTTTAAAATGAAACATATGAAAAGAAAACTTTGAGTTTTCTCGTTTCACAATGGAAGGTAATCGCCAGAAAACGATTCGAAGCGAAAATTTTATAGGATTAAATTTTAATACCGAGTACAGTGTACTTATTCATAAAATAGCGGGAACCACACAATCGATTTTTTGAATTCAATAACAAATATGTATGCAAAATATTCCGTCAGAAGACTGTGACATGATAATTTTGTGGAAATATTTGTATCTGCAACTAAGTTGATCGTTACATTTGTGAAATATGTAATTTTTTTTTTGGATAGGGACTCCCAGGGACACAAACCTACTGAACTACCGACTATACACCTCCTTTACCAACCGGAGTACCTTACCTGAAACCATTTGACAGATTGTTTCGGACTAGGCTTCCCTATGAGACGCTTTATGGCGCCTTCGGGTTACGGGAGTTCCTTCCACTCTGTTCCATCTTCTGCATGACAAGAAAGTATGACAGGCGTCATCATCCTCTACTACATATTGTAGACAAAGATGACGCATGCCATATTTTCTTGCTATAGAGAGAATGTGACTGATCAACCTTATGCAGGAAAGTCTGAAAACAACCGAGTCCGCTCAGGTAGAAGGCAGTCTCACTATGCTTTTGATTGAGCCACGATTTCGAAACATTGTGAAGCTGCGGGGTTCATCATTCTGTTTATTTATCTATTTATTTATTTATTTATTTATATTCTATCTTACAGGCAAACTATCCAATTACAAAATAGAATTAAACAAATAGCAATAATAATTAATAGTTCAATTATCAAGAAGTAAGTCTCTTAATCTAGACTTAAAAGCAAGATACGTAGAAGGAAAAGGACCAAGCTCGAGGTCGTTACATGTTCTTCGAATACGAACAATTGGCGAGAAAAAGTAGATATTAGTACGAGCAAATTAGACCACAAACAGATTTTTTGTTCTCGTTGAGCGCAGAGGTTGTCGAAAGCATAAATCAGCGTATAGACTAGTATCAATGTGGTGGTGGCAAAGTTGATACAGAAAACATAGGTCAAGGAAGGTCAGACGAGATTCCAAAGAAGGAAGACGGAGAAGAGTTAAACGGGACTCATAAGATGTTGGATTACGCTCCCCAGATTCTTGCCACTAGTCGATAGTGCGTCATCTTTCTTCGCGTGCAACTCATTCCTTGTAATATTGTGACTTTTGTGGCGAGAAAGGCGATTGGTATCGCCACTAAAATTAATAACACAACTCGTCCAGCAATCCGTCGTAAGAGATTTTGCACAAGTCTGGGCTGAGGATGAAGCCTTGGGACACACCTCATAGAAAAAGGAACTTCGGCTGATCTTGTAGGCTCGTAGATCACACTTCGATAAGAGGAATGGAGATCCTTTGGGGATCTGCAGCACGAAACTTGCCATTGTTGTTTACTCGGAGAAAACCCCTTCTCGCATTTCAGCATTAAAAGTGCTGAGCAGCAAAGCAGGGCAAATGTCATAGACTATTTGCAATACCTGGCCAGCTTACCGTCCGGTCCCTGAGCTTTCTTCCACTTCATCGAAATAATTCCTGGTTCCAGTCCCTTCCGAAGGTTGCTTTCAATACAAACTTTTAATACGTCTATCTTGTCCACTTCGTGTAGGCAGGATACCTGAAGCCACTGAACTTCCGGCTAACTAGTTTATAGTCAAAACTTCACGGATCCCTGTTCACGTCTACGACAAGGGTCTGTCGATAAGTCCACGGAGACATTACTTGCCTCTAAAGTGCATGCCCCATGTACGCTTCGCGACCGATAAGCACCCCGCGAAATTCGTGACTCTTCCTTCGTTGTACGGCCAATTAAGTTGACTCCCGGTATTGTGCACGAAGGCTAAGCGCCAAGTGTTTCGGAGTGAAGAATAAGTGTCACAGATCTCGAATGAAATGCACTGATTGTCACATTAGTTGAATAGTCCTCTAAAACTCTCCAATTGTATGTCCTTGACGAGAGATATTCCGAGGCGAATGCCACGTTCGGGATGGTAACTACTCAGCCTAAGCGGCGGAAACTAGAAGTCTTGATAGTGTTAATAGTGTTCCCAACTTTTCAACGGCGAGGCTGCTTGCGAACTCTTCCGGATGTGACATTTGCTTCGGAGTCCTTAGTGCCTAGAATACACAGATAGAGGATACTGGAGACTACCCGACGAGCGATCACCAGTACATTGCTTTCGAAATTGGCGAGCGTGCTACTCGACGCGTAGCATCCCAACCCTCAACTGTAGGTTGAAATATTTCTAAAATATATGTCGACGCATTCGCCGTAGTTCTTATGAGCGATGAAACTATGACGGCAACGGGCGAGCCTCAGCTGAAAACATGGTGAACTCCACCATGAGGCTCATCAAAAATACGTGCGACTGCTCTATGCCCAGGCGACGGCCTCGACACAATAAGCTTGCTGTGTACTGGTGGTCGGCAGAAATCGCTGAAAAGTGGAGAGAATGTCACAGACTCCGCCGCGAAGCCGAACGTTTTGAAATCGAGACAAGTCACATTCCCGAACGCTGGCATATAGGTCGTCTAGAAAACTCCTCCGTAGATTGGTTAACGAAAGCAACGCTCGCTGCTGGCACAACGTAGTTGAGGACATCGATAGAGACCCGTGGAGGCTGGGTTGCAACCTTTCCATGCGGAAACTAGAAGCTGAAAGTAGGCCCTGTGTGCTTGAAGTGGGAAAAATGGACGATGTTGTTCGAGCGCTTTTCTCTATGCATCCTGTTCGTCACGATTATGCAGATGTTGAATGTCCTGGAGAATGTCCACTTTTTACCGCCATTGAGCTGGATGATGCGGTGAAATCATTAAAATCGAAAAAGGCCCCAGGGCCAGACGGTATACCAGCGGTAGTGATACAGCTTGCACATCAACTTTGCCCTGACAAGCTGCTCACCACGTTCAATGCCTGTCCGCAGCAGGGCGCGTTTCCAAATTGCTGGAAAGAGGCGAGGCTCGTGCTCATCTACAAGGGGAAGGGGAACGCGGAGCAACCATCTTCTTATCGGTCCCCATGTATGTTGAACGTCGCTGGGAAGGTGCTCGAGAGGCTCATTAGAGAAAGACTTGGAGAGGCCATCCGAACTGTCGGGGATCTGTCTCCTCGGCAGTACGGCTTCAGGGCTGGTCGATCCACGATCGGTGCAATAGCAGAGGTAGTCAGTGCAGTCCAGCAGGCAGAAGCCCACAATCACCACTCGAGACGAATAGTACTGCTCATAACACTCAATGTGAGATATGCCTTCAATTCTGCTCGATGGATAGATATACTTCGTGCTTTGGAATATTTCAGGGTGCCGAGGTATCCTACGCGGATATTGAAGGACTATCTCAAAAACCGGAAACTCATCTATGACACATTGGGAGGCCGGCGAAGAATTGATTTGACATCAGGGGTGGCGCAAGGTTCCGTTCTGGGTCCGGACCCCTGGGAGTCGCGCCTGGTTGGCTACGCAGATGACGTAGCAATACTAGTCGCTGGACGTACTGTCGGACAGGCGCAACTCAAACTGGGTGCGGTAATACGTCGAGTGAGCGAGTGGATGATAGACCGTGGGCTTAGCCTAGCGCTGGAAAAGACCGAGGTCGTCGTCCTCACCAAGAAACGTCTCTCGTGTTATTCCCGTTCGGGTGGGGGAAATTATCATCGAGTCGAAAGAATCAATCAGATACCTTGGCTTGATGATTGACTCCAAGATGAGTTTTTTCGAGCAGGTTCAAGCGCCAGCGGATAAGGGTCCTTTAGGAGTATCGGCTCTAAGTCACCTTATGGCCAAAACCCGGGGACCAACCTCGAGCATAGGACGTCTATCGATGAGTGCAATGGATTCAGTGCTCTTGTATAGCTCCGAGGTATGGGCTGACGCTCTTAGTAAAGAGACGCACCGAAGGCGTCCGGCACAGGTGCAGAGGCAAGGAGCTTTGCGGATAGCGGCTGCATATCGCACTGTCTCTGAACCTGCAGTGCTGGTAATCTCGAGGGTAGTTCCTATTAAGTTACTTGCAGACGAACGGAAACGTGTATACTTACGTAGGAGGGAGTTGGCGAGAGAAACCGTCAGCCGCGAGGAACGGAGAAGGACCCTAACCTAACCTATGACGGATGACCCCTGCCACACATTCTTTACGTGTACTAGATGGACAAGACTCCGTTCGAATCTCTCGGAGAAAATAGGCGTGCTCTCCCCAGAAAATACAATTGAAACTGTGTGTCGCATTACGTACGGACAGTAATTCTTATAAAGAAGGGCATGATGGATCGCTTGGTGAGGGAGGGGGGATCTCTGTAACAGCAATTCTCTTCCTTCCTATCCATCCGTGCAGAAAGAGGAATTTCCCTTAACCTGAAGGCACCGCTAAGCGATGGTTAATGAGGCCTAGTCCGAAGTAATGTGACAAACAGTTCCAGGCTAGATTCTCGAAGTGACAGGGGAGGTTTTTAGTCGGTAGCGGTAGTCCGATAGCGGGAGTCCGACACTCAGGGCGTAAATAGCCTTAACCTCCCAAACAAAATAAAAAAAACAATGCTCGCCTAAAGTTAATAGTGCTCACCGCCAATAGTTCCACTTTAGCTTCAGTCTTCAGAAATCGTTCCCCTGGGATTTAGCGGAGCCATTTCTCATTCAATAGCTTTAGAATGAAAGTCCCCCCGACATGAGCATGATAAACGTCCTATTGGTTCGCGCGGTGTCAGGTATACACTAAAGAATGTTGTACCTGAATACGGAACATACACGAAACCTACGACCCACATATCTTTGCCCATAGCTCTGAACTATTAGATGTGTTTTGTTTCTGACCCACAATTACCAGATTCGTCAGGGTACGATACCGACAAATTTTTTGCCGCATGTTGTCCGCTAAGTAGGAAAATGTTGGCTTTCATATTCCTTGGATCTGCCCCAGTAGGTCTTGGGCGTTAAGCTAGGATTTGATTCAGATCATTGCACTGTTGCTTGAGTTTTAGTCAGGGCTTCGTAGCAAATCACCCAATTTCGAGGGCGGTCATTGGTTCAAGTGAGGATACCAATGCTTTTTCACTGGGTCACAGAATTAGTTGTTTTTAGCAATCTCCGGTCCAAACTCTAAAACGAGGCCACTGGATCAGGGTGACCCAACTATTCTAATGGAAATTTACGTGTCTCGGCCTTTACACCTTCCCAAATTTCTAGCTAAATTTGTTCGTATTTTTGTTGTTTTACTGGGCATCAATGTAGGCGGGTCCCCTGTCGAAGACGCTACCGCCACTTTTGGTTTGTGGTTTTGTACAGACCAGCGCTTATCAGCGGTATGCCTCACCCGAGGCTGTACCAGCATCTCAATGGTACGAGCTTTAAATATATTCCGAGGCATGCTCACGTTTTATAGGTAGCAGACGATACAATACTTAAAGTGTAGCCATTCATTGCAGGGTCGTCATCTGCTGGAGGACCCTCATGGAACCTTCCGGTCTTCCGGAACGTGGGGTGGAACACACCAAAGGATATAAGCTTCCAGAATATTCCTATCAACCATCCCCCTATGGATTGTATGTGGGTATGACGCAACATACTCGGGACCGCTGAGATGGTGAGGCAAGCAGAAATCAGTCCTATCTTATGATGGTTATTTTCGTGATCAACGCGGTGCATTTTCGGGACTTTTTAACTGACATACATTTTTTTCTATACCTGATCCTCATAATCAAAAGTAGTCTTCTTATTGAACTGGTAGGCTCTTTACGTAACAGATATGTCTGTCATTGTCCTGTATTGCACGGAGAAACTCTGCTACGAGTCATATCATAGCATGTGTCCGGAAGGATATTACAGAGAAATAGATACGAATAACCTATGTCGCAAGTAAAGTGGGTCTTGCAAGATAGAGAGTTTGAAAATTGAGTGACGTAGATAAGTAGGAAAATCGTAAACTCCACACTTTCAGAAAGTCCGTCTGAACCTGGATCATATGTTCGGGAAATCGAAATTACCTCTAGATAATTCTACGATAATTCAAACATCTAACCGAGTTGAACGAACGTCCTATCTTTCAGAAAGGACGTCTGTATTCCTCTCTTTGTCAAATGATACATTTTTCTTCTATAATTGAACTAATATATGATATTATATCAACGAACTTCTTCATTTCAATTTTCCAATATGCTCGTAGTTCCCGCGCAGTCCCAACAATGGAAAGTAGGCGTATCATCAATGTTCAAAAATTATGTGCTATCAGCAATCTCAAGGACGATGTCATGGCCCTATGTGTTTGAGATATCTACTGCAGAGTTTTACGTTTTATTAGAAAAGATAGTATAAAGTTTAAACATACGAAACTATTCTTTCGATTGCTCTGCATGCAAAATAACGCATTATTATTGGATTTTAAAGCGCAGGTGCCAGATTCAGCAGGTTTACATCGTTTATCGTTAATATTGGCAATTAGTCAATGTTGAATCTGAATAGAACTCGTCTGTTCAATGTTTTGCTGTTATTCATCACACTCATCAACTTCTAGATACGTGTAAAATACAAATAAATGACTTTAAGTGAAATATTTTAATTTTTTAACAGCATCTTAAAGATGTGACTCTAAAAACTACTAGGTGAAAATAGTTTCGTTTCACGTGGTGATATGCATTTAATAGCCATGTGTAAATGGCAAGGAAAAGTGTGAGATATAGCAGAACGATATTGAGCTCTCAAATGATGTGTCATCACTGATTCGCCAATCAATAAATGAGATTTTACCTCATCATATCATAAAGTTGATAATTTCAATAATATATATATATATATTTATATATATATATGCATATATACACATATACATAGGTTGATCACACTTATTTTCGCTTCTATACGCAAACATAAATAAAATATGCGCTTCTGTCTAATTGCTATGTTTGCTTTATTTTTTCCATATAGTTGCAGAATATTTGATTTTTGCCCATGCACTTTCAAAATATGTGCCGTGATGTTATGTATATATATAATACACCCATGCTGCATTCTTTAATTAATTCAATTAATTCATATGTGGAAATTGATTACTGACGTTTCATTTTTAAATTATGTAATAAAACCATGCTAAAAAAATAATTTTGCTTAGAATTTCCCGTTGCATCTACTGATTTATATGTAATCAAGACGCAACATTAAGTTCGTCATGTTCATTTCTTTGGAAATTACTGAAAAAAACAATTTTTTTATTTAAATACATGGTGAAATTATTCGGATGGCAAGTTCTTTTATTATACCAATTTCTCAATTGGCATATGAATGCGATATAATATTTTCATTTTTTTTTTTGGTTGGGGTGAAGGACTACCAGACTATCCACTAAACACCCCGTCGAAACTTTTCAGCATTTCTCCGACCAGATTGTCTGGAGAAAGCTCTCCCATTACCTCCCACAAGTCCTGCCGCATCCTGTTCCACCTTCTACAGTTGAAGAAGGTGTGACATGCGTCGTCCCTTTCCCTGGGGCAGAACATGCAGTCTGGGGACCGTGATTTATCAATCTTGTGCAAGTAAGACTGAAAAACCCATGCCCGCTAAGAAGCTGGGTAAGGTAATAATCAGTCTCACCGTGCCTTCGATTTAGCCACGATCCCACGTCCCCTATAAGGCGGGCAGTCCAGCGGCCATTAGAGTCGCCTTCCCAGGACTGCCATTCAATATTTACATTGAAATTACAAACATTCAAGACACCTTAAAGGCCTAAAATCACCTAAGATCATTGACAATTAACATCCAGATTATGTAAGTACACTCAACAAGCGAGTGTATGTATCGGTATGGAAGAGTAAGCAGAGAGTACTTACTTTGATCATCATTCGGACAAAATCTCAAGACAGTGTGCTTGGGAGCCAACAGTGGGTGTTGATGCTGCTGTTTATGGGAAAGACACCATTGCATCTGCTAACACACAGCTGAGCATTTTTTCAGGAGGAAAGACATTTAAAGAAGCTTCTTCCTTGTCGAAGTCGAGTTTGGTCGCGTGGAGCTGATCATTAATGTTCTGTGGAAAGCCGATCAGTTTGAGGAACTTTACAACGGCACACAATCAGCAAAAGAAATCAATAAAACGCATTTGAAATTAAAAACCATAAAAAACCATCATTGGTAGCATTAGAACAAATAATATTTTATGAATCAAGAACATGTGAAACCAGAATTTGGACCATATATGACATTTATTTAATATACAGAACTGTATAGAAGGGGCGACGACGGCCTGAAATAGCAGGCTGTTCCCTGTTTTCAATTAAAAAACCCGCAAAACGACGAATTTATAAGAATTCTTTTTTTTCATATCCTGGGAAGAACAAAAATTTATTAAGCTTTGGCCGAAAATAATTTACTGAGATTTTACTTGAGATAATTTAATATTATCACACATATAAGTAGCTAAACCAAAATAAGCGAGTGCATAAACGAAGAAATTCAATTGCATACAGTAGAAGCAGCTCCGTTCAACTTTATAAGCGCCACAAAAAGTAGCTGGAACGGTTATAATTGGTTGATTTTTTTAAATATTAGACATAATATGTATGATAGAAAGTCATTACATACCTGTAAAGGAAATTAATGAATATATCTAATCTTAACATAGTCATTGTTTTGATTCTGGTTAAAAATTTTATTCTTTTTTAAGTGTGCAAAGCATTCGTAACAACCCCCAATTACAAAAGAAATTAATTAGTTTCGATCAATTTTACCGCTTTTGTTTCTGTTCTGGCAATGGGAAATTGCCTAATATAATAATCTAACCGCAGTTTTTTTACCAACATGCTTCTATTATAAAGTTAGATTACGAAATGGAGAGTTGTTCAGGGAGTTAACAAAGTGCTTCTAGAATTAGGAACAGAGCTCGATAACTACCCATGAACACGCAAATACTTTCGAAACATTCTGATTATTGCATAGTTAGGAGTTCAGGTCTAATAACTGACATTTTTTTACAGCTATAGAATTAAGGAATGAGCTGGTAAAATTAATTGAACAATAACCATAGAAGTTTTTGGTTGGGGGCTTCGGAGGACTAAATATATTAAACAAATAATAATATAAATTTGGATTGGATTCCGATGATTATCAAATAGTTTTGAATACTTGAGTACTGATACATGAGTGTATTATTATGCAATGTATTGTCAGTTGTATTGGATAATACACAATTTTATCTGTTCAATTCTTTATTTTCGTTGAAATTATGAATGAAATATTTTGTTGATAAAGTCAACAAAAGCAATTATTTAAATCATATCAGTAAGCTTTGGCGAAAAATATTTTTAATGGGAATTCACTCGCAATAGTTAAATAAAATCAAGCACACGGGTATTTAAATGGTTTATCGAATTTCCCTTAATGAAATATAAAAATGGCTAGTTAATAAGTAACAAAAACATATTATTCAAGCAGCACTGGACAAATATATAACTGCATACAAAAAACTATAAAATTGATATCATAGATTTATAATATTTTTTGAATTAATCACACGATTCTTGAGTAAATCAAAGGGAAAAATTAGTTTTGTGAAGCCTGAACTCCATTTCGAAGAAGCTCTATTCAAAAATAGCCAACACTGAATTCTTGAAAACAGAAAAATTCCATGCAAAGGAATCCTTCTATGAAAAGCGACTCAACTTTCGTTTTAATTTCCTGCATTCCAGGATTCCTAGAAATTCTTAAAAAAGAACCGAAAATTATTTAGAGTCCTCAAGATGAATAATAGGAAACCTCGAAACACTATGATCCGGTCAACACGTCGATCAAATCATCATTTGTAAGATTATATTGTTTTGTTAATAACCCGAACAAGTTACAATTCTGCATTACGTCCTAAAATTGTTTAGAAATGTTGGTCTCTAAAAATGTGCTAACATTTATGAAATCATAACAAAATAACCGTTCAACTACTACGACATGGATTTTCTTATCATACAAAATAAACACCGCATACATTAAAAGAATAATGTTGCTCGATACCGTAAGAAAATATTTTATATTCCATTCATCCAATCATTTTCCACCAATTACCAGCGAAAAAATAACTCGAGTCTTGGAACAAATTACTCTGTTCACGACACGTACCCCTTCGCGTTGTTTGAATCAACTTCAGCAATCTGCACATCACTAAATTCGCTCGTCTCTCGTTGTTTGGTTGATTTTTTTACTTTACGTATTTTTTTCAATTCCGACGTACTTTGAATTACTTCAACATCACCCATTTTGTATACAAAATTTTACGATTCTAAATAATAAATAATTAATTAAATGTATTATTCACTCTGAAGTCGATACAATTTCTTACAGGATAAAAACCAAACAAATCAAGTCGAGTCGATTTTTCTTCTGCACTCGTAGCAACTAAATAATTTCAATTTCTTTCCGAATTCTTGAAAAGCTCCCACAAAGAGAGGACGTTAGCAAACAGCACTCATACATCTTGAACTTAGAACGTATGTTTCTGTACATACATTGAATTGCTAGAATTTCATTGCTGAGCAAAATCCGTAAGGCAATAGAGCGAGCCAGATCAACATTTGGACTTAAAAGACTTTCTGGACTTTCTTGTCTTAAAAGTCTGATTTACACAAAAAGTGAAATAAGCAAGAAATCGATCAAATTGAAGGGTTGTACACTTCATATCGAATTGAAATATTTAGAAAATGAAATGCTTTGAAAATTCAATTTTATTTTTGATAATTTTAAGGCTAATTTACTGTAGAAACCTAAAACTGTATACCTTACCATAGCATAAATTTATGTACATCAGTTTATATAAACATATGTATACTTATCAATTTTTATTTTAGGTGTATAGGAATATCCCTTCTATTACTAGTTATTATATTACTAGTAATTTTCAAGAAAACGTATTTAATAAATGACCACAAGCTTTAAAGCTCTCATTGGTTAGCGTCGTTCAATAAGAATGTCTTCCTGAAGTTATCCTTGACGTTACTCATCAATCTTAGTGACTTTTCTATAATTCTGAAAATTAGTCCCTATCTATTTCTATAATTCTGAATATTAGTCCCATAACGTCCAATCATTCGAAATTGGTGTCGTATACTAGCTGTATTTTTATTTTAGTATAATCGCAGTTTTTTGAATTCTATTTATGCGTTGTTGCGACCACTGCTGCTTCGCTATTTCTCTACATAGCAAGGTACGCAAGTTGACGTCATTCCTTGTTCATTTATCCCATCTTCACCTTTTCCTCACACATGTCATGTTCCTTTTCACCTTGTTCCTCACAATATTCATCCCAGTATCCACTCCAAATAGTTGGTACACAATCCAATATATTTGAATTTCATCTAATTCAAATATGCTGGATTCTACCAACAACAATCCCTGCCTTCAGTTACCCGACGTCAACATCGCGAGTGGCGACGGAAATGCCTGATCTTTGTTATAAATTAACATTCATCAGGTGACTCTGGGCGTAGTGGATCCGATTCAGGTTGTGGAACCCCGACTTCTGAGTTCGAATCCATCGTGGGTAGTAATCTTTTAACCTTTTGTCAGTTCCCCTTTTTCAGGGCAATTAATATCTTAATCCAATTGCCCTGGGGAAGTTGACCTGACCGAAGGGTGAAAGGTTAACATCCGCGAGCCGGTGAGGGACAGTTGTCGACAGCGGGATGCTGTACCGGTGACGACAGCGGGTTGGCGGTGATGGGGATTTGCTGGATGATGAGGGAGTTGCTGGATGGTGCTGATTGAGCGTGGTCGAGAAGTTTTTTTTTGTTCGGAAAGAGGAAGAGAGTTGGTCGACAAGTTGGCGGTGTTACATATAGAATTCTGAAAATTGTTATTCTAAATTTTTAAGTGAATTTATGCGATTTTATTAACGTTGTGTTACCCCACGGCTCAGTACTTTCAATTGATATTTCACACGTTGTTTTACGGAGATACAATTCATCGTGCGCCGGGAGAAATTAGTGAAATTGTTGAAATCGGTTTTTGGCTAGGAATCGTTACAAAAAAATAACATTTTTGTTCGTTAAGGGCAAGATTTAAACAAGTGAATTTTGAAACAAAAATACCAATCGTGCGCAATTTTTTTTTATTAAAACTTAAAAAAAAAAAAGAGAAAAAAAGAAAAATTATGGTGTTCATTGTAATTGAAGAAAATCTCTGTGCCCAAGAGTACCATTTGCAAAATTGTGAAAGTGAAATATGAATTCGTTGCTTCCATTGGAAGTCAATTAAATTACATTTGAAAATAGTAGAGTTAGATAAAGGCGTGAAATGCTGAGAGGTGACAGTGAGAAAAATGTTTTTTTTTAAAGGATACTCCATAAAAAAAAAAAAAAAAACAAGAAAAAGGGAAAAAGGAAATATATGGTGATTATGTGACTTTGTAACAAAACCTATAAGAGACATTTTACATTAAATGAAAATCTTATCTGAATAAGCTTAAATTGAAAATCCAGCGAAAATCTACTCGGTACGATTAAACTTTTATTTTGAATTGCACTCATCGTGAAAGGCTTTCTCTGAACGAGGAATAGTTGGTCATCGTATGCGACAAGAAAATATGGAAAACATCATCAGAAAAATAAAAAAAAATCGGAAAAATAGAATAGGCAATTTATTATATTTATTTTTATAACTGCACTTAATATATAGCATGCTGTGAACCGTACCCGATCGGGTTTGGTGGTGGTATTTTTATTGGTATATTATTTTTTTTTGAATTTTTCTTTATTTTGTTCTTTCTTCCTTTTTTTTATAGATTTAAATTTAAAAATTCTCTTTAAGTTTCCTTTTTTTTTCATTATATTTTTTTTTCTTTTTCTTGTTTTGTTTGTTATTTTAATAAAAAAAAAATGAAGTAGAGTAAAAATTTTTTTTCATTTCTCCCAGCCATCTCTCCTTCGTCCTTATCCCTTATTCCCCTCCAAT